>JAABNY020000002.1:11646583-11674932 GCA_015164015.2 Brevimyrus niger | reverse complement strand
ACCCAGCTTGGATGAATGAATTGCAGTTCCTGGTCCTGGAAGCCCTTCCTCCAGCTGGCTTCACACAACACCCCCGTTTTATCTGCTACGACGGGCCGCTACGTTGATCGCCGAATGTGAAGCATGTCGCTTGTTTACAAGGACTCGCACTGTTTCACAACATGATCTGTATGTGCGAGAATCTCTGATTGAATATTGCACGATTACTTAATCTCTGAGGTTCGCGTGGTGGTGGAGTGTGCATATCGCTGGGATGAGGGATTTCTGGATGGTTAGTGACCCACGAGGTGGGCGTTGACCTACTGTATGGCTTCACAGACGGCCCACTGGATCCTACTCGGCCTGCACCCAGCCTGGGACCACAGCCCTGGCACAGCTGCCACAAGCTCATTTATGTGCGGCCCAACCCCAAGACTGGGGTACCTGTGGGCCACTGGCCCATCCCGGAGTCCTTCTGGCCTGACCAGAACTCGCCGGCCCTGGTGAGTCCGCAGTAGTTTGCCTGTGTTTCTGGGGGTTAGCGCATTAGCCTGTGTTAGCATGTGGATGGATGCCAGTGAAGCCAGTCTCGCTCTTGGCTCCGGACCAGCGGTTGCCAGCTGTTGGATCCCAGCAGCCTCCCGGAGCTGGAACAGGAAACCGACGCCCGTTTTTCCGGTGCTCCGGAGCCTCGACACCCTCAGTCCTCCCTTCGGGTGTGAAGTCGAGGTTCTCCTGCTGCTTGCCGTCCTGGAGAGGTGCCCACGCAGACGTCCGTCTCTCGGGACAGCAGCAGGAGGGTCCAGTGCGACAGCCGCGGGACTCGCTGACGCGATTCGCTCTCCCACAGCCCCCACGCACAGCCCACCCCGTGGTGCGCTTCTCCTGTGTGGACTGCGAGCCCATGGTGATCGACAAGCTGCCTTTCGACAAGTATGAGCTGGAGCCCTCACCCCTGACCCAGTACATCCTGGAAAGGAAGACCCCACATGTGTGCTGGCAGGTATGAAGATCTCTGCCTCTCCGACACCCAGTGACACTCCCTACCCCAGCTGGGATCAGACTGACATGTCTCCTTCACGGCCCAGGTGTTTGTGAACAGCAGTGGGAAGCACACGGACCTGGGCCAGCCCTTCGGGTATCTGAAAGCCAGCACGACGCTCACCTGCGTCAACCTCTTTGTCATGCCGTACAACTACCCTGTGCTGCTGCCGCTTCTGGGTGAGTACATCACTTCCCGTTCTTCACTGCATCCTCCAAAGGCACGTCGTCTGCCTTTTTCACCCATTCTTTAGTTCCGTCGCTACTTTTGCTGTGGCCCGATGGCGTCTCTGTCTCCCATCCAACAGATGACCTGTTCAAGGTGCACAAGCTAAAGCCCAACATAAAGTGGCGACAGGCCTTCGAGATATATCTGAAGACCATGCCCCCATACTTCCTCTTGGTAAGGACGAGGAACAGTGAAAATGGCCATGCGGGCCCTCAGGCACCAGCTATAGTGACAACATGAACTTTCCGGTTTTTAGATAAACATCTTTGCCTGGTGGGGTGATGTCATCTCTTGGGTGAATCTCTGGAGGGACTTTAAGTTCATTTCAAGAGGGCCATCTCTGTGGGTTATCTCTGGATACTATCTCCAGTGTGATCTCTGGGCATCATATCTGGATTCTTAGAGTTCCAGTTGAGTTGGTGCATGCCTGACTGCAATGACCATCTTGTGCTTCTTGCTTTTACATGTTTCCCCTTTCCTCAAACAGCCACTGAAGAAGGCGCTGAGGATGATGGGAGCGCCCAATCTCATCTCCGACAACGTGGACTGTGGCCTCAGCTACAGTGTCATTTCCTACCTGAAGAAGCTCAGCCAGCAGGTGGGTGTCCCCGAACGACGGTGACCCGAACCTCATGACACAAATCCAGTGTTCGCTCGGGTCGATTGGGCCGTTGAAGGTTCTCCTCGGGTGAAATAGCGGAAGGCATTGTAAACCATGCAATTAAGGTCCCATGGATTATAAAAAGTGATTGACCAATAAAACTCCAGTGTTGTACCTGTTCATCTACAGGCTAAAATCGAGTCAGACCGCCTGATTGTGTCGGTGGGAAAGAGGCCCCCCCAGGAGACAGGAATCAAGGTGCGGAACCACTCGAGTGCGCTGTCCCTGGCCCAGAGGCGTGACTTCCAGCAGCTGCTGCAGGGCGTCAGCGGGGAGGCTCCACTGCGCTTGGTTGACTTCAACCTCAAGGAGTTTGCAGGCTTCCAGGTGGCCCTGCTCAACAAGGTACCAGACTCACCTCAAAACAGAATGGAGAACAGAACCCCAGACCAGCTTCAGAGCAGAATCCTCCACAAATCCTAAAATATGTCCCAGATCAGGCCTTAGAACAGATAACAAGACTACGTCTTCTGGATAAATTAAGTTTCTATCTATTCATTAAAATACTCTCACAAGTGGAAAGTTCAGGTCCAGAAAGTACAAATCCAGACCAAAATTTTGTTTTAACCAACCAGGTGAGTACTCTGTGAATGAGACTCTTTATACTCAACTGGTTGGTTGAAACAAAATCTTGGTCTGGGTTTGTATTTTCTGAATCTGAACTTTCCACCTTTCAAATGCTCTTTACATTCTCCTATTTTCTAGATAATGGTTAGTATCTTCAAAAGAGGAGAGATGAGGAATTAAGGCAAACAAATTTGGAAGTGTCACTGCTGGATTAATTAAAAACAAATGTGTATTTCTCCTTCCCAGGACCTGAAGCCCCAGGCATACCGGAACGCCTATGACATTCCCCGGCGGAACCTTCTGGACCAGCTGACCCGCATGCGCTCCAACCTGCTACGTCAAACACAGAAGCTCCTCAGGGGGCAGGATGAAGGTATAGGATGCTGGAGTCCAGAGGCCTTGCACTCAAATCCTTAAAACAAGGAATTTGTCCGTTGCTTGCTTTGCATTTTTGAGTTTTACTTGTAAAACATGTTTGGTTAGTTAGTGCACTGGAGCTCATCTGACTAAATTAAATCACTGCCTGTAGCCAGTACGTTGAAAACAACAGATATTTCATCACAAAGACATTGTTCAGAGCCTGAGCTATTAGTTTAGAAAGTTTGCTGGGGGTTAGTCGTTGCTGGTTTTTGACCTTGGGGTCTCTCTACCGGCTGACAGATTACATGCATAGCATCCCAGTGGCCCAGATGGGCAACTATCAGGAATACCTGAAAATGATGCCGGCCCCCCTGCGGGAAATCGACCCCGACCAGCCCAAACGCCTGCACACGTTCGGGAACCCCTTCAAGCAAGACAAGAAGGTACAGTCTGGCTCAGCGTGCGGAGCGAGCGCCTATAGGCGGACAAATGCATCATCAATAAGTCTTAACAGCTAGCATAGCAAGCTATAGCTAGCTCCATGTTTTACCTTAGCATGATTTCTGTGTATAAAAATGTGCCAGGATCAGTGGGTGGGGCTGAGCTGGCCAGGGTGCCTCCATTAGCTCCAGCATAGAACGTCCTGGTTTCAAACAGTGAATGAAGAGTCGCGTCTTGAGTCAGTGCCAGACCTCCTGGATTGCGCCTGGTGACTCATAATGTGAAATGGAAAACGCCTTTATACTCTAGCAGGAGTCAGTGCCGTGGGCCGGGTGAGGCAGAACCGTGGAATGTCAATGTAGAAGCGGTCGCAGATGCTTCCAGTGAATCGATCTAACAGAATGTCAACAAACGACCGACCCGTCGACGGAGACGAAGGCAGAGGCGGCTATGCCTCGGAGTCTCTCCTCTTCTCTGAACAGTGCCAGACCCTGACCCTAAGCCACCCCCCTTCTCTGTTCCTTTGCCTTCTCCTCGGGCCCAGGGGATGATGATTGACGAGGCGGACGAGTTTGTGGCGGGCCCTCAGAACAAGAAGAGGGGGAACACGGGGGACCCCAACTTGGGGGGCATGCCGAAGAGGAGGAGGAGCATGTCGCCGCTGTTGAGACGGCCGCAGACCCCACCCGCCGTCCCCAACCACGTACTGGGGAAAGGGCCCGCGGGAAAAGCTGTCCCGGGCCAGACTGGCCTCATCAAACCCATCTCTTCACCCAAAGGTAGGGATTGGGAGCTGGGGGTGTGTCCATATGCTGTGCTTCGCGGGGACCGTGACATGCGTTTGTGCTGTGTCGCGATCATGGGATTTGGGTTCGTGTGGTACATTGCCTTCAATGGGGTCTGCGATTTGCAGTTAATGTGGCTCCTTTTAGATCTCGGTGGGCAGGGTCTCATTTTAATAGACCAATGACAGTCAGGGTGCTGAGACAATGAATAGGAATGAATAATTTACGTAATTAGTTTAAAATGTCAGTGAGCTATTGATTAGCCAAAGTGTGCTTGTGGTCTAGTAAAACAAATACATGGGAGTGTTGTATGGTTGCTGCAAATACTGAAGCTGACACACTTTGACGGACATTATATCATAGAATTACACCAATAAGAAGATCATTTAAAGGTCATTTATTAGACTGCCTAAGACAGTTGCACAGTACTGTACATATGAGAGAGAGAGAGACATTGTAACATTGTTTGTGTCTTGTTTGTCACTGTACTGATTTTCTGATGTATGTCTCTCCCTGCAGGAGTGGAGGGGAACAGCATTCCAGGTGCAGAGAGCAATGGGGAGGGGGCACAAGGTGTGGATTCGGGTGATGGGTGGTCCGAGGGCCTGGACGGCCTGGGAGGGGCCACGCTGGAGGAGCGGGCGGGATCGGGTGCAAGTGAGATGGGGGACCCGGCGGGGCTTGAGGACGGCTTGGATGAGAGCCCCCCCTCTGATCATGTGGAGAACTGCGAGGAGCTGACTCTCCCCAGCCAGCTGGGGATACTGGGGGAAGGGGACACGGCTGTGCCGAGGGCAGCATTCACACTGCCCCTGGAGGGCAGCAATGCTGAGCTTCGCACGCGGGTCATTAAGGAGGTCCGCAAGCCAGGCCGCAGTAAGTCCATGGAAAAATGTTGGTTCCTGTCGGGTCAGGTGTCCGGTCAACCCACCATTCACGGCGAATTATTTTTCCCCCCAGATTACGAGTCGATTTTCCGGCTTCTGGAGGAAGTGAAAGGGCCCATAGAGGTCCGGGAGTATCTCATCCGTCACGCAATCAAGGAGGCTGCCAGGTGAGGCCCTTCATCTCTCCCCCGTTCCTGCTTCCAGGCTGGTTAGATACGGCAAAGCCGTAGAATATCCAAGAGATAATCATCGGGGAAAAACCCCCCCGTGTCTCATGTTTGTCCCACCCCCCCACCCAGGTTTAAAAAGCGGGTCTTGATCCAGCAGTTGGAGACGGCCCTAGAGGCGATGGAGCAAAACCGGCCACTATCTGCCCTGCCTGCTCGCGTCAACAACGTCCATGGGAGATAGTCGACGAGGGCCCACAGGGAGCGAGACATGGAGGACACGTGGCAGAAAAAGTAACGGAGTAGCACATGCGTGGGGGAGGGGGGCCGGAGGTGCAGATTAGCCGAGCGGGTGGGGGACGAAGAGGGTGACCCACCCCGGCGGTGCACTCCCTCCCACCACCAGAGGAGGGCGCTTCAGTCCAGCACAGTGAAAAGGCAAAAAATGGAAGGGGAAACGAAGCACATCTTTGGGCCGACCTCCTTCAGGCAGTGGTCACCCCTCAGGCTCACCACTTGGGTTGGGGTCGAAGGCCCGAGCATCTGGCTTATGATCCTCCCGGCACACGTATCCGGAAGCTGTGGGTCCACCGCATAGGGCAAGGCAAGTCACATGACCAGCTCAGCTCATAACCTGCTCCCAGGGAGTCTCTGGGTATTTATTTTCCTCATTCAAAATGCGTCTTAGGGCGGTAGATGTGTCACGCTGCTCATAGAACACGGGCAACTCATCAGGCTGTTCCCGAGGAACAGGAATCACCCTCTGCTCTTCAGTTGCCCCCTATAGGCCATAGTTGAGAAGCGCATGGCTGACTCATGGGGGCGCTGTCCAGGGGGGCAGGCACAGACACGTAGATCTAGCCCCAGTGCTCACATGAGCAAGCATATCTACCTCAGCTCTTCCATGACCTTTTTTTTTTTTCCTCTCTTCCTGACAGCAGTACATTTATAACCATGTCAGTTTAAAACGCCTTTTTAATGACTGTCCAGGCAGACATACCAACATTTTTAGAAGCAATAGTATGCCTGTTTTTCCCCTACACTGAGATCTGTTGATTTGCCAGCCACGTGGAAGGCATGTTGCCGATTCAGCATAAATTTCACCCCACCCAAGGCCACCCTCATCGTCACCATGCCAGACCACAGTACCCAGAATGCCTTGCCCCAACCCCAGCTACCTGCTCACCTTCAGGATGCCTCCAAGCATGCTGAGGAAGCCCCTGCCCTTTTTCTTGTTCCACTTCATTCTTTTTTTTTTTTTTTAAAGAAAGATGTATACTACTTTTTAATGTTCATACATGAAAGAGATTATTTTTGGACAGTATTCTTACCAGAGCATAAAATGAAAATATTTTAAAAGTTGTATAAAGAACATTTTGTAAACTATATATTAAATGGAACCTTTTAAGATTTTTTTAAAGAATAAAAAAATAAACTCCTGAAAAGGAACGAGGTTTGCTCGTAGTTTGACAGAAAAACCACCTGCTTTAATTGCAATTAATCTTGAAATGGGTCAGAAATGTAACAGAATTGTGAAAAGCAGGCAAGATCTTTACCCACTTCAAATGCCTGACCTTAATATTTCCACTGGCCATGGTGTAAATATTGTAGGTCAAGAAATGCTAATAGTCATACTAATAACTTTCGGCACAGGTGGAAGGTGTTTGAATTATACTCAATATCTTTTATTAATAGTTTAATCACAATTTACCTGCTATTTCATAACTACACAGCACACGTAACCTGCTGAGTGGATTACTCCCATCTTCCAGATCACTGAATACTTCTGATATACTAAAAACCCCATTTTCAGGAGTGGTAGCATCCTGAAACATGGCTTGCAGTCTAACAAATCAGCATTTCCATAAAAGTTAATCAATCCAATCATTTAAATTGAATTTAAATTATGGGGGGGGGGAATCTTTGTATTAAAAAATCCTAATGAAATCCAAATGAAAATCCTAATACAAAATCTCACATTCTACGTTCAAGGAACTGGGATTTTCTGGATTAGTTACACTGCACCTGTGCTAATTCACCTAAAACGATGGTAAACTATTACACAGCATGTTTACAACAGAAAATCTGCACATGCATTGAAATGCAAGGAAATATAACCGACTGCGGAAATTCATTTTTGCTTTTAATCAAAAACCAGAACGCACAAGGCAGACATGCATGACAGCGAGAAGCGCTGCCTGAACACGACCTAGGGAGTGTTTTGGATGTTGGAAATCTCCAGAGTAATCACTTTCACTGTGACCGTTTATGCAGCTGCCTGGACTGAGAGCGAACCAGGGAGTCCTTCAGGATTTTATGGCCATATCCAAACATTTATTTACTTGCAGGATAACTTGGCACAGTCCTTGGGGTTAAACATTCGCATCTGTTGGTCACGGAACGTGCTTCAAGAATTACTGGAGTATGAGGACGAGGGGGGAGGAAAAAAAAAAAAATTAAAATCAGCAGGCTGTTCAGACCCTGACCTCCCATACCACTCCGGCCCACCAAACAAGGAGCCAGTCTGTTTACATGGGAAAAAGGAATAGAAAAAGGGTAAAGGAGGCGGCCAACATCAGTGGAACTGCAGCTTGCGTTGTCGGACAGGGTCGGACGGCAAGGCCTGAGGGGTCAGCCTGGGGTCCGGCTCCCGCGACTGGAAGAGCACTCTGCCCCGGTGGTTGAACATGTAGAAGGATGGATGGTTTCGCAACGTGTCGAAGGATCTGTTTAAAAAAAAAAAAAAATTAATTAATTATGTGCGGTTTACGAGACAGGACAGGGTTTCAGGTTTGGGAAACGTTCACAGCGGTGGAAATGCCGACATGCCGTCAGATGCGACATGTTCATATGGACTAAAGGCCAGTATCACCACACCAGGAAAGGGATGCGAGGGAAACTGGGAAGTGATCAAATGACACAAACTACATGCTTTGCCAGATGCGACGGGGACAGGATCGTACTTGTTCTGCAGCTCTGAAGAGGCGTCCATGTCCTTAAAGTCTCCGGCAATGTGGACTATGCCGTAACAGCTTATTACAAATGCTAATAAAGTCTGTAGAACAATCTAGAAGGAAGATGCGAAACACACTAGTTGTAATCAAATGGGTAATCACAGACAGAAACTGTGAACCAAGCTTGACGTCAAAGTGATTTCTTAAATTGTATTTGGTCATCAGAAATTAAGAAAGCCACCAAATACATTGAGGCTGCCTGGAATACATTAATATACATTTTATATTTCACAGTGTATAGGGATAAAACGGAAAACTCACATCTATTGGTAAAGTTTCATTCTCTTTCTCTGTGAGTCTCATGTAAGATCGATCTAGAGGACAGGGGGGAAAAAAGCAAGTTTTAATTGACTGCAGTACACAGAATATCAACGCTATCAAGAAAAAGTAGGATTTAGGGTGCCACAGAAAGGAGGATTCTGATGATGCAGCCATTAATCCTGTTAGTGCAGGGATGACTGCTCCATGTATGCCAAGGCATTGTGGGTAATTTGTCCAGGAAATTCTAATCTTACCTCCCATACAGTGTGGTTGAAAAGCAGAGTAGTTGAACTTCCCTTGTTTTTACAGCATAAGATTTTAACAAATACATATGCCTCATTTTCTCACTCTTTCTTCTATATTATTTGATACAATTCCATAAAACAGAGCTTGTATGTACATGTATCAGATAAAAAGGAAAATGAGTAGTTTAGGAGGTAGTGCTACCATTCGGCAACCAATGGGTTGCAGGTTCGAGCCCGGGTCCTCCTGACCCCATCGAAGTGTCCTTGAGCAAGCCACTGAACCCCAAATTGCTCCCGGTGTATGAATGTGTGTGTGTGTGGATGAGTGAATGTGAGGCATGAATTGTAAAGCGCTTTGAGTACTCGTAGGAGTAGAAAAGCGCTATATAAAATGCAGTCCATTTACCATTTATCCTCCAAACATCAGAGGTCTGTCTATGAGACCTAGAAAAAAACGTACGCCGAAGATCCTAATTGGTTAAAATGGCCCACATCTGAAGCAGGCCATCTGATCCGATTACTTCGCTATACAAGTCACCCCAAAACACAACCAAGGCAAATCATTCATAAAATACACACGAAAACCGACTTCATATTAATTTTACTATAGGGATACCTCCTAAGATTAGAATTAGCGGCAGGAAATAGTCATTTAAAGCATGCATTTTGTTCAAATCATTCTTTATAATATATATTTTACTAAAGATAATGAGATAATGTTTCATTGTTGTCTGCATATAAATGCATATTAATTGGGTCTAAACATATAGTTTTCTAATTATTGGGGTAAAATCCATTATACATTAGTGAGCAAGCTATTCCTAATACGGTTTACACAATGTAACAGAAAACGGAGTTTTCTCACCGGCAAAATGGGGATATCGTAAACTAAAACCTCAAACTAACGTAGCAGCCGTTAAACAATAATGTTGAGTAGTACTGTATAGATCTGCTACCCAGCTTCACCTTAACGTGTGCACGTTAACAGTGTTATTTTAAATACATTTTCACGTGTATTTTTCACACGTTTATTAGTATAACTAGCTGCAGTGACCTAGATGACTAGCTTTTTACCCAGCATTTACCGATAGAACGTATACAAAGCAATGTGTTCTTTTATTTCCGAGATTACATTATACTCACGCTGTGCTGCTGAGAAAGCTGCATGAGCTAAAGCTACCAGCCCGAAACCAACGATCCCCTTCCACACCGAAGAAGCCATCTTCAAACAGGCAGGCGGAAGAGACAGAACGGCGTGGAAAGATGACGTCATCGACCGGCTCGGCTCTTAACCCCTTCCTTACCACTTTGGAAAATAATCTAGCATGTATAATTTTTGCTTATTAATGATTTTATATTATACATTTAACTAAGAGATATATGCTTTGGGAATACATGCGGACATGCAACAAAAACAGAGTCATATTGACTAATGCTGATGATTATGCGTATCTTCTGTATTTTTATTTCGTGTAGGTATAATGGTCTGCGGGTGAAATGTAATAACATGTTCATGAGATTTTATCATCTGATTATTAAAGTTTTTGACATTTAGTCGGGACGACTTGCAGGACTCTTGTAGACGCTGATGTGCTACTTATCCCCAGTCAGCCACCTGTCACGTGATGCCGCCAGTGCCTTGGGGGGAGGGGAGAGCAGTACGGGGGGGGGCGGACACGGTACCGATACGGCTCAGCCGGCGGAGGCGACGTGTCTAAATACGCGCGGTCCGTCAAAAACACAGGGAGTCGTGCCGTGTGGACTGAACGCCGAGGGTGTCCAAGATGACACCCGTCCGCGTTTTATTCTGCCTGGCATTGTTTATATGGCGCGGCAGTGCCGACGATACCGGTATGGAAAATATTGTAACAGAGAAGAATGCTGAGGAAAGCCACCGGCGGGACAGTGCCGACCTGCTCATATTCATCCTGCTCCTCACCCTAACTATTTTAACAATATGGCTCTTCAAACACCGCAGATTCAGGTTTTTGCATGAAACCGGATTAGCTATGATATATGGTGAGGATCCTACTTTTCAATATTGAAGACGTGCGATGATGTAATTACTATGTCCCTTGCTATCATTACTGTGGTCAGGGTATTAATGACGAGTTCATCATCAACGATCGCATGTTGTCTAGCAACCATATTTTGAAAAGTTATTGCAAATATGCTATCGCACTGCACAAGCAAAATTCTCTGAATTGACAGCAATAATTAAAGTGACAGGAAACTTGTATTCTTTAATGTTGTTAATTTAGATAATTTAAAATGCATCGTGGGCTTTCACCCTATAACACAATTAAACTATCGTGTAATTTGTCCCGTGATACAGGTGGCAACGACAGTGCAATCAATGCGATTTGTTGGTTGGACAGTGTATTCTGGCAAGTGTTTTCTAGCAAATTCCATATACAGGAAGATGAAGACATGTCAGAATCAAGCCGGATAGTTTGTTATTTCAGGCTTGAATATTGTGGCCGATTACCTGGCGTTCCAAGCACCGATTGCGGGATGAGCCGGCTATATAATTTGTTAAGTGAGAGATTCAATTATTTAGGCGTCGTCGGATGAGTTTCTTGCCGGAACTGTAGATCTTAGACAGCACCGATCCACCATACTGCCTGACAGTTTGTATTATATGCACGCAGCGGCAACTAACGCCGACATCCTTGCAATGTTGGAAATTCATCTTTAAGGATAAGTAGCACGTTTGATCCAGGCCATTGTTTCTAGTTTGATTGTCAAACACCAGCTGCTCAGTCTCAGAAATGAAACGGAGATATGAGAGAGTTTCCTTACAGGCAGGTGAAGGGAAGTTTGACAAACAGACTGAACCAGTTTTTGGTTCTGCATTCCAGCTATAGGGAAATAATATGAAGCTCTCTGATGTGAATACCAGCAGAGAAGATGACCATGAAGTCCTGTTTGAGGTGGAAGCGTGATGCTAACCTGCTAACTAGGGGTATTAATGACGTAGCCATCAGTTCAGGAAGAGTCTGATAACTGTTTTCCCCCCAAATCCGACGAATTAGTTTCAGTCCACGAACAGCAGCTTTCAACGATCAGTTACTAACAATCCACCAACAGTCCGTTGCTAGCCTGGTTTACGATTTTATGTACAGTACTGGGGGCAAATTAAATAATTAAATACGTACCATAACTTAATGAAAGGATCAGTGTTTAAAACACCAACGCAGCACATACTTGTAATAAATGTAGTGTTGTAAACGGTACTGATGTATATTGAACAATTAATGAGCTATTCACCCAGCTAACAAAACTGTGTTATAAAACTGTGTTTAAAATTGTCTATTAATAATTTACAAAGTGGTACAACCTAATTAATAACCAGTTTATACAGATTATAAACAATTCATAAACGCTTTATATGGGTAGCCTTATTGTGAAGTGGCTCCGATCTTCTCAATGATGACAAAGAACATTCTTACTGTAACGCTGATAGAACGTTATTTCCACGTTTTATGTATTTAATAAAGGTTCTTTCAACGTTATCACAACAGTAATATCTGAACACACTTTTTGCGTAATTAATATTGAACAGATATTGTTTCATAATAAGAACGTTATTTTACTAGAAAAATAACTTGAGCGCTACTTGTGTATATTACAAAGTCGCCGTCATAGCCTCGAACCCACGATTTCGGAAACATCAGGCCTCAGGACTACCTGCTTCTCTACCACAGTCTTTGGTTGTTCGTTCTAAGTTATTCTTATTTGTAGTAGTAATGGGAAAACGTTTAAGAAAGCTAGATAAGTTTCCATACTTTAATCGTAACGTTCGGTGTACGCTCCTAAAATGAAAAATTATTAGCTGAAAGGTAGAAGATAAGTAGATTTTGAACAAAAACTGAATTTAAATTTTAATAATGTAAACGTGTATAGATGGCAGAAAGGCTTCTTATGTTTGTTAAACTCATACATTTTGGAACTCTTCACGCTCACAGGGGGAATTGTCACACAACTCACCCGTGTTAAATATTTTTCATAGTTTGTGTTAGTAGTCTTTAGACGTTATGAATGGGCTACAAGCCAGTCATATTTTGTGAGGTATTTTAAATGTGACTCTGCCGCTACCCCCCAGGGCTGCTGGTGGGTGTGATCCTTCGGTATGCAATCCACGTGCCTCGTGACATCAACAACGTGACCCTGAGTTGCCAGGTGAACGCCAGTCCGGCCACACTACTCGTGAACGTGAGTGGACGTTTCTATGAGTACGCGCTGAAGGGTGAGATCAGCGCCAGCGAGGTGCAGGAGGTGCGGGACAACGAGATGCTCAGGAAGGTGCGTGTTCCCTCTCCCAGCACTGGGGGGGCTCAAAAGCTTCCATGTAGTGCGGCTCTTTTAGCAGATCATTGAAATAATCTGGAGGGTAAATCTGTTCAGTTTCATAGCCCCGTTACTCTACAGCCCCATTACTTTACAGCCTCGTTACTCTACCGCCCCGTTACTCTACCACCCTGTAACTCTACAGCCCCGTTACTCTACAGCCCCATAACCCTACAGCCCTGTGCTGAGCACTAACATGCTGTACCTGCTGTTTTTTTAGGTGACCTTTGATCCAGAGATATTCTTTAACATTCTCCTGCCTCCCATCATCTTTCACGCTGGTTACAGCCTGAAGAGGGTAATTGACTCATAAAATACCGTAAATTTCAGTTCAGTGTGTTGGCTCGCGCATGCTGACGATGCAGAGGCAGCAGCCAATGAGCCGCATCCTGTGAGCCTTTGCTGGCCGTGGGGAGGCGGGGAGTTTCACACATTTGTTTGCCTCCGGTGACCTCACAGAGACACTTCTTCAGGAACATCGGCTCCATCCTGGCCTACGCCTTTGTGGGGACGCTCATCTCCTGTTTCGTCATTGGGTGGGTGTCTTTGCCTGGCAGCTCCCGTGCGGCAGACGTCGTGACGACCAGGGTACCCGTGGGTAAAATGGTGACATCACTGTGCGATTCTCCCTCAGGCTGCTGATGTATGGCTTCGTGACGCTGATTGCACGTGTGGGTCAGTTGGGTGGGGACTTCTTCTTCACCGATTGCTTATTCTTTGGCGCCATCGTCTCTGCCACGGATCCCGGTAACCCACAACACCCCCCCCCACACACACACACACACACACACACACACACACACACATGTACTTTTCTAGAGGGAAATCTTTGCTGTTGTATGTAGGGAACACGGTTGCATTTTGAAATCCCAGAAATGAAATTGCGTTGAGTTCCGGAACAGAAGTGTTTTCCTTCGGTGTTTTTCAATATCAAGAACACAAAGACCGTACTTGTGGTCTTGTCAAGACCGGTCTTGTGAAATTGCCTCCCAAGAACGAACTTGGGGCGCAATGAATCATGGGTTTGGGTAAGAACGACATCCAGGGATTTTTACTGTCTTTGGTAATAGAAGATGACATAAAACAGTACATGAGAACACATGTAAGCTCAAGTATGCATATTGAGAAACACTCCTTGATACCTTTCAGTAAATATTGAGGTGCATTATGGGAGCTCAGGTTACAGATGTCTGCATATATCTAATGGCTGGTAGTACTGGATGGGTCATTTCCACAAACTCATTAACACGCCACATTAATGTTCTTTTATTTTATGGTTTAGTTTAGAGACAGACTCAAATTATATAACCTATTTGTATAAACTGTCGATTTTGCCCCCGGGGGCAGTTAATCAGTTTTGTTGCATTACCATTTATTTCTGCGACAAACAGAAGTATTTTATCAAATCCAGGGCAAGAGTTATGGAGATGAGAAAAAAATGACAAAACTTAAAAAAGTTGAGCAATCATGCAAAATGATTGTTCATTGTGAGCAAGATGCAATAAAGCTGAAAGGTATAAAACATATTATCTAGGTTTGAGCTGTCTGTTACATTAATGAGACTTTTTGTTACTTGCTTGGGGAAAGTGGTTAAAAAAATCATTAAATCTGAGCAACAAATGACATAATTTATGGGAGTGTCCCGGATAAGAATGTACTGGCAGTGTTATTGTGCCAGTGATAAATGGTGGATGTCATCCCTTCTCTTGCAGTGACAGTGCTGGCCATTTTCACGGAGCTGCAGGTGGATTCAGACCTGTATGCCATGCTGTTCGGAGAGAGTGTCCTCAATGACGCAGTTGCAGTCGTGCTGTCCTCGTGAGTGGCGCCTCTTTGTGTGTGTGTGTGTGTGTGTGTGTAGAGCTTCTTCAGAGATGTTCTCAAGGAAACCAGTGGGATTTACACATATCTCACAAACGCTCAGTGCCTCACACCTAATTATAATAGTAATAGATCATTTATTGATCCCTGTGGGGAAATTCCCTCTATGCCTCCCCCGGTTTCCTCTCTGTAGGTGAGAGCAAGCTGGCCATGAAGGGCAGCCACCCATAGTAGCACCCGGGGGGGGGGTGGTTAAGGGCCTTACTCAAGGACCCACAGATGTGCTGAAACCAGCAACCTTCTGATCACAGGCATAGGGGTTTAACCCACTGAGCCGCATACTGTCCCCAGAAATCATTTTTTAAAAATCACGATAAAAAAAAAAAACCTCCCACGAATCAAGTGTGATCTGAGGCTTTCACACATAATTACAGCATTTAGCAATTCTCCAATCCACAGCAACATACAATTGAACGCAGTGTCAGACAGTTCTTGGAGCAATTAGGGATTAAAGGCTGTTCTCAAGGACTCAATGGTGAAATTGCCCTTCTAATTCTGGGAATTGAACCAGCAACCTTCCAATCACAGACCTCATGTTCCAAACTGATGAGCCACTCAGCAGCTCCGTTACTAACCCCTTTGTTAGTTATTAGTATCCTGCCCTGTCATACCGAACAGGTCAAACAGGATTGGAGGAGTGGCCTCTTAAAGAGGCCCTGGTATGTGTGCCTTGTCTTACACTGAGGAACACCTGCCTCAGTCAGGTGGCATCCTGCAAAACACTCAACTCCTGGCAGGTGGCGCCGTGTCTGTCTGCAGTGACCATGCCCCCGAGCCTAGTGTCCACCTGTGAGCCGTCACAGAAACGGTGTATAAATCCCCAAGAGCGCATTATATCCACCCCACCCCCACCACAGCATGGAAATGGTCCACATGTAACTGGAGCGCACGGTGCCTTCTGTTTCAAAGTATATTTGCATTCTTTGAGGTGAAGCATTTTCATGCGTTTTATGCAAAAACGGACAATGGAACACAGTTCAGAAGGTGGATGTAAATCTAGGTGCTGATGCCGCGGACATTCTGGTTTACAGGCATAGATGTCTGGCTGCGCGTTTGCCTTGATCTCGGAAGAGCAAAGGGGACAGAAAGGGTTCTCTACGCGCGAGTGGGGCTCCCCGCGTTCCACGTCTTCTCCTGTCAGCGTGCACTGGAAACATTCAGAAATGCTTTCAGATTGCGGTCTGGCCCCATAGGAAATGCATTTGCATGGAGGAGATTGATTTATAACTAGAAAGCTGACAGATTAAGCCATGTGAGTGGAATGCTCGCTCAGAGCAGGTTAGGGTACTTTTTAAACTGACTTTATGGCTATCATCTTACAAAACTGAAAGCCAGGGTAGCTGCCTTTAAATTCAATCGAGTCATTAAAAAAAAAGGCTAAAGTGTGAAAATGATTTGTTTGGAGGGTCCCCACAATAAATTGTACCAGCCTACAAACACACCAGAAATCCTTTTATGCCACATGGCCAGTTCAGGCCTGCCTGTGAGTGTTTATGTTCGTTCGTGTCTGTTTCTGTTTGCTTATGCCTGTGTAGGTGATTCTTTATGTGTTTGTTTCTGTTCGTCTGTGTCTTATGTGTGTGTGTGTGTGTGTGTGTGTGTGTGTGTGTGTTTTTATGTTTGTTTGGGTTTGTATTTACCAAAAACCTATTAACTTTGTAGCTTATGTATAGTTTCTATTGTGGGGGACCAGAAAAACCTGTGAATGCAATCAAAAAACTAAAACATCCAAAAGTCTTGTATTTTGTTTTGGTTAATTATGGTTACAGTTAGGGCTGGGGATTAGGGTTAGAGATATTCTCATAGAAATGAATGGAGGGCCGCCACACTGACGGGAATATATGAACTGTATGTGATTCATATGCTCATTTGTGCCTGTGCGTTTTGTTTTTTTTTGTGTCTGTGTTTGTATGTTTCTGTTTGTTTGTCTGTTCGTTTGTGTCTGTCTGTATTTCTGTTCATTTGCGCTTGTGTGTTCCACTTCGTTTGTGCCTGTGCCTGCTTACGACTGGTATCACGCTGATGCCCGCCACAGGTCCATCATTGCCTACCAGCCGGCCGCGGCGAGCAGCCACTCCTACGATGGCATGGCGGTGCTGAAATCCTTCGGCGTGTTCCTGGGGGTGTTCAGCGGCTCCTTCGCGCTGGGCGTGTCCACCGGCGTCTTGACCGCCTTCATATCCTCCCCTGGTCCCGCATCTCCCCGTCCAGCTCTCTCTTCTCTGTGTTGGTGTTCAATCACCCACAGCTTCTTTGGTTATTAAAATTCTATTTCAATAATAATAGCGGGGGTATCTTTTGGGGGGGGGTTCTTATGTCCCCTATGGGAGATGATGTGATGCTCTGATCTGCCTGAAGGGGGCGCTGTCCAGTGCCCTTACGAATTCCCCTTGACTTGGCTCCTCACGTCACGAAGTTCACCAAACTGCGGGACTTCCAGCTCCTGGAGACGGCGCTCTTCTTCCTCATGTCATGGAGCACCTTCCTGCTGGCCGAGGCTTGTGGGTTCACAGGTAACTGCTGGTGCCGGTAGGCGGTCCTTCAGATCCCAGAAATGGGTCTCATTGGGCTTAAAAGGACCCCTGGCCCCATTAGTTCACGGATGAATGCCGGTTCTTGATCAGTAGTTCTCATTTGGTTCAGAGGTGCCTACTAGTCACTGATTCTCATTGGCTAATAAATAACTGCTGCTCCCACTGGCTCACAGTGACACGGAGCATACAAAATGCTGCATTCATTTATCTAACCCCCCCCTTTCCAGTCGTCTTAGCCGGGTTGCCCCCTGCACCTCACTGACCCGCCGTGCTGTGCTGGCTTGTGCTTGCAGGGGTTGTGGCAGTTCTGTTTGGTGGGATAACTCAGGCTCACTACACCTATAACAACCTGTCTCCGGAGTCCAAAGCCCGGACCAAACAGGCGAGCTCCCTTCTGCTGGTGTCCTCAGTCCAGCACAGCCGTCTTACACACACACACACACACACACACACACACACACACACACACACACACACACACAAGTTTAGATCAGCTGAGCAACTGCTAAATAATAATACAATTATTAATATGAGTAACATGAATAACAATATTAATGATGTCATCCTAATCCCTGCTGCTTATCCAGCACAATACTATAGGGGGCACTCTGCAGCCTATTTCAGGAAACACAGGCCATGCAAATGATAATAACAATAATAATAATAATAAAAACAATAATGGTCCATAAGCACTTTGTGCTTTGGACCCTTTATAATGCTAGCATTGCTACTACTAACGCTACTACTGCTACTACTATCACTGTTAATGAACAGGTAGCCCTGTTGCCTCCCACCTCCAGGGTGTGAGGGTTTAATTTCAGCTCCGATGTGATGAACTAGCGTCTCCAAATGGCCCCCAGTGTGTCGGTAGGTGTGTATGCGTGCCCTGTGACGGACCGGCCCAGGGACTCCCTTGGATTTGTGTGCTAGCTGCCTGGGATATTCTCCCGGCTCCTCTGTGACCAGGTGACCCTGCACTGAATAGGCTGTTGGAAGATTGATGGCACAACAAGACCCCCGGGTGTCCCTTAAATTGCCTTTGTTAAATGCCTTTATTCTTGGCATTGTCTTCCCCTGTTGGCTGTCGTGTGAAGTTATGATCTCTACACTGTTCCTTGGACCGTGGTCCATTTACTAAACACCTTCCTGTGCCTTTTCCACTCTAGTTATTTGAGCTGCTGAACTTCCTAGCGGAGAATTTCATCTTCTCCTACATGGGCTTGACGCTGTTCACCTTCCAGAACCACATGTTCAACCCTTTGTTCATCATTGGGGCATTTGTATCCTTGAGTTTTGTGTGTGTGTCTGTGTGTGTGTGTGTGTGTGTGTGTGCGTGTGTGTGTGTGTGCGTGGGTGTGTGTGCGTGTGTGTGTGCGTGTGTGTGTGTGTGTGTGTGTGTGCCCGTAAGCGTATCACGCTGTTGCTTAGGAGTGATTTCACCAATAATGAGCTCTCTAATGAGGCTTTCATTACAGTAGCTCAGCTCATAATAAAAATGTAACTTTTTACCTAGCAGAGTGTCACAGGGGTGTTTGAAACAGGAGAGGGTTTTCAGCCTAGTGGAACCTGGACCACCTCCATCCTTGTGGGCTACTGAGGTATCCATCCTTGACCACGCTACTCAGCTGGCCGTGTTCTTGGGCAGGGCCGCCAACATCTACCCCCTGTCATTCCTGCTCAACCTGGGACGCCGAAACCGCATCAGGAACAACTTCCAGCACATGATGATGTTTGCAGGTGCATGTGATGATGATGATGATGATGATGTCTTTTGGTCATGCTGCCAAGCTCCACGGCAGCCTGCAGTGGCCCTTGACAGGAACATGATCCAGCTCGGAAAATGGAGCCATGTCCGGCCAAACCAGTAACTGTATTCCTCATGTTCCTGCCGGTCATGAGTCAGCCTTTTGTTGAGCAGCTACGCCGCCAGTTGTCTTGGTATTTTTAATAAAAAAAAAACAAAGAAGCAATTTGTACTTCACCAACGTCTCTTCCCATCGCCACGGCAGGGTCGAGGGTTCGAATGCTATTTGTGATATTCTCCTTCAGTTGCTTGTTCAGACTTCAACAGCGTGGATTTACGTTTGGCTCTTGTCTCTCGATTGAACATAGCGTACATAGGTGCTCTGCTTTGGACCGGTGTCCCCTCTGGGGTTTTTCTTTCACCTTCTGCTCTATGCTTGTGCTCCAGACTCACCGTCGCCCCCTGTTGGATAAGTGGTTGAAAGATGCATGGATGACAAGCAGCGTGTATTTTGCCCTTCCCAGGCCTACGGGGCGCCATGACCTTCGCCCTGTCCATCCGTGACACGGCCAACTACGCCCGGCAGATGATGTTCTCCACCACGCTGCTCATCGTCTTCTTCACCGTCTGGGTGTGTGGTGGGGGCACCACGCCCATGCTGTCGGTGCTGCACATCCGGTGAGTTGGTGACTGCTGGCCTGTGCAACGCAGGGCCGCATGTGGACGCTGTGCAGTGAGCGGCCAGCGGACCCGAGCTAACTGGCCTCCCTTCTCTTTCATGCAGAGTCGGGGTGGATTCCGACAAAGACTCGGTAGGAAGGCCTCTCCTCGCGGTTCTGCTTCCTGCGACCCGATTGTCTGCTGGTGCCCCTCGTATCAGCAGGACCCAGTCCATGCCCGAGGGCACCCTTTACGTCACGCTGCATTCCTGTGACTCTCTGTCTCATTTCAAACAGGTGAATGCTCTGGAATTCACCGAGTGCAGGAGCACCAAACAGGAGAGTGCCTGGCTGTTTAGACACTGGTACAACTTTGACTCCAAGTATCCTTAATGGTAGCAGTACCCATAGTGGACAGTAGAGGGTGCTCCAGAGTAACAAGCAATTTGAATTGACCTGGATTTGCTTTTCTTCTTGACAATAACAGTGCCTGGCAAACTTATGCATAGACTGAAGCGCATGCTGTTTATACAAAGCCTGCAGAACTAAATGTCCATGTATCCCTATGGCTTTTAAGGCCTTGACTGTAGCCCCCCCCCCAGCTACTTGAAGCCCCTCCTCACACACAGCGGCCCGCCCCTCACAGCCACGCTGCCCAGCTGGTGTGGTGCTCTGGCACGATGTCTCACCAGTCCCCAGGCATACGAGGTGAGCCACTCCGCAGTGCCCCCTAGTGGTGATGCCACAGAAGCGGTGGCAGCGACTCCAGCATCTGGCCAATTTACTGAATCCTCCCCCCCCCCCCCCCCTCCCCACAGAATGAAGGCCGGTTGAAGGAGGACGACTCGGACCTGGTGCCCCAGGACGGCCTGGTGTACAGCGATGGGGCAGCTGGCTCAGCCACCATGCTGCATTCCTGCCCTGCCTCCGGCCCCATAGAGGCTGCTGACAGCAAGCTGGCTACCCTGGGGACCCAGCTGGTCCTGCCTGTGGAGAACTCAGAGGCCCCCCGCGATCTCCTCCGCCACAGGGAGTGAGCCAACCCCCCCTCGACCCCCCACCTCCACCCCACCCTCCGCTCTGTTGCTGCTGGTCCTGCCCGGCCGTTAGGTTCCCTACCTCTGTTCTGATCGCATCCCATCCAAAGGACTCACTGTTCTTTCTCGGTCTGGTTCTTTTTAAACCACTACCCCCCCCCCCCTTTATTTTTATTTATGTGATTTCCTTACGGGGAACATGTGTTGCAGGCTACAGTGTTATACCAGTGCACTAGAGAAGGCGCTATTAAAGCAGACTCATCATCTGCGCTATGCCGAGCCGTTAAGGGGAGATGTGAGAGCTCCCATTCTCCCTGTGAAAGTCTTTCTATAGAGTTTTTGCTACGTATGTGTGGTTTAAATTAGAATACCATACCATTTATTTCCTATAGGGGGGAGCACTGAGCAGTTTCTCCGGTTGCCATTGCACTAGTTCATTTAACATTCATTTTTTTTAATTATGATTATATAGTTAGCTTTGCTGACTACATGTAGCATACAATGTAGTGACCTTTTACTGTGACTGTTAAATCGTCTCTTCTGACTTTCCCTGTATGGCTATGAGTGCTGAAAAGTCTATGTTTACTGTTTGAGAGGTTTCAAAAAAATATTTGACTTCCCATTGTTCTGAAAACAGAAGTGGACGTACATTTGAATAATACACGGAAAAATGTATTTATATGTTATTTGTATGTTGTTTTGTTTTTAGCCAATAGTAATCCGGCTAATCCTCTCTGAAGTGGCTTCCTGCTTTATTCTGATACGGAGGCGTGGACGTATGGGAAGTGTAAGAGCTTCGAGTTAACGTGCCCATTGTATATGTTTGATTAAAGGGACATGTACAGAGGACACAATGGCAACACTGTGGATGGGACTTTGGCGCCTCAATATCATCATTGAGGAGGATGCTGGGGACAGAAAGACAGGCCGTGGAGGAGGGGAGGAGCCCAAACCCGGCAGCCCCCTGGAGGAAACGACTCGATATGACTAGTAAAAACAGTTAAGAGCCCGCCACAGTGCGAACATTCTTGACACAAATGAGACCGTGTGGTACTCTGCCCATCGGAAGATCGGCTGTACGGTGTCACATGACACAAAACAGAGCGAGGCCATTGGTGGGCGATCGTCATGGCAATGTCGTGCAGAAGGAAGGCGGTGCAGCACTGAATTCTGATGTGCTCGTTGCTGCCTCCATCTGGTCACCTCCGGCATTGCAGGAACTCCAGATACGATCGTCCTTTTTTGTTCGCATCCCCTTTTTATAAACGCTGACAGCATGACGTGCCTGGTGTCACGTTCCTAGACGTGTCTCTCCGTGTGGAAGGTGGATGATCGAGATCCATCCCGTTCCACTTGTGGCTTGCTTTACGACTCCGCCGTGATGTTAAATGCATGCCCTGCCTTTTCATTCGAGGCATTTTGAAATGAAGATTGTGGGGGGAAAAAAAAAAACAAATGATTAAGCTGAAACCAGCCCAAGCTGTCATCGCAGTCATGGGTCTTGAAAGCGGCCAATTGACAATCTTGTCACCGCACTGTGGGGTCACTGGTTAGATATTCTGGTTTGCCATCCCCCTCAAAAGGTGGGGTCGTTTTTTTTCTCCGCCTTGTTATTGGTCTTTATTTTTTATTTGGGCAGAACTATATTGAGCCTTATCAATAGATACTTTGCATCTATAACCAGCAGGTACAGAAATGACATTGTTCGCTCTCATTGTTGATGATCATGTGGCTTGTTTTTTTCTGAGCTGCATTTTCTTGTTTTGTTTCTGGATGTATCGTAAGGACAGGGATGTTGTTCAGTTAGCAAAATATACATGTATGTGATTCTGTAAACCAAGATTCAAGATCTTTTACTGGTCAAGTGCAGCAAGGGCACTGGGATGCCTACTGGTCCCGCCACACCCAATGAATAAAGACTAAATGGACAACAGACAAATACATGTGCAATAGTACAGTGGAGAGGAGTAACACTGAAATGGTACAATTCACAGAAAGTGCAGGGTGCAGTAATATTGGGCCAGACTGTTTACACAGGGGAGTCATTGGATCAGACACTGAGGTATGAGTGTGAATCATAATATCTGTCTCAGAAGGACTTCAAAAGCACATTACTGTCATAGTTCCCCATGGGGGGAGGAGGTGTTACTCCTGCCCTGCTGATAACCTCCTAAATAAAGTCATGGGTATGTGTAGTGATGGCTAAATGAAGCTTTGTGAACCATTGGCTGTATTTTTGTGACCCCACTAGATGGGGCTCTTGGTTTACTATGGGGCATGCGTTGAGAACTTATTTTTGAATAGAGAGCGCAATCTAGTGGGGTCAAAAAATACAGCAAGCGGTTTATGAAGCTTCATTTGGCCGTGACTGTGGAGGCTTTTGTCCTCCTTGCGCCGACGTGCTATTTAAGGTGTGAAAATTGACATTGATCAGCCAACAGCATATCAGACGGCTGTAGCAAATGTGAATGGTGTTAAGAAATAAACAAGCCCAAATCTGAAGAAAAAGACGCTTCACTTGTAGCACAAAACATCTGACTAGATTAGTCCATAGGCCAACGTGTGACACTTATTGTTTTGCTTCTCTGTTTAAATCGTCACTGCTTGTTAATCATCTAAGCCAGGAAATCGTAGGGACCATTCTGACGCTGTGTTTGTTTTCAGATGTAACCGCCGTTTTTTTTGTGCTGATATGTTTTGCTGTGTGTCTCGGCGTGTCCATGTCCATCTGGCCCTCAGTCCCCTTGTGGGGAAGTTCCCGGAGGCTTGCGCACATTCACCGAACTGTCAATAAAAGAGCCCAGTGCGGATTTGGGTATAAAGAGAGCGGTAACTGCGTTTCTTCACTGCTGTCTTCTCTTTATTCCGGGTGAACTTTTGGAGGATGAAGAATGCGCAATGATAAGGGTGACAGAATATTTCCCAGCTCACCTTCACACACGGAAGCCCATCTCACTCTCAGATTGGCTCGACGAGGCGCTGGTGCGCAGCTGCAGCTTGGTGTTCCTTCCCGAGCTAGCAATCTGGCCTGCACTGCCAGCATTGGCCTGAGGAGGCACTGGTGCGCAGCTCCATCACAGGGTTCTTCCCTGAGCCAGCATGCTGGGCGTTGTTGCTCCCTGCGTTGCTGAGTCTGAGAC
This sequence comes from Brevimyrus niger, assembly GCA_015164015.2. Classification (NCBI taxonomy): domain Eukaryota; kingdom Metazoa; phylum Chordata; class Actinopteri; order Osteoglossiformes; family Mormyridae; genus Brevimyrus; species Brevimyrus niger. Next base: position 11,650,950 of record JAABNY020000002.1, on the reverse strand, counting down.
TCCTGACAGTTCATGGCTCATGGTACTGCCCGGCATACTTCCCCCTGGTCACCTTTACCGGCAGCTGTATGGTTCGTTTTTTATTAAAAGACAATACCTTCTGAATGCCGTCATAATTCTACCCCCTGATATCTGACGGCCGAGACAGCTCCAGAATGTTCTAGTCTGGTACATGCCTTCTCCTGATGTGTGTCCTGTCATCATGCATGCTTGACATGACATACGTGTGTAAGGGGACCCCGACAGCCCAAATTCCTCTGACAGCTGATTCCACTGCCGTGAGACACCTGGCTCTCGCACCCATTGTGTGGGGAGTGAGTCACTTTGAGTCTGGGCCTCCTCCCCAGGGCTGTAAATATCACCCATCGGGGCTCGACCCCTGATCACGCTGTACCACGCACTTCACAAGCTTATTTGTCCCGTACTGATGAAGAAGCCCGTTCTAAATTAATTGTCCCCATTTATTCTGCGGTCAGATTCTTGTCTCTTCAAATCGTTCTAATCCCATCCAATTATCCACCAAACACGATGTTCTTTTTCTCCTAAAAAAGAAAGACACACATATTACTGACTACATCTTTGCACTTATAGCCCATAAATCCTGTCTGTTGTATGCGCCTTTAGCTCCCGTTATGAAAGAGTCCTGTAGAGCTGTTAGGTTGGCGGTTCGCTTTGGTTCAGTCTCTGCTCTGGTCTCACTCCAAAGAAAACAACTGGGGGTGACGGTCATAAATCTCTGTTAAAAATATTAGTTATATTCGGCCATTGTTTATTTTACTAACGGGAGAAGGCGCTCCTGGATGAGATCTTTGTTTGGGTAATATTAATGGCTACGTTTAATGATACCTCGTGAATTTGTTCATACGCCGTGGTACTGATGTGCGCTCTGTGATGTAGAAACACAGAGTACCTATGAAAAACCGCGGAGGGCCGATCGGCACCAAACGCAAACTAGACTTCCTACGTTTCATAGCGGAATCTTGGACTCTTATTTTATTGCGGGATTTAAATTGCGGGGAGTGATGACTCACTATGCAAGCCACATATTATTCCAAAGAAGGGCATTTAAATGAACGAAGTTGTCTTCGACAAAATTATACACAACCCAAACAGTTTCAGTCATTTAGACAGCGAGTTTGGCGCACCCCGATTACAATGATGAACAGTAATGTACATTTTCGTGTAAAACATATTTACCTATATATTATTTTACAAACTGGTAGCGCTTTTTTGTAGAAAAGACATTCATGTTATATGAAGATAATTGAGTTAACCGTGAGTATTTCCCTATATATGTGCCACTACTTCTCTAAACGATTCTTGATATGATTTCCAGAGTTTATAAATTCCTGGATGAGATCATTGTTGAGATGAATGTTAGGACTTTTTGGATTGCACCCTACCGTTTCACCCCCACCCCGAATGCCGAAGGCGTGTCTTTACTTTGTAACGAACTACAAATAGCATAAATTACTCCAGTTGCAGCGCCGAGGGAGAAGTTGCCGACGGGTCGCCCTCCGTTTTAAATTCGGTAAGTACTTCATTCCTAATTCTTTTATTGTTGTGTTTGTCTAAATTCACATTTTAGATATGTGCAATTTCACAATGCAATTAGCAAAAACTCAATTATGGATATGTGGGTCTGGAATTCTTAAAAGTAAAAATGTATTTACAGATATGTATAACGAGTTCTTACCAGTAATAAATGAATTATAGAGCTCTACAATACCAGTACAATACCAGTACAATACTAATACGAGTTTTTCTACTGAAAATTGAATTTAGGTTATGTGAGGGGAAAAAAACAATGTAAGTCAATGGGAATCCCTACTGCTTGAGAAGCTAGCACACAAGAATTTCACTCATATGTACTGTACCAATGTACCAGTAACATGATGTGACAATAAAAAGATTTGAGTTGAATATATCATTATAGTAAAATTGTATCATAGAGCTGTATAATATGAATTCTTACGCGTAAAAATATGATTCTTACTAGCAAGATTTGCATTTTGTGGATATCTTGAATTCGCATTCTTACTAGTAAGAATTAAGTTATGACAAGTAAGCCTTATGCTAATAAAAGGCGATTCGGATTTCCATACAACAACAGGACTGCAACCCAATTGTTTAAAAAAAAAACTGGTTAAGTCCAGGTCTGACTTTTTAGGTGACCTTTAGGTGTAATGAGACTTTCAAGGGCTCGTTAAATGTTAATGTTGCGCTTAACTAGCTCCATATTTTTTTTTTTACTTCCCCCTCAGAGTAGCCAAGTGAATGAATAAAATCAGTCACTTGATCCACCTTTATCGGTCTTCCAGTGTATGTACAGTTATTTTGCCTACGCTAAATTACTCAGATTACTTCTCACATGATAATATAGGAGAGGACACTGTTAGGTGAACACCAACAGAAGCAAATTAAAGAGTAAATAAATAAATAAATACTTATAATGTCTCGTAACACAAGGTGTCGTTTAGCTTCCTGACTTGCCTCAAATCCTTTTAAAGGCTATATATATATATATATATATATATATATATATGTGTGTGTGTGTGTGTGTGTGTGCATGTTAATGACTCCACTTTATCAATGCGTCAGATTCTCTAATACTTGCTCGGTAGTTCACCCATCCTTTGCATCATGTCTGTCTTGTACATACGTATAGTCACGGTGTAGGCTGAGAATGCATTTATTTCGCCACGTGCGCTATTTCCCGGTTAAACCGATAGTCGCATAGCTGGAAGCTGTTATAATGGCGATGATAGTGCTAGAGGAGCGTCATTCGGCGCGGGAATGCCAATGGAATGCGCGCTTGTACCCCTGTCACATGTCGATAGGACTACTTTACTTATTTTTCTTATAGGAGAAACATACTGATGTTTATTGGAACACATTAGATACTATTTGTGTCTATAAACCAAAATTGGGTGCAACGCTTCACAACTCTTCACAAGGGAAAAACTATTCTCAGGCACTAAATGAAGGTTCCTTCTGTTCACATGCTGTCCCGATGCCCCTAGAATTACGGTATTAATAAAACCTGTAAAAATACAAACATGTTAAAGAGTGAGCGTTGGGAGCACTCAATGTGCAGCGGAAGTCACACTTCAATTAAGTGAAGTTTTATTATGAACCATATGGTAATCCTAATCCAAAATGCATTTTTAAGACTTGATGAGTTCAGAACATTAACTTACTAAACTTTCCCACTCAATGCTAAAACTACTTGATCAGTATTATAACATCTCTCTAAATTATTTTTTATCTTGAATTATAAAAAAAAAGCTTGCTTATATGTGCTCTTTTCATTCGTTTACGGTTCGCCAATAATAAGTTATTTATTGATAATGTCATTCTTGGAAGCTCTTGTGGAAACGTCTCTTAATCCTGTCCCCCTGTTCTCCAGCTGTGTCCTTCCTCACTTTGGAAACCCCTCAAGGTCACACACCCCCTTCCCATCTAATGCACACAGATGACAGCCTTTATCACCCAGTCTTACTCACATTGTGGGGGCAAAAGGCAAAAGCATGACATAATATCCCCCAAAATAAGTCCAGACATGCAACTGGTGAAGGGGCACCAAAGGGATTTGGTCTCCTTGACGGCACACATGTGGTGTAGTCAGTGTCACTGCCACTGGGGGCGGGGGTTGATGTTTAATTTTCTATTGTGTGCAGCTGTTTGACAACTTTTGTTGTGCCCCCACCCCCCCTAGGCTGCTACTTTTGCTCTTGCCACCCATAACCTGAAACCCAGAAACACACTGGAATATGAGAAAGTCAGAATACTTTTCTGAAATATTTAGAAATTAGCATAAACCATACGGCTGGTATTGTGACCGGACCCCATATTCAGCTCCACATCGAGGTCCCAATCCTCCCATCTCTTTTCCAGTGGTCACAGTGAGGGACAATGAAAAAAATAACCCAGAGTGAGCTTAGAGGCCTGCATATCCAAATTAGGAGGTATGGAGTAGACGAGCGTTCAACCTTTCCGGTGAGGAGTGAGAGGAGTGTTTCTCTTTAGAGTTCCCTCTCTTCTCAAACTCTGTATGTGTTTGGCTGTTGTTTGGTGTCACTGCTAGGCCACGGGCCAGAGATAGTGAGTCAGGCAGGGGGTGCTGGGTGCTATCTTTCTCTGAGGGGGGTGCCGTGCCACAGCACAGGGATGTGGGGGGTGGACCACAGTGGAAAAACACAGCTAATCCCTGGAGCTGGACCTTTCATTGCCCTTGGAAAACACACGTAGAGAGATGCAGGCATGCAGGGAGAGAGGGCAGAGGTGCAGGCATGCAGGGAGAGAGGGCAGAGGTGCAGGCATTCAGGGAGGGAGGGCAGAGATGCAGGCATGCAGGGAGGGAGAGC
>JAABNY020000002.1:11628400-11639966 GCA_015164015.2 Brevimyrus niger | reverse complement strand
TGCAAGGCACCAACCAGCTCACCGGGAGCAATTGGGGGTTCAGTGTCTTGCTCAAGGACACTTCGATGGGGTCAGGATGGATTTCTTCCCAATGAGCTTGATGGGCCCTATGGCCTCCTCTCGTCTCCTCTGTGGGGACTTACCTTTAATTTCTATGGGCGTAACCCCTTAATCCCTAACTCGGCCCTAACCTTCATTGGAAGGAACCAAAGAGAACTGAGGGTATCCTTGTGGGGACTGAAAAAATGGCCCCAAAAGGTGAAAAGTTACAGTTTTTTTTGTCACATTGTAAGGAAGTCTGATCTACACATAATTAAATATAATAATTAAAATGTAATAATAATAATGTAATACAACATAATAATTAAAGAAACGCTCATAACTGGCATCAGAAATGTGGAGGACACATGCATGCCCCCACAGCCAGACCCACCCTGCTTTCTGAACAAGGCATCCATCTCCCCCACAGGCACCAAGACAGTGGAGTACAAGAAGAAGATCTGGCACGAGGAATGCTTCACCTGTGCCCAGTGCAAGCAGCCAATCGGCTCGCAGAGTTTCGTGCCCAAGGGTGACGACTTGTACTGCACCGCCTGCTCAGACAAGAACTTTTCGAAGAACTGCGCCCACTGCAAGCAGGTGCCCCGTCCCACTCCCTCCCCACAAGCTGGGCGGAGATTCCGAAGCCACTGCATGACACTGGGCGGCCGAGAGGCCCGACCTCTGCCCACAAAGCCCCGGAGACCAAGCGGAGCTTATTAAACGCGATTATAGACATTTTACCTGACAAAGAACTGATGATCAATCAATGCATATGACATGGTAGATTAGTGCACCGGCACTTGATTTTGCATCATCACCTGCATGTCGGTCTAGGTGGAAGAGGGCACCGAGTAATGGTACGTACGGTCTTCAGGCATCTGCTCCCTGCTTCACAGCCCATCACCTCGGGGGGGATCAGCTACCAAGACCAGCCCTGGCACTCCGACTGCTTCGTGTGTCTGACCTGCCGCAAGTCCCTGGCGGGGGCTCGCTTCACCGCCGTGGAGGACAAGATGTACTGCGTGGACTGTTACAAGAGCAGCGTGGCCAAGAAGTGCAGCGCCTGCGAGAACCCCATCACAGGTCTGCGGGGACATGGTGCATGACCATCTCACACACACACACACAGACACACTCCTTTACATTTAGGTATGTGCCCCGTCTTCCTTGCAGTTTAATCCCATCACAGGTCTGCGGGGACATGGTGCATGACTCTGACTCCACTCACTCACTCACTCTCTGACTCCACTCACACACACACATTCCTTTACATTTAGGTGTGTGCCCCGTCTTCCTTGCAGTTTAATCCCTGTACTACAGCTAAACACCAGTGGTCACTCCCAAAACGATGACTTCATCCCCAAGACGTTTTCTTGTAAAGCACCTTCCACCCACACAGACCGACAGGCTATTAATTGAGGTCCTTCTTTGCACCATCGTTACTGCTGCCATTCCCCCCCCCTTCCCTGCAGGGTTTGGAAAGGGCACCCAGGTGGTGAACTATGAGGGCAACTCCTGGCACGAGTACTGCTTCAACTGCAAGAGGTGCTCCCTGTCGCTGGCCAACAAGCGCTTCGTGATGCACGAGACGGCCATCTACTGCCCTGACTGTGCCAAAAAGCTGTGAGGAGCAGGGAGGCACAGGGCGGAATGACAACGCAACCAATTACACACATCAATAAATATACCTAGCTTTTCACAAAATGCCATATTACTCTGCAATGGACAAATGGAGTTTGGTTTTAAAATATATATATATATAAACATGCGAGTTGTGTTAATTCAGTTACTTTAAAATATCCCCTCCCTGTGGACCTTTGTCCAGCTGCAAAGCAAGCCTGTGAGGGGAAGTTTAGTGTAAGAAAGCATGGATTGCAAGTTCAAATCACCATTTATCTTTTGAGCACACTTATAGCTGAATGGTTTGCATTTGTGGGCACGTGAAATTCCAATACTAAATTTAGGAGGAGAGACAGTCTGGTTAAGCATCACAGACAAACGTCTTGCCGAGAGGCTCAACGAACACGAGTTTGAGGCATTATGCCGAAGGTTGAAGTTTGATATTTTGCTGTCGTTTTTAAAGATTCAGACAAAGACTTTATGTTCACAGCTTTATGGATTGTAAGGCAGAGCAGAAACAATGTATGACAACCTTAAGGAATAAACCAAAATTCAAGCACATTTTCTTTGATTTGCTGGTTATTTGTAAAAAAAAAATCCGTTTCCCCCCAATCTGTTAAATAATTTTATTGTTCCACAACTTTATAACAATTATTACTTTTATATATTTCTAAAAGATATTTACAGATATTGGTTATGGGTAGGGCGTTTGAACGAACGACACCGATATCTTACTCATTGCCCCGTTGCGGTGGCGATTGTCATAGCAGACGTATCAGGGATTTGGTTAACAGGACTGAGGAAGAGAGAAGAGTTACAGCCCTAGAGTTCTGCTCAAAACTACCACCATCACAACCACCATACGATCACGAAGAACGTGCTCCTCACCTAAGGCCACGGAAGCGTCTGCCCCCAGCAACAAGACACGGGAAGCCTGTCCTGCACCCTGAAGCAGGATGCAAGGACCATGCAGAAAGAGCGTCTACCTGGGTCATTTCAGCACGGTGCGGTTTGGAGGGCCAAGTCTTAAGAAGGGTCAGGCCCTAGAAAGAGACAAACTGATGGAAAGGGGAATGAAACTAACAAGGCATCCTTCAGCGTTCCTTACAGAACCTCAATCTTACACCCCAACATAGCAAAAAAACAAAAGCACTACTCACTGTCAACAGGCCAGAACTACTGAACACGTGTGCTTGCTTCACGTCTCACTGAACCCCTGACTTCCGTTACCTGTAAGACCCCCTGCCCCCCACTTTTTAAAAAGGTCTCGAAATACGATATTTCCAAGTCCTCAGGACTTGCTTTGTCCATGTGATCGACACGGACCAGGAAGCATCTGCAGGGATCCAAATGTAACTGTACTGAATGCCCGAGGACCGACATCCGACGTAACTTTCAGGAGGCGGCTTTCTGAAGACCAGAATACCTGGAAATCAACCTTCTGCCGAGAACCAATAGCAGGACCAGCATCAGACCGGCCACCCCCCCCCATCCCTCCTTTCCCCATTTTGCCGAGTGCTCAATGATGCCCAATACTGATGTTGTGGGTCATACAGTAACAAGACGAACATCCTTTCACACTTACCTAATGCACAAGTCAAGCAACATATAAACCTAAGCACTAATGTCGGAAATCAAGTTTTTTTTTGTTTTTTTGTTTGTTTAAAAGCACATTTCTGGAGACAGAAGTTCCCAGAGTGAATAAGAAGCTGACCCAAAACATGCAGAATAAAGGCGTCCAGCAGGGGGCAGTATAAGAGAATTAGTGAAGGAAACGCGTGCGACATCTGCTGCCCAAAATGTCCCCCCAGACAGACGCTGCGCCCAGATAAACACGGCGCTCACCTTGCGTCTGTCACATGTCAACGGGCGCTGGCATTAATCCGGTTTTAGGAACACCAGCTCACGTGCATTTTAAGTGTGTTGTTTTTTTTTTTTTAAATAACGTTAAACATTTATACAAGAAAAAAACAAGCAGCAAAGGAAAGTTTTACAGAAAAAAAAAGTATGAACTAAAGTTAATGTTCCATTTTTACATTCTGAAATACATATCTTTAATAAAAACAGCCACAGTAAAGTTCTCATAAAAATGATTTCCGGAGGCCCAACGACCTTTGCGGACAAAAAAAAAAAAAAAAAAAGCTGAAATGTTTTGACCGAGTGACTTGCCAACTCCACATCTGTGGGCCCGGTGGAGCCTGTAAGGTATCCACAGAAGCAGTCACGTGTGTGTACACAGAGCAACTACCTTCAAGAAACATCACAAATGGATGGGGCAGGGTTGAGCTGACCTGAACACCAAACCCTGGAGATTTATGAGCAGATATTATACAGAAAAGCTCACAAAGTCACAGTGGCACTTTGCAAACCTGTGTGGACAATAGGATGCTGAGGTTGTCAAGTGCCCCCCCTCCCCCCTTTACAGTAACCTTGGTAACCATATCTCTTTCCAGCGTTTTATCACTTTGGTCACAGAAGCCCCAGTCACAGTCAGCCAGTCGCAGCAATGCTGGAAGGAAGGTCTTAGTCGAGGTATGGAGGTCAGCAGCGGTGCAGAACCCGACAGCCAATGAGACGAGAGGAACAAAACTGAAGGTTGCAATGGGGAGAGAAAATCTGGACCCAAGATTTATACACCCCCCCGCCCCAAAAAAGAAATTACAGAATAAAAATAAATACAAAACCAAGTTTGCATTTGCAAGTGACAGAGACCCAGATGAAGTACGCATACTGACAAAACCTTTTCCCTGAAGCAATTTTTTTTTCCTCTTCTACATTTGCCCCCTTCCCCCCCCCCACACACACAGGTGAGGAGTCGGGATGCCAGCCTGCTGAATCCAGCCCTCTGCCACCCTTGCCCTTTTCCATCAGGGGCTGTGGGGGTGCCAGCAGATCTGGGAGTGTCAGAGGATCGAAGGCTGGAGCGACAGCATCATATCTCTGTCAAAAGGAGGGACAATCAGTCAGCAGACTTCATCTCTAACCCTGAGGACATCTTAGCGTTGCAGTGGTGGGGCTCACCAGAGAGGGCTCCAATGGCCTGGCCCTGATGCAGGGGTTTGTCCTCAAATGCGGCCCTGGGGGCTTGGGGCCCCACTTCGGGCTCCACGAGATTCTGGCTCTGGCCATCGTCCATCATGCCCAGGTCGATAAACTCCTCAAAGGTCCAAGTGGCGGCCTTGCCGTTCAGGAAGTTGGGGCCTTCGGTTGGACGAGTCTTGGGTGCCAGACTGTGGGGGAGGTGGGGGGGAGGGGGTTTAAGACTGCCTTCAGTTTGGCCATATACACACTCACATACAACCCCCTGCGGGCCTGGATCGAGCGGGAGGTGGGGGCACCCCTCGTACCATGGCACCTCCTGCTGCTCCTGGTTCTCCTTGTTCTCCAGCTCCAGCTCCAGCACCCCGTTGACACAGTCAGGAGAACCCAGCTCCCCAGGGATGTTTCGCTCCGTCGAAGGCATCTCTGTAACAACACAGTGCAAACACCGCCATATGGGTCAAAACGCTGCCTGTCGGCAGTTTTCCATGATAATTTTCGCCTAGCAGGTAATAAGCTGCAAAAACACTCAACTGAAGTCCTTACAGCTTTTGTTGAAATAGTTGTTTTCAGTAACTTTTGCACATGCAAAGAGCTTAACGCACTTTGATTTGTGGAGTCTAGTGTCATGATTCTGAAATGAAGTCTTTCAGGTTTACGGTCTATGACCAACAATATGCATGTCCAGCCACTAAACTTGAGCATTAGGAACCCAGCTTGTGTCACTTCGGTACATGCAGGGAAAGAGCAATTCTAATTTACACAACAGTTCTCAACCCGACGGGCATTTGTGCATTTCCCAGTACTGAGTTTGTTTACCGTGTCCGCCACCCCCAGCAGTATTTAGACATTACATCATGAGGCGAGCTGCAGCAGGTTTAAGCCACCGAGTGCTTTTACCGGCCAATCCCGTGATTGTATTTAGACGACATCAGCACCTTACAGTCAATGCCACATAGTAACAGAGGGGACACTCACGGCTCTGTTCACACTCCTCGTCCCCGTTCGCATCCTGCAGGACCTTCTCCTCCTCCTCCTCCTCCTCCTCTCTCTATAGACACAGATGCACGATGAACAGAACACCCCGGCAGTACAGTGCACTCCTGACACGCCGCGTGAAAATTCTTACTTGGAGGCAACACAGATTACATCACCGAGGACCACTAAACAGGCTTTCCATCAGCACCACCGGAACCAGCCTGCAAGGTCTTCTGGGTAATGAATCTGGGTATTGAATGAACGGAACACCCACCTTATCGTTTTGGTCAGCTTTCCTGGTCCGCTTCATGATTTCTTCAATCCTCTGAGTAGACAGCAATATGGCACTGAGTTCGTGATGCGGCAGTGCGCGCCACCTTGAGGGCGGCACGTTAAACACAAAGGGCGCGGGGGAGCTGCGACTCACCTTCCTCCTCTCCATGCGCTCCTGCTGACTCTGCTGCATCACTCTCTCCCTCTCCTGCCGCTGCCTCTCCGCCTCCACCAGCGCCCGGGCCTCCGCCTCTTCGCGCTGCATGGACCACAAAGCCCTCCCGTCAGATCGCCAGCGACCGCTACGAACGCTGGCCGTAGTCTCCACGCCTTTAAACGAGGCCTAACGGCTGAAATTCACATGGTCACCCCTGGTGTAGGTCTGCAGCTACCGTCATGGATCACAAACCCAAGATCTAGTCCTAAGGAGGCTAGACCTTCAAACTGTAGCTCCAGGCTACGAAAGCGGGATTAAAACACATGAGCAAACGTCACTTCCCCTCCGGCTTGAATCGCCACAATAGCTTTAATACTCTCCATTAAGTGTCAGTTTCCAAATGCTAGCATTAGTTATCAGTCCTTCTCTCTCTCGTTCCTATTAGAGCGGAGAGTAAACACATCATCCTCATGTCATTCAAAGCCCAGGCTCAGCAGAAAACCGCTCCCTGCCTGCCTGCCTCCCTCATCCTCCCCCCACTGACCTCCTTCTGCATCTCTAACTGCTTCTCACGCTCCTCCTCCTCCAGCCTTTCCTTCTCTTGCTGCTCCACCAGGAGGCGCTCTTCTTCCGCCCTCTTCCACTCCTTCGCCTGCTCCTCCTGCCTCTTCCTCTCTTCCTCTCTCCTCTGCTCCTCCTCCAGTTGCCTCACCCGCTCCTCCGCGACCCTCCGCGCCTCCTGCTCCTCCTGCAGCCTCCTGCGGCGGGAACCACAGATCAGCCTTCAGGTCACTCAGCCGGCGCGACCAGGGGTCTGTGGAGCCCCTGACTGGGGAGCTGCAGGAGCTACAAAGCAGTCAAAGTCAAACTGAAAACGCAACAGCTGAAGCTTCCCCAGGGAAAGAACCCAGCGCTCCTGTGAAAGGATAGCAGTCAAGAGCTTTGGGGCTAACAGGCACCCAGCAGCCACAGAGCTTCATACTGCAAAAGCCCCCACCTGGGACAGGCGAGAGGACATTCCCCCGCTTGACCAGGAGAGGGCGCTTGGAGCAGGAGTTACTGCGGCGCTGGCAGACAATCGCGCGCAATGCAAGATAGCTACCCAAGCAGCAGCGCCTACCATCCTCCTACCCCTCACCTCTCCTCTTGCTCTCTTTGCAGCCGGAGCTGCTCCTCCTTCTCCTTCTGCTCCCGGGCCAGACGCCGGTTCTCAGACAGGATCTTCGCCGCCTCCTCCGCGGACGTGGTGCCTGCCGCCGCCTTGGAGCTGGGGTCTGCAGGAGGAGCGGAAGCAGCCCACTGAAATGCTGACCTACGGGTCCCACGTACCGGATGGATACGGACACAGAACCCATACTGGACATCATCTCTATACCACAGCATACGCAAGACTTTCCTCTATAGAATGTAAGACGTATATTAATATAAGGCCTTTTGGGTTCAGCACCCACAGTGAATGCGTTCCTAGCAGTTCCAGCACCTGCATCACTAAGGGGCAACTGCATCACTATCAGGGTGCCAGGATTTACAAACCAGGCTGCGTGGTGTGCACTTAATGCCAAAGCAACCGACTAGGGAGGAACAAGGTGCATGTTGGGCGAGGCTTTCGAGCACGCCCAACATAATCTTCAGAGACCTCCTATCTTCTATTCCAGACTACCGATTGGTTCAGGGTGCGGATTATTAATGACCTAGCCTGATCGTGTCTGCCAGCACGCTGCTCCATGCGAAAGACCCGATCCCGCACGGAATCCGAGCTGCTTTACACGTTTCATAATCACTTCCTATTGTTCACTTTTCTTTTCTTGCTATGCAAAAATGGAGGGGAACGGGAAAGGAGAGCAGTGTGTTATGGTTTTCCGCAGTGATGCAGGTAGTCCACCAATGACGGACCCTAAGTCAACCGACCCAAGTCCGAGAAGCTGATCCTGTGATCAGTAGCCGGCAAAAAAAAAATAGAAAGAAAGAGAGAGACAGAGAAACAGAGACAGAAAGACATTCACCATCTTTGGTCTTGGTGCTGGGGGTCCCCCCGGTGGTTGGGGGCTCGGGCGACTTGACGACTATGGGCTGCTTTGGGGGGGTCTCCTTTGGCTTTGAGTCCCTCTTGCGAAGGGTGGGAGGCCCAACAGGCGTGAGGGGGGGCCGCTGGATGGGGGGGGGTTTGGAGGCGAGCTGCGGGGAGGGTAGGCCCTGTGCGACTCTGAGGGGGGAGGGGGGGCTGGGGTTCTGCCTGTGGAATCAGGCGAGTCAGGATCAGCACCAATTTCCATTCATTACCTTCAATGACTAAACATTAAAGCTACATTTAAATATCATATCCATCAAAAATATACTTCTAGCAAAGCAGACGGGGGTGTGACAGTACCTGGACACGACTGGGGAGGGACTCCTCCTGGCAGTACTGGACGCCATGGCCACGGGGGAGGGAGAACGCCGCCTGCTTAGGCTGCGAGAGGGCGATGGTGATGGGGGCCGACGCCCCCCGGAAGGCGGGGCCTCCTTTTGGACTTTCTAGGGGGGGAGGGGGGGGGCACAATGCAAAGCCAAAGCCATAAGGATCACATAAAAAACACCTCACAGGACAGACTTAAGACGGTGGCATGTTGCAGGTAAAGGCAGCCAGCACAAGCCTGAGCTGGAGCACAGGGCCTGGAGAGCCAGGCCTCCATAAAGACCCCCACGTCCCCACGATGGTGGCTGGAGCCATAAAGGCCCCCACGTCCCCACGATGGTGGCTGGAGCCATAAAGGCCCCCACGTCCCCACGATGGTAACCGGAGCCCCACTCACCTCGTGCTCCCAAAACGAATTACTGGAAGGAAAAGGGCAACGTGACATAGCTGGTGAACACTGCAGCTAAGCAGTTTAACTTCCTGTTATTCTGAATCATAATCTGCAGCAGAATCTGAGAGGGCGGCCCGGGTGCGCAGGTAAACGGGGCCTCGGACTGGGCTGGGTTTCTCTGGGCCGCGGTTATGGCCGTCCTGGGCACAGGACATCACATGCTGACACGATACCCACAGTGTCCAGTGTGCTTCACTCCACTGAAGGGAAGCATATGGGAGGGGGGGGGGGGGCAGGAATTCGGAGAACAAGGGATATGGGAGCCGGCTGGTTTGACAGGCAAATGCAGCAGGATGTGTGGGCGCCTGCGTTTCCCTGCTATGCGAGTGCGGACTGATAAGGGCGGGCCAGTGAGGCGGCGCCGGCCAGTGCCAGTGAGGCGGCGCCGGCCAGCAGAGTGACCTCAAACAAGCAGCAAAAGCCGAACTCTGAACCCTGCAGGCACTACAGCACATCCCTGTCAAGCCCCTCCCCCCCCCAAACCTCTCTGCACCATGTTATCTGTGACATCAATGTGCTGTGCAGATGAGACGCCTTTTGTCCTCAATATGACTTCACCTATGCACTTGAATCTGAAGTTGCATATAGAAAAACCCTCTGGACAAGCTTGTTAGTCGAATACAAAGGGGGGGCGCGGATTACCTTTGTGCCGTCAGACGTCGTGTCCAAGGGTGCGGATGAGGGGGAACCCTTCTGGCGGTCGACACTGCGGCTTCGGATTGGGCCTCGGGGCATGGGGCTGACCGAGGCTGAACGAGCACATAAGGGAGGCTCTGGTAAAAGGTTACATCATTGGTACATGGCCAATGGGAAAGGGAGAGGCAGAAGAATGGGCGGGCCAAAAGGAGAGGGACGGTGTGAATAGAAGAGGGAAATGAGAATGGAAGAGGACAAAAATATTTGAGCGTGTTAGATTAGGTTTTGATTTCCCAGGGGGCTTTGGGGCTGCAGGACAGAGGGGAACACAAAGCGCTCCAAGCTCACACTGTAAACCAGCTCCACAGCAAGCGCTTCACAATGGGAAACAAACCTAATATTTTACTTTTTACAGGCTAACTGGGGTGATGGGAAGGGGCTGTACGGACTGCAGGCCTGAAACTTTGGCCCAGAGGCTTCGTGCGCTCATCTTCAGGGTGTCGCCAGCTTAGCCTTCATCTGCAGTCTCTCTCTCCTTATGCTTCAGGACAACTAGAGGCCAGTTAGCGTCTCTGTGCCAGCTAGCAAATTAGCGGTAGACGCAGAGAGCGGAAGCTGCCTGGGGCCGCATGACGAAACTGAGGGTGAAATGGAGGGTTCGCCCTCCAGACCCAAAGCTTCAGGAACATGCCGCCATTACCCACTATGGAGGGGGGGGGGGGGGGCATTTCAAATGGAACACTGGGCCTTCCTAGTGCAGCAAATAAACTAGGGGGATTATGGGGACTGAAGCGACAAAGCGTCACCCGACTCAGGGTCTCACCACTCGCAAATCCATCAAGCTGAGGGTGGGGCAATTACCTTGGGAGTCTGTGCCATCGGCCAGGAGGACTGCGGCACTCTTGCTCCTAGCGAGGGAGGCCTGGGTGGGGGTGAGCAGGCGGCTGAGGACCCCACTGTCCAGCGGGCGGCGCTCTAAAACAGGCCGTGCACACAAGCGCATAGCAAGCAGGTTGGGCACATGCCCAGACAGACAGAGACACACACACACACACACAGGATGGAGAACGGAGAAAGGGGGGGGGAAGAGCAGGGGTGAAGGTGACATCGTGAATTAAAAGGAAAATAAAATAAAAAAACCCCAAAAGAATCTGTCAAGCAAATCCATGAAGAATTAAATCCACTGAAAAAGTTAGTGAGGAAGTTCTCAGTACAGGTGGTGGTGGGGGGGGATGGGTTAGTGTGACAGGGCTGATGCAGGACAGCCCAATGGGACCCGAGAATCTGCTTAGGGGGAGGAGTCAGCAGCTTTAACGTTAACGAATCAGGTGTCTTCACAGCTCCACTGGAGTTACTGGTGTGTCCACATGTTCACTGCCATTTCAGGCCATGGAGGGCTGTGACAGAGGCTCACTTGATCATCCCATGAAGGACACACTCAAATGGCACTGAATAATCTAGAGCAAAGGGTTTAAACAAGGGGGCGGGGTACTTCACAAAAACTACCGTTTGTCAGCAATTGTTCCACACACACACACCCCCAAAATGGCTGAATGCATTACGACACTGCAGTTCCAATTCCCATATTTTTATAGCTGCTCTGTCTGACCCAGAGGCCGCCAGTGCAGCTCGGTGGGCAGTGAAGTCATCCCAAGGATCAATGTCTGCTCATTTCCCCTAGGGGGCGCAGGACACACAACTCTGGGTGGACGGCGCTGAAAGACCAGCAGGACGACGCTATTTGCTCCAGGGGAAGAAAACAATGACAAGAGCAGTAATGCCGGTCGGACACAAACACAACATTGTGTGAATACAAAGGCGTCTTTTCCTGCCGACACAGCCGGGGGGGGGGGGGGGGGGGGGGGAAAAAAGGTTGGGTTTCTTCTCTTTTTGATTAAAAATCACACAACCTTCTGGGGGGGGGGGGGGGGGGGGGGGGGGGGGAGGGTCGCCACTATAAAATTGATCCCCTCAA
>JAABNY020000002.1:11614307-11628300 GCA_015164015.2 Brevimyrus niger | reverse complement strand
GGGGGGGGGGGGGGGGGGGGGGGGGAGTAGGGGAATAAAGGTTAATACAGGATTAGCTGCAAGCAAATGCCTCAGTCACCAAAACCAGACGCATGGAAAGGAAGAAACTCTGAGCAGGTAAACTGAGAGACGAACATGGTTTGGCCAGAGGACAAAAGGCAGCGCAGAGGACGCCTGAGATTAAACAGGAACCATCCTGGGTCTTCCTGGGACAGAACCGGCGAGTCAGCGGTACCGGCAACACGAGCATGCGCAGTCAGTGTTAGCCCGCAGATATACACACACGCACATACAACACAAATATAACCAATGAGCAACCTTTTTCAGCCTTCGTGTTTTTTTCTATCTTGGTGGAGGGCTGCGATTTGCCCCCATCCCGAGAGAGGGAGGAGCTTCTTTTCTTCAAGGCGGAGCCTACAAACGGGAGGAGGGACAGGGAGGCATTAGGGCCTCAGAGAGAGACTCGCAGGGTCAGGCGAGGACAGCGTGCGAAAAGCGTCACTCAAACGTCGCAGGAGGGGAACTGCTTCTCGTCAACGAGCCACTAAACCTGTTCATTTACTGGTATACAAATAAAATATCAGTGCAAGAACAACGGCCTTTTGTACAACGCAAGGCTATCCTCTGTCCCTCTCTAGCTAACAAGTGAACCTACAACACACTGTAATGTAACGTCATGGTATTGATCGGAATTACTTTAAAGCAAGGGAATTTATATTCATGCAGATATCTATCAGTTTTTTAAAAAAAACAACCTTAGGCTTTATTGCAAGCCAGTGCAAAAAAAGTTGCTCTGGATTAAAAGGCCTTAGTAAGCGACCATTTGCGCAGCTATATACTGGTAATGGAAGCAATTCCAGCAGATACTGCTCTATAATGGCTGCACTCAGCAAGAACAAACTTACAGCCACGTGGGCCTTCAATTATAAATCACATGCCAAGACTGATGACAGCAGACAGAGATACTAGTGGATTCAGGCCAAGAGCCAATCTAGCTCAGTTTTGCAGAGATATAGCAACAGGGAATATAATTTTATATATACATACAGGTCAGCCTGGCACAAGGAAAACGCTACAATGTACAGCCAGTATGCTGGCTAACGGAACTGCGTGTTCATGGAGACAAGCGCTTCCTTTCATCAAACTGGAGCTTCCAACCCATGAATCTAAGCTACCACAAGTAAAGCAAGCGCGGCATGCCAGATGTGCAGGTCTGTGCTGGGGGGAGGAGCTGCACCTGTGGGGGGGCCCAGAAGAGGTTCCCGGGATTCCTTTGCTGGCTGGGAACCATTGCTAGGTAACCGGTTCAGAGAGGAACTCCGCCGTTTAACACCTGGGAAAGGAGGAGAGCACACATCTAGACGTGTGAGGAGCAGGGTTCACGAGAACAAACCGAAAGGGGAGTCGGGAGAGTCATGTGACACGCCAGCCTGAGTTGATCCCAGTCAAGGGGGAGGGAAAGGGAGGGGAGCACAGTTAAGACACGCCACTGACCGACTGCTCGCTGTGGGGAAACAAAACCCAAGACTTAAAACAAGGGTTGGGGGAAAAAGGAACTCAGATTCTTCAATTGCTGTAACTGAAGTCCCACTTTGCCCACTGATGTAGGTCATAACCGCATGACCGGTGAAGGTGAAGCAAGCGCATTTTCACATGCAAGCAAGCAAACTAAAAACTGGGAACCAGGGTCAAGGAGCACCACTGGGTCTGGACTTCTGAATCGGGGGCCAGCGGGTGGTTGTGCCGTCTTACTTACGCTTGTCGGGAGAGTTGATTAGAGCAGCAGAAGAGGATGACAAGCGCTTGCTGATGTCCGCAGATTGCTTTAGATTCACGGTGGAGCTGGAACGCTTGTCAACTGGCAGAGAAAGAGCAGAGAGGAAGTACGTTTTAGGAAGATGGGGTCGGGAGATGAGCAGACAGTGGGCACTGAAGCAGGGCTGAGCCAGCCCCTCAGCGCAGCCAACAGCTTCCGCTCAGTCCGGCCAAAATAAGGCATCAGCTCCAGCGAGATGTTTTTTTTTTTTTTCTCTCCATCACAGAAAAGCCCATTATGGAAGAAAATTCCATTCGCCGGCGAGACAAATCTCAGATCGTTGGTCTGCAAAGCTGACCAGCTTTAAGCATCTCAGACTCACAGCCCAGACAATGTGCTTGTTGCCGAACCAACAAAAACAGGAAAAATTTGAGACTTTTGAATTACAGCACATAGATAAACAAGTATGCATGCATGAATGTTAATGCAGCCAAGAGACGAACACTGACAGTGCATTATTCAGTGTTGTATTGCAGTTTAGCATTAGTTATGCCCGCACACGCTTCCCATTGGAGGAATGCGGTTTGTGACGACCCCTGACCCGGAAGGGCTTAGCGAGTTGATCGCAATGAGGGAGCAACATGAAGCTGAGAACCAAAGGGGCAAGTTAGTGGGGCAGGAAGAAAACATGCGCGTGCGTGTGAACAAGCAGAGAGAAATGCCAGTGCTTCAAAATCCGAGGGGATAACAAAGCACCTTGCGTCTTCTGGGGGCCCTGGGGTTCGGAGGGGGGGGGGATGCTAGCTAGGGAGGCGGGACCTGCCGCCTCAGAGTCACCTGCGGGACGAAAGGGTTCACTCAGGCCACACGGCAAACATGGGGGGTCTCATAGTCAGTGGCTTACGCTATATCTGCAAGTCAGGCAGCTTCTGCAAGGAGAACATTTATGACCCAGATGACCCACACACACAGCACTGCTGACCTGCTATTTTCTGGGAGAGATGGGTCAGGATTCAATATACATCCATTCACCAACATTCCTGGGGTAAAAAGTCTATATGCTCACAGACAGAGAGCCATGGCTTTAACCAGGAAGTCCTTACCAGATTTTTGGGGGCTGTCAGCAGTCAGGCCGCCTCCCCAGGACCATCTTTTCTGCCTCTGCTCCACGCGCTGGCTGCGTTCAAGCGTGCGCCTCATCACTGCCTCGTAGTGTTCCTGCGGCAGACGTGAGCATTCAGAACATACCGGAGGGCGACGTGCACTTCAAATGGACATATCCGCGCGGCTGGACAGGAAGCGCAGCATGCCAAGCAGCCCGTCACTCACGTGCCAGTGACCCGGCATACGCACTGTGAGCTGGGGAGGGAAAACGGACCCACAAGTGTCAAATTTCAGTACAGGAGCCTCCGCAGTCACGCAGAGGACAGCGAGAGGCGAGAATGCTTGCAGGCCAGAGCAGAAGCTACCTACCTATTTATACACCAGCCAATATCATTCACCACCCAGTTACTGTGGCAGTGCAATAAACAGTCACAATACACTGGAGAATCAGGATGACCCACAGTAACACTGACATAATCACCAACTACACAATACCCCCTTCCACCAATCATATTCCTGCTTTCTCAGATATTTGCTTTTATTTTTGCCATATAAAAGGATTCAGGAGTACAAAAGTTATTCTGGCTGAATACAGAGATGCCAGAGTACACCAACCTTCTCCTCTTCCAGCTTCTGCCTGCGCTTCTCCTCCACGGCGGCGCGGCGCTGCTCCTCTCGCTGACGCTGCTCCCCCATCTTGCGCTGCCGCTCCTCCAGCTGCCGCTCGTACTGCAACTTGGCCTTGCGCTCCCTTTCCTCGATCTGCGACCCGCGCGCCGCTGGGTGGGCCAGGGGGAAACGCGTCTTTACTGATGCGGCACGACCAACAGCGGGCAGCCAGAAGCTAAGGACTACTTCGAGATCACAGGCAGGAAACGGGGCAGGAATCCCGGATGCGCTACCTAAGGGGCATGGGGATATTGCCACCACTTACCCTGCTGCTTTTCCTGTTCCTCCCGCCGCT
Organism: Brevimyrus niger; assembly: GCA_015164015.2. Taxonomy (NCBI): domain Eukaryota; kingdom Metazoa; phylum Chordata; class Actinopteri; order Osteoglossiformes; family Mormyridae; genus Brevimyrus; species Brevimyrus niger. Next base: position 11,624,476 of record JAABNY020000002.1, on the reverse strand, counting down.
CTTTGGCAACCCTAAGCTTGTCATCTATCTTCAGCGATGCTCCGTCTAGGACTAACAACACAAATGCCAGCATGACCCACACACACCATCCTTAGTCACCTATTATTATTGCACTCCACCCCAAAATATTTCTTCTGAAATCCCCCCCACCCACCGTTCTCATACAGAAACAACCTGGGCCAGCATGGCCTATGACTCCAGCATAGACATTGGCTACAGCGTGCTGCTCTGTGAAATGGCAGCAGCTCAGAACGCATGTGAAGACCCTTACCAGGCCGGGCAGCTGGGGTCTTGGCAGCTGGCGGCGTCTCCGCGGTCGATGCCGACACCGGGCTGCTGGCGGCCTGAGAGCGGCGCTCGTCTGCCTCTGCTTGTGCTGCTGCAGCTACGGGGATGTGGGGCCAATGCAGAAAGACGTCACTCTACAGAAACGCCACACCAGCTACGTTCCAGCACTACATGCCCAGTGCCGTTGTATTCTGCGGTATTGCAGGGTGTTATGCCCGTTTGCAAAAGACCCAGCAGCCTTTTTTCCAGAGTGTCGATCCATGTCTGGACTCGTCAAACCTCAGGACTGGCCCCTGCTTGCCACGGAGGGAAACTTTTTTTTAGTGATGCACCGATAAGGGAATTTCTGGCCGATACCGATAGCCGATTATTGAAAACTGACGCCGATACCGACTGTTTGGAAGGCTCTGCTTAAACGTGTTTAAAAGGGACACTCCACCCAAGTTAAAAAAATAAATGACATTTCAAAAATATAAGAAAGCACTTGATATTTCTTTGCAAGAAAACACCAGCTCTGGCATACAACCGTACAAGCACACTATATTTTAAAACTCTATAAATCTTATGTATTTATAACATTAAGAAAGAAGGATTTATCAAGGTCTATAAACCGAGTAATTTTCCGCACAATAGCTTTTGATTTTGCACTGTCTGCACTGAATTTCCTTTTGCGTTCAAACGCTAGCGTTACTGATAGATCAGCGTTACTGATCGATCAGCGTTATCCGGCAGTAGGCAGAGATTCCACTTCATTGAAATGGATGTTTTCTCAGACACTCTTCACTGTCCCGCCTTAAAGTGACCAATCAAATTTGTTGTGTTGAAATGCCGATTAGTGCATCGATCCTCCACGTGCAAGTTAGCCAAGCAATGTTTGCAAAACGCATTTCTAATGCCATTTTAGCAAACATTAAAATAATTCCACACACCAGACAAACATTTGTCTAAGTGTTTAATATGTAGTGGTCCAAAGTATTATGGGTCGCCATTTTAAAAGGCATCTCTTCCCCCCCCCCAAAGGGGTGGTCACAGGATTAGACTGCAGAATTTTGTGTAAAAAAGCTTCACTCATTTTTGTCATCAGTTTAGAGACTGGGTCAGAACTGAAACTATTTAATTATGGACACACAGTCAAGATAGGCTGAATGGCATAGAAACTGGATGGCACAGAAATTGTACCAAACCCTAATCCCATGGATGACCTACAGACTGATTAAAAAAAAGATCCTATTCATCTTCAGCTCTCTAGTACAGTGCTCGGAGCTCGGATGACTGCAAGACTGATCAAGGTGACTTGGGGATACAAGCCCACAGTCCTTTATAAGCCCACAAGACTACAGGCAGAACTGAATAAAAACAAAAATCTCTAAGGAATGTCCTGCTGCAAGACCCAAGGTACCGGAAAAACCATATCTAGCCCAGTAAAATGTTATTCCATAGATCATTCTAACAACAGCTTCTGGGAAAATGTCATCCTGGCAACCTTAAGCTGTTCAATTCCCAGATTTTGCCTTCAACGGCAATAGAAGAGGCAAAACTGCAGCAGAAAGCATTCTTCAATAATTACACGTTTGATTAAATATTTAAGTCTCCTTAAAAACCTAAAAGCGAAGCAATAATAAGAATCAGAACCTAGTTTATTGCCAAGTACTTTCACACATACAAGGAACTTGCTTTGGTGGTTGGTGCCAGACACAGAAATGAGGCGGTTAACATATACATATACAAACAATATATACATATTGAAGAGTGCATGTTTGTGCTAGGATGGGGACATAGTATTTGAGCAAGTGTTCCGGGCCTTGTTGATGAGGCGGGCCACGGTGAGGAAGAAACTGTTCCTATGGCGTGATGTTTTGGCCCCAATGGACTGCAACCTTCTACCAGAGGGGAGAGACCAAAGGAGTTTGTGACCAGGGTGAGAGGAGTCAGCTATAATCCTTCCTGCTCTTTGCAGAGACCTGGACTCGTACAGGTCCTGTAAGGATGGAAGGTTGCAACCACTTGTCTTTCCAGCAGAGTGAATGATGTGCTAACCTAAGCATACCTTACCTCCTAAAAAATATTTATATAAAAAAATCACAGTCCTCAAGGTTCAAGCATCATCACCCTGATTTTCCAGGGTTCCTTTACCCGTGAACAGGATGTGAAGCATCTGTGACCAATCAGAATCAGTAATTATTAAACTAACGACATAGAACAACTGAAAATAAGGCCTGAATTAGGAACTGAGGTCCAGATTAAAAGAGCCCTGCTCAGTGCTAAGTGACTAATGTCATTGAACTATTCACTGATGCAGCCAAATTTGGGCCAGTTTTAGCAAGCTGTGAGGCAAGTGCAAATGGCCAAATCAACCCACAAACAGCATGGATCCCACTCCCAGCATGGCTTTTGGTTTTATGGGAAGACTGGTGGGTGTTGCTCCCTCAGCAGACTTGATGTTTTTCAGCTATTTGTGAAACTTAAGGTCCCCAGAACACACAGGAAGTATACAGACAGAAAGCACACACAGAGCTGTTTAGTCATGTCAAACAAATGGTAGATGCACAATTTCACACCAGAACCATACACATTATGCTACTTCTGCCCAGGACAAGGAAACAAAGGGGACTGCTGCAAGTCATGGCTAGGCAACTGTTGCCAGGTGACAGTCACAGGTTCCGTGGAAACCAACACCAAGGTCCTCAAGTGCACAAACCCCACAGATGAAGTCACGCTAAAGCCTTCACTATTCTTAACAGGACAAGCTGCCAATCCAGAGAGGACAATGGCCATCGTCTCCTATTGACCAGTGGGTCTAAATGAAAGCCATGCTGGCCTTCTAGGTTGTCAGAATCATAAAGCACAAGAGATCTGAAAGCCACAAGAGAAGCGCCTCAATGCCCTAATAAAATTGGCTAGCATTACCTCAGACAGCACACGAATTCAGTCTGCAAGGTACTGCAGTCAAAACATTTCAAAGAATAATAGGTACCTCAGGGTGATACTGTACAGGGAAAGACAGCCGGCAACATTATTTTTCAACAGCTGATTGGAGCAATTATTCCTGAATATCGCTTAAGGCTGGGCTGCAGAGTGCACCCAATTTTGTGGCACATGCAATCAAAGACCTGCTGCGTGACTAAATATTTTCCTTGGGTGCCCATACAGTATCTGTTTTTTTTTCAGGATCAGAGCCAATCAATCTATATCTATAATCAAGATATTAGCGATTTTGCTTTACCATTATATGCATTTAATTGCAGACCTAGGCCTAATTATATTACACGTAATGCAAGCATCTTTTAAAAAACATTCGTAATTGTAGTCTATTTTAATAATATAAACACTAGCTGCTGCAATAGAGTAAAATATAGGCTACACCAATCTAATAAAGCATGCTAATTACTGGTTGGCTAAATGTAAACAATTTAATTAAAATAAAAAAACACTTGCTGATTTAGGCCTATTATATTAATGCTTGCTGCCACTATTGAGCTAAATATACATTAATGATCTAATACAACACAGACTATCAAGCTAAATGTGTGTCATTTTTAATAGCGACTTTAAAACATTTGGAAATGTATAGTTTCAGAAATACTGGTATAAGAAACACATCTTGTGTCATGACAAGTGTGAGACCGCCAGAGTGGCCCCCCAACCCGCAGTACTTCAGCGTCAGGTACCGGCAATCTGAACTTTATTCTATTAGTATGCAGAAGCAGCACACGCTTTTGACTCCTCTGAGTTTTTGAAATTTTCAGTTTGTTATGCAACTTTAAACCTTTGAAATAAAGCTTTTGCCATTTTTTGGTCTGTAATTCAAAGTCAAATATTTACCTGCCCCTTTATTCCTAATTACGTAACTAGAAATGTGTATGCGAAATGACAAAAAGGTGACGCTTAAAAAGCATTATTGTGGCTTGTAACGGCACAACAGCATGGCCTAAACTTGAAGCATTTCGTACCACCAGCTCAGTTAGATCAGGACTATGTAATTTACTTGTAAAACAAACAGTACAGTAGCTGAACCACCAGAAAATAGCTTTTTTTACCATTACATCAGACTTTTGTCTTTCTGGAGGTTTTTTTTTTGTCATTTGTTCTTTTAAACATTCACAGTTGCAGCCAATCTCAAAGCTCAAATGAAAGCCGCACGAAAGTCATCCAGAGAAGTCCAAAGGCCCAAGGCCACTGAATTTGTACATGCATTAAGCACTAAGGAGAGATTGGTTTCTACTGCACCTTTGGCTCCTCAGACTGGCTTCCGGCACAACAACAACAACAACAGGCTGGTGATGATACGATAAGGTCAATGACACGCATGCCAGTCAGGAGATATCGGACACAAAAAGAAGCGGAAAACGCAAACATTCCGTGAGGAGATCAGAGTCTAGTCAACCCCCATTCAGCAACACCTACTATGGTTAGGGATTAGCGCTCAAAGTCTAGGAAAAGCACAGCCACTGGGATGAAGACGTGCTGCATACAAGCAACGAAGTGGGGCCTTGTCCCCTCGACCATTCCCAAAGCAGCAGCACACACAGCGACCTCTGTGCATTCACATTGGTGACATCACACGAGCTGCAGTCCAGATGCAAGAGCCACACAGGAAACAAGTGCGTAGCTGTTACCACCTTACTTTAACAAGGGGACAGTCAGGGGTTTGGGCCAACTCTCACCCAATTTTGTCTAAAGGCATGCTAGCCAGAACCACACCCATTTCCACTTGCAAACAAATGCATCCATGTAAAAGATCAAAAACATTCTTCTTTACGCACTTTCCAGGCCACTGACAACATGTGCTACAGGCATGCACTCTTAGATTATGGTAAAGCACTTGTGAACTGCCCATATCCAAGCCAGACACTCTGATGTAAATCACCCCAGTTAACATATGGGTTGCTACGTTCGATGGGGCAAGGAGCAGCAGCACCATATCAGACAGTTTATTTACTACCCACTGTGCACCACTGGCCAGTGAGCAACTGGACCAATGACATTCCAAAGCCTCATAACACACAGCCTCATTATAGGAGTACAAGTACTCACTTCAGTGAGGGCTGAGGGAGTTTCCCCACAGCCTGAAGGCTCTTGCTCCCCCAGCAGGAAAGGTGGAGACAACACAAAGAGCTCACCTGGTAAAGCATAGGAAGATGTTCTCTGGACACAGACGCCATAAGATCTATACTGCTCCCTGCAAAACCTTCCTTCATAACTCTTCACTATTAACACTTTATACACATTGATTTCTTCACCCATTCCTGCTTCCTTTCCCATCAGCCTGGTGCTGATCTGTGTAGGATTACCTGGGACACCCTGCTGCACCAGTAAGCCGGGGTTATTTATAGGGCCTTGAGGGGGACAGTGTGCCAGCCACAGCCTGCATTTGCCTACCATTTCCGGGGGCCAACGTGGCGGCAGACACAATGAAAGCCAGTAACCTCAGAGCCCTAGAGCAGAAGCCCGCTGAGCTGTCACAAACAGCTGGACATGGCTAGGCCCGTTTGTGCTTTCACATGATAATGTCACTGTTTTCAGCCTTGGTACTGTCAACACAACATGCAATTCCACTTTTTTCCCCCCCAAACCAAGCTCTATTAGCTTTGACTGAATTATTAATAGAAGAGATTCAAATAATTGCAACATGTTCATTAAAAACACTAATAACTCAAGGAAATTTAAATAGCATGTTTATTCCCTGAGCATTCACATAAATGCTTGATCATTCAAAATTTAAAATGACTATTAGGAAAATATTTTCATACTCTCCCTTCTGGGAGTCCACTGTATCCCATTCCTGTCCCAAACAACACCACTTTTGTTGCACCGGCTATCAGTGCCAGCAAAGTATTGTACCGCCGCTATAGCTGGAGATGAAATTTTTCGGTACAAGGACAGAACCACAAGGATACTCCCTCAAGTCTCCTCCTGTGAACCCTAGTTTGCAGCGGCCACCTGCAGATCTCCAAATAAACCAAAACAGATTCCGTTCAGACACTGCAAGACATTACATCCACCCTGAAGACAAAAGCCAAGACAAAGATTGCATGTACTACTCAACCATAAGGATGCACCAGTAATGGATGTGCCATTTACTCCACTTCTGGGAGGAGCTTCAGGGTATGACTTGTCCACTTCCTCTGATGGTAGAGTCCCCACTCTCACTCAACAATGAGCACGACTACTTAATATCATTGTTATGCTGGATTCAGATCTAGTCAATATTTGATTAACTGGTCAGGAAGAAACTGGACTTTAATGCTTTTCATGTAAGATAAACCTGTTAGACCGTCAGCCACAAGCGCTGTATATAAGATGGCTATTTGTTATTCCCACCCATCAGATAAACGCAGCATGATTTTTACAAATGACCCAGCCAGAAAAAACAAATTGGATCATACGCGTTCCTTTAATATCTTACGTACCATTACAGTGTTGTTCACATTTCTAAAGGTTAAATTGGAGAAATTATGAACGTACACACTGGAGCGATGCTTCAAAGACATTTCCTGTCTTCCTAATTTCTGACCTCAATCTAGAAGGTTCATCCAATAGCACATTCCAGACACAGCAGCTCTGATAAGAGTAGGCTACCTCCAGAACACTGAACAGCGAATTGGCCACCAATGCTTTCTAGAAAAGTGGACACCAAAAAGCACCCTAAGTGTTGTGTGGCCCCTAAAAAAACTTGCAGCCAATCACAAAGTAACCAAAGTGCTGCAACTACTACTGACAGAAGGAATGAGTCAGATATGTTTGCCTCAGACGTGTCTCCCAGGAAACAAAGTCAGTCCCTAAAGACACATGCTGTACACTCACCTTTACAATACACACCACGCTCGAGATATAAAATGACATGACATCATGGGTAAATCTTACCAAAACTTTTAATATCAACCATCAGCAGTCATTCACCAGACTTCAATCCATATACCTTGTGATAGAATTTTGGAGTCTGTTTTATGGATCTACCATCCCAATATTAAAAACTACCTCTTGACCATGCAAGAACATCTCAGGCCTTAAATTTCAGTTATACCAGGCAATGTTATTTCTATGGCACCTACATGCTTACTGGCAAAAATTCCTCATCAGTGCATGACCTGGTGAAGAATAGACAGAAACTGTCCGTCAAACCTAGCTCAACCAAGCCTAGAGACCCAGGTCTCCTGTATTACAATGAATATCCATTCAGATTGCTATCATTGTAACTATTATTGTTTCACTCATTGCTGCAGTCCTCAATTAACCCACAAAACTGATGTTTACAAAAATGTCAGCTTGTTTCAAGTTTTACAATACACATTCACAAGGATGGACACAAACACACACACTCCCTCTTTCTGACTTCCTGTATACTCCCACGGCTGTAGGTCAGTTCTCCATTTCAGGGTTTTCTGTGCTTGCAGAAAAAGGTCACAGGATACAATCCTCTCTCTCTGAGGCTACATTAGCTATCAGACCTGGTGCCAACCGAGAAGCATGAGCACTGCAGAATTTTAACCGTGGGACTGAGAATTGGCCAGGCAATCTTCTGCTTTACTTATAGGCTCCGAATTAGCCGAATCCCACAACTACACTCAATCGGATTAATAACGTGACGTGTTCGGAGGAAGTTCAAAACCCAGGACATTTAATTGCTTGGTCACGAACCCATTTCAAGATAAATAACACCATATTCAAACTACTTGTCATTTTCCGTCCATCACAGCGATGTTATAAAGTATATGATTCCGTGCCGTACATTAACAATAGGAGTTTTCCCTTTAAGCCCCTCCCGAAAAGACCGATGCCGAACCATCTCGATAAGTTTCATCCTACCACGAAACCCGGAGTCATATAAATCTGGCTTTATTTGGAGCGTTAAAGACTCACCGAAAACTAGCATCATAATCTCAAATAGCAATCAGCATAACGATAAGGAGACAGCTTTAAAACTCTAGTCAGTTCGCATCGTCTGCTTTGGCACTGGGATGCTGTACAGTGTAGATAAAAAAAACACTCGAATTTGAATCAGTTTCAGTTTTTCACAGCTGAGGTGATAGAGAGCCAAACAAATGAGCTAAACTCCCCAAGGGAAACGCTGGCTATTGGCTATAAACTTAGCCAGACAGTTCAAATGCACTTTTAACCAACATATCTCTAACCATGCTTGTACAATCTGCACTACTCGGTCAGTATAAATCAGCGGTTGGATTTCTAACCAGTTTATCTAAAGGATTTCACGGAAAAACTGGCACCGGCCGCTGGCGCCAGAAAACAGATGTCGGCCGGTTCCGTAGACGGCCGGCGGTCTCTCGGTTTTCCAGAACTACCCCTCGCACCCACTGCGAAACCTGGTAACTAACCTTCACAATCGTCTGTCCAATTAATTCAACTGAAGTTTGCTGGAGGAAAACCGGTCGCCGAAAAAGTTGTCATATTTAGAGTTCTGTCCGGTTAGGTCAACCCGGCAAAGTCCAAAAATCGGATGGAGCTCTGCGCCACATTTCAACCATGAGACAGCCTCTAAGGCCCCCTAAATAAGTGCCGACACCCTTTCTAATTCAACTTTTATGCAACTTTAGACAACACAACAAAGCAATTAACAACTTCAGAAATAAGATTCTCACCCATTTGAGCTCGCATCTCCTTCAGAGTCGCGCCTTCCGCCATTTTTGGAGGATTTTTTTTTCTACTTTTTTGACGACACAGAGATGCGCGCGACTCACGAGGACGTGGACAGCGCGAGGCGGATTGAAAGGGCGCGCGAGCGTCACCTGACGGACGCGGAATATTCGCGCTGTTTAATGTGCGTGTGCAGATGTCTCCAAAGCGTACGAAATAAACTTAAATACTACGTATACAAAACGCTTGCCGCTTAGTGTACTGGCGGTGATGCCATTAACACTTTAAATCAGAAACTTGCTGTCGTTACTGGTTTGAGTCTGAGGAATTTGCTGCCATAGCGACGGGCAGCAGGCGATCACGACCTGGTTGAAGAGCACACTTTTTCTGCCTCCTCAACACTTCAAAGGGGCTTTTCTTAACATCGCCTGACCTACGCGTTAGATCAGAATAGGCTGCACATGCGCAACATACAGCGTCCGAGACAGGATGCACGAAAACGAATCGGAACTCGAAAACGCAGATTCATTTATTCATTCATCTATCTGCTGAAACTGCTCAACTAGACGTCCACCTTTAAGCATAAACTTTTAATAAGTTTTTCCACCAATTTCATCTGTAAAAAATGAAAGCTAGAAACAATAGATGAAATTCATGACACGAAGTATAGTGTTAATACATATTTTTGTTTGGGGTTTTAAAAAACGACAAAACGTTTACTAAAACAGTCGGAGAGAAGAGCAGCAGCCACTGGCAAACAAAGGTGTCTTGAACTTTGCTTCGTTGTTTTTTCCTCTGTATATTGACTTGATTTGGGTGGGGTGAATCGATTGGAAATCCACTGCAGCAACAGAAATCCCTAACGCCCCCCACCTTTCAGAACAGTGAATAAAATATGAGGGTACCACAATCCAGGTTCTGCTTCTTCTCCAGACAGTGTCCCAATTACCCTTCGATCAGCCCTCAGCCTCCTCATCCATTTTTAATGACAAACACAGGGCGGTTCACTGCTCGTGGGGCTTGGTTACATGGGGTTAAATAATTCAGGAGCCCACCGGTTATTTAACACTCAAGCAGGAGGTGCTGAGGGCCGCAGGATTTTAACCAATTAGTGGCACTGGAATTATTAGGTAGGTCATGATACACTCGAACTGTCTCGGTCAGTAGGTGGCATGGTAGCATGGGAGATTAAATATGTTACAGGGTTGCTGGAGGTATTTGCCTGTCATTCCCCAGTGCAAAGAACCTGGCCACCTTACTGAAATGTAACAGCATCTGCTAATCAAAAC
>JAABNY020000002.1:11578687-11604191 GCA_015164015.2 Brevimyrus niger | reverse complement strand
CCACGAGTTCTAATGTTTAGACTAATATTGAAATAATCATTTGGCTGAACAGCATCTAGACCCGTTAGAATCTTATAGTTGTTGATGCAAGCTTCCCGTCTAAATATGTTTGGGCAGCAACGTTCCATCGTGTAAATCAGTGAATACTGAAAAAAAATCTAGTAAAGCAATCAAAAACACGTTCATGGCATAGGTTTTTATCTCAATGACGGCAGGTGTTACATGTCAAGACTTCCAGACTACCTGGCTACGGTGATGAAAACATCGAGGCAAGAAGCTCCCTCCCTTTTAGTAAAACAGAACACATGGACTGCGGATTGCGCTCCTAGTTTAGCCGGAAGCGCCGTATAAAGCAGCTGTAGCCAAAGGGACGCAGAAGCGGAGGCTTCAGCTTCGCACTTCTCACCAGCCACCATGCAGACCCTGGCTTTGATCTCCATCACCCTGTGCCTGGCTGTCAATGTCTGGGCTCAGAAACCCCGACACTGCAGTAAGTAAACGGATTCGCCCTTTTTAAAAGTTAGGACCAATTTTTTGTGTTGGTCTTTGTTATATCACGTGTAGGCTAATGAACTACATGTACATATGAGTACTTAATATGTAATTAATAATTGATAGTTAATCCATTCTTTATTATGATGACGTAAGTGTTGCCAGGGCTTATCTGTGTTGTGAACAGGTGCATTTGCGTAAAGTTTGTCAGTTATTAGTGCATATTATTTTACAGTTGTCGTGTTTAATAACTGTTTAATAAATGTTTAATATATTCTAAGAACTTGTCTATGATCAAATCTTGCAGGGTCCCCGCCTCTGGTGGTCGGGAGTCTAACTGTCGTAAGTTTCTCCCCTTTTCACGCAGCACCATAAATTATGCGGTGATTTAGCGCCCGTACGTCGCACTTCCAGCTCCTGTCACGGGCAGGTGACTTGGGTTCACTCGTTGCGTGTTAATGAATTGCGATGCACGGGGAACAGACAAATAGTTAAACGCAGCTGGCAGAACCAGATCGATGGCATGTTTTGTGTTTGTTTTTCTCTTTGTCTTCCACGTTTAGTCAGCTCGCGAAGGGGAGTTTTTCGCTGAAGCGAAGTACACCTACGATGCTCTGCAGAAGAGGGTGCGCTTCAGGGAGTTCGGATGCAACAACAGCCAAGCTTTCCATACTGACAAACTGATCTTGTTCAGAAAGGTAACAGGCAGTGGAGTGCGCACGGACACCCATACCATGAAACCTATGCAAAGCTGACGTCCTTTAACTGACCGCGGGCCATAAAAACATGCCTGCCTTCTCCCGTTCTTTCAGCGCGTGATGTATGACATCTCCTATCACAACCATTCTTGCAAGAGGATCCCACTCAGGGTACATTTCCACCCCATGGAGGTCCCCCGTGAAGCCAAACTGCTGAGTGAAGTGGTCCTGGGCAGCTCATCAGCCCCTGGTCAGGGTCTGCTTGTCAATATCTGGGTTGGAAATGTTTCACAGACAGGAGGTAAGGAAGATGATGATGTCATTAAGGGGAGGACACCTGAAAAATAAACATTGTGGCCAATGTACATTTGACTGTATCTTGACCTCTACCCTTTGTTCTCTTTCACCCTGACATTTTAGAATTTGATAAATAATGGCTTATTTTGATTCTTTCCCAGGCAAGTATTTCTCTACATTTACTGAATTTGGCTGTCTGCCAGTAAGCAGCATCTACTACAGCAACAGCACTGGATGGGTAATAACAAGGTACACGCTCTATATAAAGCAGCTCACTTCCCTTTAGATAAGCGTTTATGTTTTGTATGGTTTTGTCTGGGTTATTAAACCATATAAGCAATCCGGAGGCACACAAGTTGTTGATGCAGGTTCGTTTTAATGACGAGATGGTATTTTCCATTCGTTACAACCAACCGCCGTTTTCATAATTAAAGTAGTACCACATTTAAATGCCTGTTTTATATTTTTTAGAACTTAACCAGTACCCTTAAATCGATCCTCTAAAAGAATTAGAATTTGGTGATCGATGGCCATTGTCGACACACCACAGCACACAGTGAACAACAATGAAACGTGTCCTCTGCACTTAACCCATATGTGACGTCGTGCCATAGCAGGGGATTCAGGGTATCTCAGTGGTGCCTTGCTTTGCTAACCATTAAACCACCACTGCCCAAAATAATAAGATGTATATAGAATTAGACCTGTAAAAATTACTTTGTAAAAAAAAAAAAACTCCCCTAGATATATGATTTCTCCTTTTTTTCATTGGATTGTGTATTTTTGGTTCTAATTTCTCTAATCCAATAGAATGACACTCAGTGACAGTAGTTTATACTTGTATACACTAAAGAGGTTTCAGTGTGATACGGAGGCCATGCAGTACTGGTGTCTGCTCTTCCAGCTTTTTCAACAACATGTACGGCATCGGGGACCCCGAGGACTTCATCCCTCCTGACTTCTGCATGAGAGAAGAAAACGAGGAAACGGAATGGGGAACTGAGAGGGACTTCTTTGAGGCTTTGTTTTGAGAACCAGACACCAAGAAGTTCGGAAGATCTGCACAAATCAGCGTGACCAACATTAGACTTTCTGTTGATTGCAATTTCTTTTGCATTTGAGTTTAATTAAAACTATTGATTTAAGTATAAATATGCCTACCACTTGTTATGAATTTGAACCTGTGTAATATGAATTGTAGTCATCTTGTTTACTTGGACCCAGATAGTCCTTCAGGTTTACTAGTTACATTTGTGGACTGTCTGTAACAAATGCTATCACTGTGAAATGAATAAAGTTCTTTATTCTAATCAGTTGAGACCCTCTCCGTGTCTTTATATCAGTATTCATTGTGCAATGCGCTTCATAAACCCCACTGCAATCACAGTCACTAGAAACTTTACTTTATTTTTGAAAATTGCACACTAATAGCAGCTAATAAACTCATGGAAACTTCCGAAAGAGTTGACGGTACCATTACCTTCATCTCACAGAGAGTCATCACATGGCGTACAATGAGAATTTCATTCATGGGATTATATTGTATATCTAAATGTTTAAGCATGCCGTTTCAACAATGCTTTCAATAACTGCAATAAATGGAAAAAGAAACAAAAAACGATTGGGCAGTTTTGGGTCGAAAGCTAAGGGGAACTGGGGGGGCTAACTGTATAGCAATAATAGGAAATGCCCCTTAAAGTTCCTACCTCCTGCACTTTGACCCCCGTGGCTCCACCCCCCAGTTCCCCACTCTCCTTTTCCAGCCATAAGAGCCTAGCGTCTGGGTCTTCATCTGAAAACTGGAGAAGAGACCCAGATGGCCGCAGGGCTCTAAGACACTGCTGTAAGACCAGGCCAGCTTTGGCCGGACCCTCCTTAGATCTCAGCAAAGCGTCGGTCGTGCCTTTATCGAGGATCAAGTCCAAGCTGCGGCGGCCGAACTGCTGCAGGAGCTGGGAGCAGTCCAGCTCCAGGAACAGCAGACTGGAGGACCTGTTCCCCGGCCGCACTGGTCTGCTTCGCTGCTGCTCCCGCATCAGGCGGATCGCGACGGCGGAGATGTCGGCACACGCGACCCGCACCGGCCAGGGCGAGTGCCTGTAAATCCCGGGGCCCACGGCCGACGTGCCGCAGCCCACGTCCAGAGCATCCTTCGGGGCTTCATGTGACGACTGCGGCCGCAGCAGCGGAAGAACGAAGCTCTGGACGGCGTCAAAGCTGAAGAACCACTCGAAGTTCCGGACGTTTTGGGAGCCATCTTTAGTACTGTTGTTCTCCTGATAAAATCTGTCCCAAGTCTCTTTTTTATCCATGTTTTCTATCAAGTCAGCTACAGAAAGTAACAGGAGGCATTAGAAAGAAAACCACCGATCTTGCATTACATTTTGCTTCCATCTCTAAGTTTTCCCAAACTAGAATTGCAAAAGAATCTCAGCATTTCTCCCCCCCCCCCACAGCCTCTTGTAATGCTCAAATCCATTATTGAATTAGCCCTCCTGGCATAAAAATCATTGCTATTTCATGGGTGTTGAAGGATGTATATGTGCCCCAGGCACAGGAGTCTCCAACTCCGGTCGTGGAGAGCCACTGTCCAGCAGGTTTCCTATCCAACCTGGCTTCTACCTGAGAACAGGTGCGGCTAATCAGAAGCCAGGTAGGATAGAAAACCTATTGGAAGTGCCTCTCCAGGACCGGAGTTGGGAGACCCCTGCCCTAGCTTTTGTCGCTAAAAGAGAAATGATTCGTTACTCAGATCATGTACAGTGCTAGTGTAGCAAACGTTTAAAGAGACCAATATAGACGTAGCTACACCCGGTAAATAAAGCTAATTCGGTATAAATGGCGAAAAAAAACACGTCTGTTACGTCCAAAGCACATATACAAGTCAAATTGTGTTCTTGGATGTCTCTTTTACAGCACAGTATCGTTGTTTTACCCAGTTACGTTGATTATTAATATGAACTAGCTGTCAGATTTGATAAACTGACTATTGGTTTTAAAAGGTCTGATAATATATAACTGCTTCCTTAGAATCGATCCACGAAATCTAACACATAATTTATCAAGTAGCACTTAAAGCTAACTGGGCTTCAGGAGGCACGGTTTTCATGCGCTATGAAACACGGACCTACAGTAAGTCGTGCAAGGAAACGCTGACGTACTTATCAAACTGGAATGCCGGCGGAGCACCGGCTTATAATGAAACGCGTGTCTCCTCAGCAGTGCCTTCATGATCACCGCCATATTTCCGCCTGACCTTCTGGGACGTCCTACTGTTACACAGCGCCACCTACCGATCCGTAAAAACAAGCCTCTGCTCTCAAACAAATTGAAAACATCAAAAAAATGCAAGTGGAAGAGTATTCCACACAAAGTTATAATATATTTATAATATATTTCAAATAATTCATGTTAAACTTAAAATATAATGTATTCAAGAGAAATAATGTATACGTCATCCCTGTTTTTCCACCTATATTTTTGGAGGTTAAACCAAAATACGAATGCAAGGGTGTAATACTGCGACTGTTACACAAAGTACGCCTACTATTCCCGTTAATTACGGATTAGCTTTCGTACTTTCCACACGCTGAAGAGTGCCATATTTGTGTAAAAATCAATCAACAGTACTATCAGACTGCACCCCCCCCCCCCCCCCTTAACATGAAACCACGGCCGCAAGAACCGAAACCGATATTACACCAGTGTTCACCCAGAACCAGTGCGCGAGGTGCCAGCTGTCACCGTCTTATTCAGTACTGGGTCTTGCTATACGAACCTCCGAAAAGACAAACGAAAAGAAGCCGGCGTTCATTTCACACCTCACAAAGCACCGTGCCGGAAAAGAACCAGAAAGATGCTTATACTTCTTATTAAAGCAAAATGAGTTCTACATGGAATCGTCCAATACATGTCTGTGGCGATCTCGAAATGGCAAGACGAAAACTACGAGAGACACATTCCGGGGGGGGTGGGGCGGCAGTCAGCGCTACCCAAGGTAAGCAGGTGAAAGACGTGAACAGCAGTTCAAGCCGACAAATAGAAAGTCGACCGACAAGCAAGAACTCACCGATTTCACACGTAAGATTGAAATCCTTTTAATAAAACACATGAAACAGTGTAACAAAGGAAACACTAACAAAAAGGCAAGTCAATACCATTTACAACCACAAAAAAAGAAAACTGTACAACTCTATAAACGCCTGGATTCACTGCTATATTTAAACATTTTATCATTTCAGTTTTTGTGAATGGGGTAACGTAGGTCTGGGCACTGTATACCGTGGTCTTCTTAGATATCATACCGTCATTCTTTTGTACATGTAGATGCATGTTTTCCCTCACGGCCGTTTCACTTCCGCCCGTAGAGCAGGTAACCCGATCTGCTATTTGTACAGAATGTCGTAGTGGCCCGGTCGGTAGAGCAGGAAGATGCGAGGCTCGCTGCCTTCGGGAAAGACGTGATGGTTCACCGTGCCCCCCTCTCCCCTGTCCATGTATTCCACTAGGATGGAGACGTTCAGTGCCTGGGCCAGAGCGATGATGTGGATGTGATCGCTCTCTTTGGACATCGGCTCCACTTCCTGGAAGAGGGTGGGGCGGGGGGGAAAACGGCTGTTAATGCCATGCGTGAGAAAACGCCACACCTACAATTGTACACCGACACACACTTATTTAGCATACGTTTGTCGAAAACGAAGTACGACTGAGAAAGCAGGGGGTTACGGGCCTTAGTTAAGGGCCCAATGAAAGCGAAATTCATCCATCAGCCGAGACTTCATCTGCCAACCTTCCAATCATGAGTACAGCCGCCCAACACTATTCTCCCTTTTGCTACTGTTCCTCTAACCTCTGTAAATGTAATTTTCCCCCTCACTCTACGAAATAAATAAAAACCCCTCAGCATGTCCAACAAGATCCAGCTCCGGCAACCCGAACCTTCGCAGCTGGAGACAATGGGGGATGACTTCACCTGCTGACAGAACTCTTTCACGGAGCGTCTGCCTTCGATGAAATGCTGGAAGAAGGTATTCTCGCGCTGCAGGAACCCGGAGGTGAGGAGCCGCAGGTAAACCACCACGTAATCCGACACGCTCTGGTCATTGAACGAGGCCAACAAATCACCCAGGGAAGGCTGCTTCTCACACAGATCAATCAGGTCCATGAACTGTGCAGGGGGTGAGGGGACAGGAAGAGAGCTCAGTGCTTGCGTTCTTCTAAACAATTTAGCTTATTTAAAATAATCCCCACACTCTCTGGGGAAAAAAAAGAAGTTTTTGTAGAGTAGCCCAAGTATGACACAATTCACATTCTATTCAAAAGTTCAAATCATATAGTTACAATGGGTTTATTTTGTACATCCCATTCCTTAGAAGATGTTCCTAAAACGAGTCCCTTCAGATGGACTTGGACGGATGGAAGGCTAAAGTACATTTGCCCAATGAAGGAGGTCTGTAGGTTCTTGTAAATTCTCAATCGTTTGGCTTTGCTCTGAACACAAGAACGTTTACAATAAAAAGACTCACCGTGTTGTGGAAATCCTCGATGGTAAACTCGGTGAACCCTTGATTCACCAGGTCCAGTTTGCTCTTTGCTGCTACAGCCTTGAACCTAAGAGGCGGAAAGGATGAGAAGGTCACAAACAGAGCCGGCAAATGCTTGGATACATCAGTATCTCTATTACAGCCGTCACACCCAAGCATAAATGAGTTTTATTTTTCCCAAAGAATTTATTTTTCACCTTAAGGGACTTTCAGTTTTACACGTTTACAGAAGGTAGAGCAACAACACTTTCAATTAACACACCATCATCCTATCACCCCAAAATAAACTCATTTATTTACCAAAGGATAACAGCATTTCTTTGATGACTTATTATGGCGGAAATTTGCCCCTGTAGATTAAAAGGTATAGAAATGGACTCTGAGAAACATCCCAAAAGTACAAACAGCATTAATGTACCATCAATGGTACAGAAATGTTAATCGGAGTCCAGTTCTGTACCTTAAAAAGGTACAATTATATACAACTAAGGGTACAACTGGCAGACCCTTGAGGGTACAGCGCCAGTGAAAAGCAAAGGTACAATTTTTTTACCCTATTTTCTGAGAGTGTAGGACATGTGGTGCAATGCAGATAGTTGTTAATGTAAGGGTACAATGGGCTAAAGCATTAAAAAAAAAAAAAAAAATCATTGGAATGCTGGGAGTTGCAGTCAATGACATCACCTCTGCAGCTCCTTGCCGTCATCCAGAAGCGACTCCAAATGCGAGAAGCCGAAGGCTCTGTAGAAACAGTTCCCATCTGGCCGCGTTTTCCGGATATACGAGTACTTTTTGTGCAGATCCTGCGGGATGAATTAACCCAGGGAGGTTAGGGGTTATAAACATTTTTTGCTTCTCCCCCCCATAAACTCTGCGCGTGTAAACGGCCTCACCTTTATCTTCAGCTGATACACGGTATCATCCTCTGCATACTCCGCCTTCAGAACAGAGAGATCCTGTCTTTCTGACACTAAAGGGATGCTGGTGGCTATCTGGGGGAAAAAAAAAAGACATTACATGCTTAGTGTAACTTTTGGATCCCAGACATCAAATCAGGCTTGTGCAGGCTTTCACGTCAAACGGCCCATTCCAGCCGTTTGGAAACACATTCCAGCTTGACTGCAGAACTGCTACCTCCGGGAAATTATCGCGTAGATCTGCTGATCTTCCCAGATCAGCCAACAGCGAACCCAGCAGCACAAACACAGCAGGGCTTAAGAACCTATTCAGCTGCACGTGCTGCCTCTTGTTTACCAGAAAGGAAGTTGAATTTTTTTTCCCAGGCAGGCCTGTCTCTCTCCACTCTAAACAAGCAGCTTAATTTACATAACTGCTCATTCTGAGGAACTGGGGGAGGAGGGGGGGGGCACAGGGAGCAGCAGAATAGTCTCACTCTGCTGAATGCCCCTGAAAGGAGAGAAAGAAAAAAAAAAAGAAAGAAAGAAAGGATCGCTGGGCTGACCTGCATGCAATGCTGCAGCTCCGTTTTAATCTGCGCATGCAGGCAGCTGTGTTGAATGTCAATGACAATGGCAAAGCCATGCAACTGCAGCAGCTGCATGCAGAGAGGCCGACGCAGCACTCAGAATGAACCACATTTTCCTGCTGCCAACGGCTCTCTTAGACTGACATGCCACCTCATGCAGGGACACTCTGGATGTTAAAAACACTGCTATTTAAACATTTAGACACCTATTATAGTTTATGCACCATTGCAATTCTCTTCCACTCAAATCACTTGCATTGATTTTGCTGATGCTTTAAAACATGCGAGCCAACATGTGCCTAAAATCTGACATGTTTTAATGGGCAATTGTTTGCCATCAAAGTGCAGTTTGTTTGCCAAGGAACATTCCACAGCAGCAGTGGTAGCTAAACATACGAAGCAGGCTGATTTAGGACTAACCTGGTCATGCTTGGTAAACAAATAAGGACAGCATTCGGAGCTTGAAAAAAATCTGACAGGGAAACTCGTATAGATTGTTTTTTTTACACTGGAACTGAAATTCTACTATTTAAAAGGCCTTTGGAAATACAAGCTGGGTGAGAGTTAACCTCGAACTTCCATAGAGTTCCAATGACTAAGAGCATTAATCGACATACCTTAAAAAATAAAAGCCTTGTCGTAATTCAATATATGCATTTCAGGGTGAGCAGCATAACCTCTGAAGTAAGACCAGCAACAACAGACAGCAAAAAGTCAAAAAAGACAACAGAGAGAAACAGGCCTCAGGAGGAGACAGAAAGGACGAAAAATCCCAAAGGCTATGCAAATCCGGTGGCCCTGTAGATGGCAGTATACTGCACAGACAGAATTCAAAGTCTTGACCTTCATATCTTTTGTTGGAAATCTAAATTCCAAATAGTTTTGTGTAAAATGACTGAAGCATTAAGACACTTTGGGGAGGGAGACATCATAAAAGTAAATAACAGAATAATCACGTAAAACGTTACATCCCAAGACTTCCCCCGTTTTTCGTCAGAAGCTCCCCAAAGCCTTCAGCCGGAGACGACAGCAGGAATGCACCATGCTGACTTTGCACTTGCCACCTGGGAAAACCAATCTTACCTCCTGCTGGATTCGGTCCTGCTGAGCCATTATGGCCTCATCGAACGCAAGGCAATTCACCCCTGTTAAAAGAGAGAATGCTCACTGCAATCGAAGCACTAATGAGGATGTAATGCAGATATCAAACTGTGATGTTTGGGCCCTTAAATTAACAACAGCGTTTCCCAGACTGGCCCTCAGTGACCCTCAGACAGTCCATGTTTTGCTCCTTCCTGGCTCCCTGCCAGATAGTCCACATTTTTGCTGGGACAGAGGAAAAATGTGGACTGACTGGGAGGGGGGGGGGGGTCCCCAAGGACCAGGTTGTGAAACATTGCTTTACAAGGCTAATGCAAGACTAAAGATAAAAGTTTGTAATTTATACAAATCATTAAGGGTATTCAAGAGCAATAAATTCAATACTACCAACATCATAACACTGACTTAAAACAAAGAAACCAAATCAGATAATTGGGCAATTCTTGTGACGACTCTTACACACTGTTGTTCTAGACTGACACATGTAACAAGTGTAGGTTAAGTGACGTTTCAGAATTTACACAAAAAAAAAATTAAATAATCCCGTGCATCACCACCGCGTGTGGACATTTCGCTTACTTGTGGGGGATAGACGTACCAAATATGACTGAGAATATAGATAAAGAAATTGAGTTATTGCAAAGAGAAGAAAATGAGATAACGTAAGTGACCTAGTTTAATCAGTACGCACTTAAGGGAGCAAAACTGGCAGACTACTTTTGATCAGGCTGACTAAAAGTGGGGTCTTAGTAAACAGCTCCAGGTTATCATGTTCATCTCCCTTAACTCATATGTAACCATTTTGCTAGCTAGGTAGCGATGCTGACAAGAAATATTTCTGCAATGGCTACGCAAATTGCTTTTCAGCTTTGTAAACAAACATTCGAGGTATAGAGATGCGCCTCGTGTGTATTTATAACAACGCGGCTTCAAGATATGTCGAGAGAAAACAGGCGTGTGATATTTCCCAAGTCGAAACTCTGTCTGCTTCTTTGTGTAGCGGAGTGCGCCTCGTTACCCTAGCCTCCCTCCATCTTTCCCGTTTCCCCCCCAAAACGTTCAATGTAAATAACAGTCTAGCCACAGCATGATTCTTCTTCAAAATATCTGGACCTGGATCGTAGAAGTCGAGAACTGGCGTGTCAGCACACCGCACCGATCGAGGCCTCGAACTGTCAAACAAGTTTGCTTTCGGACTCACCTTCCATCTCTGCCTGTGTTGTTTCCTGCTGCTCCTCCGCCATCTTGATCTCCGGCAAAATTCCCTTCGCCCTCCGTTTCCGGGTCACGCGCCTTATTGGGCATCCTGACGTAAAAACCTGGTTCAGCCAATCAGGGTCTTACCGGCGTACCGGTCCGGTGCATTGTAGATGTGCGAGTCAAGCTTGTGGTTTGGTCAGGTGTCTTATATGTTGGCGTTCTACGTTCACCTATTTTTCATATGTATGCGTCCATTGTAGTGTCTTATGCTAAAATAACGATCTATTCAGTCGTTTTTTTTTAATGTATTACGCTTCACTCCAAAAGGTACTTTGTTTTGCACCTTTCTCGCGTTAAAAAGGACTAGGTCACCAAAATAGTATGCAATCTTGGAATTCCTAATTCAATGTGAGATATCGGTTTAAATGTATTCACTACGAAATAATACCTTATTGCTTAATTTAGTGAATGGCTGTAATTTGATTGTATGTCTGTAAGAGGTTAACATGGCAAGTTACACTATGACTATAGCTAGACATAACGCGTGCAGGATAAACAAAGCCGGTAGCTTGATTTTGCATAAATGCTAAAACTACTTTAGCAAGGCGATTATATTCAAATAATGTGCAGAGTTTGCACGTTCTTGCCGTATATGCGTGTCTTTTCTGTGACAGTCACCACACACGTGATCCGTGATCCGAGCCCCAAGAAAGAATGACTGCTTTTCCTTAACGTAACTCATATATTTTGCCCTGAGGTGACTGTAAGCAGGCCATTCTCACCAGAACCATAACCTGAACCATGTGGCTTAAACGAATACTGACGGCTCGACTGATATTGAAGTAGAGTGACATAATATCCATGCAAGGTTTTAAATGTCTCTTTGTTCTACAGATTTATAAACATTCAGCCAAATTATTTTGTGCCGATTGTAAGTATTCGCTAATTCAAGTTTTTATATTGCAACAAAATAACCAATTCAGTTCATGGATGGTGTCACATAAGTGATTATGCATATGGATTAATTCATATCAACTTCGAGACTAGTGCAACAGTTTATACTATAGTGAAATACATCAAATAAATTCAGTATAGGCAACTACGCTAAAATATATCATGATATGTCAACAGAAATAGCAAAACAAGCATTTTATTGTGATTATTGTTTAATGCTTTTGTTATGACTATATGCATTTACATGTATATAATGGGATTTCAATACGTGATGTTTTCACAGATACTAACTTTCTGAAAACTGATGTTCTCAAAAGACCCAAGAACAATGACAGAGAAATGCATGTTTTGCTGAAAACCATTCTTTCGTTAGCAGAAGTGGTTATGACCGTGAACTGTTCATCATAATCAGTGGATATACATTGCCTAAGAAAGAAAATTCTTACATACAACAGCAAAGAAGGACTATGTTTCAGGGGAATGAGAAATCACCGGTGTACATTCACTTCGGCGCATGCACATCTACACACAAATAACGACACACAGCTAACTGCAGTTTTTGTTTCGTTTTAGTCTGGTGTTGCCAAAGCACATCCATGAGTGGGTCCCTTTTTCCATCACCTAAGTCTTCAGTGACAGTCTTCAGCTAGGGTACAGATTCAGACACGATGGATCATGTGTTTGTCAGACAGAAAAAGCTGTTCTGAAGTAAACGTATTTACTTCAATAAATCATTTTGTAATTTTGGTGGGTTGATTATATTTATCGTCTACCAACGGGTGGTGAAAAAACGCAGAGTGCAAGCTTTGACACTGGTTGGCTGTCTTCGAGATCAGCTTGACTCGTGGTTGTGTACTGTTATAAATGCCATCTTACCACCTTCTAAAGGCTGTCCATAATGAAGATGTACATTCCATCATTCCTTTTGAGATACTTGTCTAACATTCACAACTTACCAGGAAGCAAAGCTCTAGATGATGTGGTTTATCGGGTCTGTCTGCGGTAACAATGTTCATTGTTAATTACCCCACTAATTAAACATAAATGGTTAAAAGTGATTGGACCGCTTGGTAAGTGGAGGTTTACATTAGTCGTGGCAGGATTACTAATCTCACAAACTTACATCAATTTCCGGCACAATCTAAGGGGAAGGTTTTGGGCCTAATGGACTGTATTTTCTCCTTTAATAGCATGTACTTTTTTGCTACCTTATCTATTTTGCAGAATCCCTGATAGCAGCAGATGCAAAGGGTTGGATCTCAGAGACACTTAGAGTGGATCATCTGGAGCGTTAAGCTTGCTAAGGTTGGGCTCCACCCCCCAGATTTCGCGGCCATACTGTGCAATTGTTCGGTCACTGGAGAACTTCCCGCAGCCTGCGATGTTGTGGATCACCTTCTTGGTCCATTCTTTGGTGTTCTGTTGGGAGCAGAAGGGTCGAATGCTTAGCGAGAACGTCTATATGAGAACTTAATAAGAAAAGAGGCCTATAAATGCAAGGATAGGAATCTGGAGTCGGTTCTGACCTTGTACAGAGCACTGACTTTATCTTGACATTTCATGTAGTCTTCATAGTCGGCAAACACCTTGAAACTGCGTGACAGGTACGGCCTCGCGGTTAGTCACAGTCAACATGAGTTCAAACACTGAGAATCAGCCCGCATGTGTTGGTAAATATGAGAATTCGTACCGGTCATTATTCATGAGCATGTGAACGATGTCCTTGAAGAGATCGGGCTGCTGAGGGCTGAAGAACCCTCCTCCGATCTGGTCGATGGCCTGCTTGAGCTCTGGAATACGGCTGCAGTATTCCGTAGCATTATAACTGGTGGAATAACGGGGAAAAAAATAATCCATTTTACATTTAATCCATGTACATTTTAAGTGGCCATACTGTGATCCCAGTGTATCCCAAGGAGCACTTGAGATGGGATTCAATGTGAATGTGATGATATTATACCACAGTCGCAGATTAACGTCAGCCTTATATTTTGTTTTATTAGCTAGACGTTGGTGTTAGATTAGCCATTAATTAAAAAATTAAATCTGTAACACTGATAGAGACATCTACCTTGACCATTACAAGTCAGATCATTTGGATTTCAACGACGTCGCTAAACTTTTGAGCTATATT
Organism: Brevimyrus niger; assembly: GCA_015164015.2. Lineage (NCBI taxonomy): Eukaryota > Metazoa > Chordata > Actinopteri > Osteoglossiformes > Mormyridae > Brevimyrus > Brevimyrus niger. The sequence continues at coordinate 11,590,286 of JAABNY020000002.1, read as the reverse complement.
TAATTTCTCTTGTAACTGTCGTTTCACCCACCCTCCTCCTCAACCTGGCACTCGCACCCGTATCCCTGAAATTCCTTCTTTTACCCCTTTCTGTCCATGGCCTCCACGTCTTCCACCCTCATGCCGAAGATGAAGAGGTTCTCCTCGCCGGCCTCCTCGGCCATCTCTACGTTGGCGCCGTCCATGGTGCCGATGGTGAGGGCTCCATTTAACATGAACTTCATGTTGCCGGTTCCAGAGGCCTCTGTGCCGGCTGTGGAGATCTGCTGTGATAGGTCGGCTGCGGGAATGGCTGATTGGGGGGGGGGGGGTGGAGGGCAATGTCAGGTGACTCAATATAACACGACACTATTTTTGCTTTTAGGCAACTTACTGTTTCCTTTTTTCTTCCATAGTAAATGACTGTAGCTGGATGAAGGTGAAGTAGTTGCATTTTGTAAAACGCGTCGATAAAGTACTGATTTATTTATCTATTCTTTTTATTTTACTTCTTTTATTCTCTCTCTTTCTCGTTACAGCACTTTGGTACAACTTCTGTTGATTTTAAATATGCTACATCAGGGCTCTTCGAATCTTGCCCTCAATTCCAAATCTAGGCCTTGTTTTCAGTTCTCCCTGGTAGTTTTATTAATTACTGATTCTCACTGGTCAGAGAGGCTTCATATCCGGCCCACAGACAAAGGAAGGCTGGAAAATCAGCAGTGCTTGGACCTTGAGGACTGTGAAATGAATAGCCCTGTGCTATATAAATAAACTTGACCTTGACACTGAAAATACTACTAAATAACTGAATACATTAAATTCATATGTATCTCAATGTCTGTGTTTCAACATCATAAACAATATTACGATATTCGCCGATAATCAGGCACTCTCCAAACCCACAGACCAATACCTTTCTCAGCCAGGGTGACTCTGTAGTTCTCCAAGAAGATGACCTTGAGCCGGTCACCTACCACAGGATCATGATTGACAATTTCTCCTATACTAGTTATGAGCTTGATGATCATCTTGGCCATATGGTAGCCTGGGGCTGCCTGAGGAGGAGATCAGAGACACAGGATGGAGGGAAAGGAACTGTGTTTTCCTAGCAGAACAGTACAGGTGAAAGCGATGCATGGCTAGTAACTGGCAATAACATTTAAATCTGTATAGACCAAAAAATCATAGCCTGAATAGTCTGCTGCCGGTGGCAGCCAGAACATTCCATCTGTTCCACACAGTTGGCGGAGAACACTTACTTTTCCACCAATCATGATGGTTCTAGGAGTCCAGTCCTTGTTGGGTTCCTTTCTGATGCCTGTTAAAAAAAAAGTCATGTTGATGTTCAGACTGTCTATATAGTAGTAATGGCGTCTATCCAAAGAAGCACTCACGGTTGTAGAAGGTAATAATATGGAGGCAATTTAGAAGCTGCCGCTTGTACTCATGGATCCTCTTGACTTGTAGATCAAACATGGATTCGGGGTTGATTTTCACTTTGTACTGCTCCTCCAGGTATGCAGCAAACTTTAGTTTGTTCTCCTATAGATACAGGCACAGTTAAACATACAGGCCGATGCCTTTGTTATTGATGCATGTAAATGGACTGCATCTATAAAGCGTTTTACATGCCTCACATTCACACACCGGGGGCGGACACTGCCATGCAAGCTGCCTGGGGTTCAGTGTCTTGCTCAAGGACACTTCGATGGGGTCAGGAGGACCCAGGGCTTGAACCTGCAACCCTCTGGTTGCCAAACAGTAGCACTACCTCCTGCACCACCATCACATGTAATGTTCTAATTCTAGCAGCTATGCATCAATAGTTACCGCAGAAGTGGGCCAAGCTATCTGGGGCTGCACATCGATTTTTCCAAACGTGAATGAGACCTGATCCAAACTAAGAGCTTCTACATGTTTGTAATAAAAACATTTACGCTGACGATTGGTCTTGGCACCTGTTTGATCTTGGCAACATCTCGGATGAAGGCATCATCGTCCACAAGATTCAGCAGGTTCTTCAGCTGGTCCAGATCGCGAATGTAGTCTTCTCCAATTCTCTGTCGCGGTTGCAATAGTGCACAAATTTATAAAATAATTCACATACACAAAATACTCATACAGAGACATTGTACAATATGTGTGATATTTATGTTAAGGGTGTGTTCTTGAAAATTATACAAAGACCTATCATCCATTTTGTAAAGGTTCTAATGTTCGGAAATGAATTAAAGTCGACGACATTACATCACGCTCCATAATTGCTCCTGCAGATGTGAGATGGTGCACCTCCCATACCTCAGCAATAACCTCTGCCAATCCAGGATTGCACATGACCAGCCAGCGTCGGGGGGTGATGCCATTGGTCTTGTTTTGGAATTTCTCTGGATCCACCTCATAGAAGTCTTTGAACCTATAGGGAACATCAACGCTCAATGGTGAAATCAGTTTTAATGTATTTCGCTGCACGTGTCTGGGAGAGGATTGGCTGGGCGGCACGTACACGGTGGCTTTGAGGATGTCGGAGTGAATGCGAGCCACCCCGTTGATGGCATGGGAGCCCACGATGCACAGGTGGGCCATGTTGACCCTCTTATGCCCACCTTCCTCGATCAGGGACATGCGACACAGCCGGTCATTGTCACCTGGGTACAGGGAAGCGATGCGCTAGAGGGAGAAAGACAAGGAATGAAACAAGATCTGGGAAAGGCACAAATAATCCGACCAGGATATAAAATTTGCACCGGGAAATCTAAAACCGACTATCAAGAAATCAAGCGAAATTGGCTTCGATGAATCTACTTTAACGAATGCAAAGCGACAGTATATTTTTTCTTCTCTCACCTCAAGGTGGCGCCGATTGATCTCGTAGATGATTTCCAAGTGTCGGGGGAGCAGGTGCGCCAACAGGTCGATGGGCCAGCGCTCCAGGGCCTCGGGCAGGACGGTGTGATTGGTGTAAGCACAGGTGCGCACGCATATTTCCCACGCCTAAAGAAGTGAGGAAAGTGACAAGTCAGGGAGGTAACCGCTGAGATGACAGCTCAGGCAAATGCAAACCCAATGAGGAAGCCTGTTCGCCGCACTCACCTTGTCCCAAGACACCTTCTCATCATCGACTAGGATCCTCATGAGTTCAGGGATGGCCATCGCAGGATGGGTATCATTAAGCTGAATTGCAACCTGCATCCCCCAAAGAAATACCCCAAATCAGGCAAGAAGGATGTCGGACCGGAAACACCTATCAGACGTCGCCGAACCATAGACGCCAGCCTTAGAACGAAGACCGGATCACTCACCTTATCAGGTAAGGTGCTGAAGTCTGTACGCACGACTTCCGTGGAACCGAACTTGGACGACTTGAAGCGACGGATGATGTCCTGGAGGGTGGCAGCCACCACGAAATACTCCTGTTTCAGACGCAGCTCCTTGCCTTCAAAGAACTTGGGTCAGACAGCAATGAGTCAGAAGGGTCAGACGGTCGCACTCAAATAAAATATAATGCTGCTAAATGACTTATCAAATGCATTACAGTAGCAGTACAGGATTATGTGACTGAACAGCAACACTAATCTCATGTCGGCTATACGAAATGACTCAATGGTAATTTTCTTACATTATCATTTGGATAGAGAACGCGGGAGATGTTCTCAGCCAAGTTCCTGTCCAGCACGGACTGAATATAGCCACCAACATTGACTGTTCAATGGAAAACACATGCATCAATGAACAGCCCACTATTATTAAACATATATGTTTTAAAGCTGTTTTTTTATACAGGGTGTGGGTCCATGTTCCATTTATTTATTCAGCAAATGTTTTTGCCTGAAGTGAAGTACAAAGGGAAGCTTGGGGTCTCTGAGCAAGAGCAGCCGGCGTCCATCCGCCCCGCGGCAATTTGGCGTTCAGCGCCTTACTCAAGGGTCCAACAGTCAGGTATCTACTCTGACCGCAGCTGCAGGATACAAACCCACCACTTCGCCCAGTTCCCTAATCTACCAGCCGCCGTGGTGTTAAACCTGTAAACAGTGTCTGCGGGTTAGAACGGTTGTGGATTCTGTGGTCTGAGTCAGGCATCTCTTAGGCACTTGTAGTGCAATACGTGAAGGAAAGGGCATCTCCCACAGGACAGCGAACGACCTGGGGGCGGCGGGAGCGTCCGGCTCCCTCTCTGATGCCTCCGACTCACAGTCTTTCAGGTTGAAGTCGCAGGGAGCCTTGGCCGACCATAACCTCATGGTGTTGACGATGTTGTTTCGGTATCCAGGAACAGGGGTGTCGTAGGGCAATGCCAGGACGACCTGCCGCAAAAGACAATCAGGCACAGATTAACCCTTCACAGCTACTCCATTTCTCAAATACAGCCATAAAAAAACCTATGCCATGATATCGAAGCATTACACATTATCACTATGTTACATTCTTGAGCTGCAATTACCAATACTCTTCGCAGAAACAGTTCAATGCCCTCTATGTCCTCATCCTCCCTGCTCCTCCTTCATACCTGGGTGTCGACCCATTTCACTCCATCAGCCGTGTGATCTACCCTGCCATAGAAATGCACAGGCCGCATGTACTCCGGACGGGCCTTCTCCCAGGGGTTTCCGTAACGCAGCCAATCATCAGCCTCCTCAATCTATGGGTAGATATCAGTGATAAAACACTTACGGTACCCCATGGCATAGTGTAACTTGATGCTTCCATCCAGATGCATATTAATAATGAACGCTTGAATATTCGTACAAATGAAAAGTAGGTTAAATCACACAAATCAGATGAGAACCATAAATTAAATAATGGTGAGATTGAGGATAACAATTAGTTATTACTGATTAAGATGATGTACAAGTTTTTAAATCATCTCCTTTTTTAGAAATGAATCAAAATATAACATGGTCCTTCGCATCGATTTTAACTTAGCGCAGACTTTTATCCAAAATAGTGACTGTAAATCAGTATGTAAAGTAGCAAGTGCAATATTTATTTAAGATCATTAACACAAACATATGATCACTAAACGCAGCAAATATCACGGAGTGCTGTTTAGTTGGCTCATGGGAGTTTTACTTACACAATGTTCTGAGAGTAAAATGAAAAATGATTGATTCAGAGACATAACCAATCAAATTGTGGAGGAGGCGGGAGCAACCCATCAGATGTCTTGATTCCCCCCTCTTCTAGTTTCTTAGACCCACCTCTTCTACAATCTGATTGATTATCTCTGTGAACCAATCATTTTTCGTTCTGCCCTCAGCACATTGATGTGTAAGGAAACTCCAAGGAGCATTCAGTAAGTGACCCCTCTCACACACACGGACACAGGGACCCATTGATTTAAACTGCTGACATACCTGCCAGCCATTGGCAATCTTCTGGTTGAAGATGCCGTATTCATAGCGGATACCATATCCATAGGCTGCCAGACCCAGAGTAGCCATTGAGTCCAGGAAACAGGCTGGGGTAAATCATAAAGTGCATGACAGTGAGTACCGCTGAGCAGTGTTTTCCAACCCGGTTCACGGGGACACCCAGATGGACCATGATTTTGCTCCCTCCCGGTATCCCAGCCACTACGGGAGCTGGAAGGGAGCAAAAAACATGGGCCATCCGGGGGTTTCTGGGGACCAGGATGGGAAACCCAGGAATAGAGATTGCAAATCCTCAAAGTAATGTCAGCTAACACCTGATCCCCACCTCAAGCTTAAATATACAGGGGCCTGTATCACAAAGTGAGACTTGTTGGTTAGCTAGACAACTTGTCAGATTTAAGGTACCCCAGATTAAATGGGCTTCACCCTCATTCACTTACATTTAGCCCAGACCACCTTAAGTCCAGCTTCAAGGTCTTTTATTTTCAAGGAAAGAAATGGCAAATGAGACGATTTCCTTACCAGCAAGACGTCCAAGCCCGCCATTTCCTAATCCGGCATCCTCTTCCATGTCCTGCAGCTCCTCCATGTCGAGGCCCAGCTGAGAAGACAAGGACACGTAGCAGACCTGTCAGTGTTGGGAAAGGCCCTAAAGCCTCTCATGGAGCTGCTCTACCAATTACTGCATTCATTAGAATTGTGTCTCCGAGTGGATCTTTTACCCTGTGAGATGTAATGTGATAGGATTAATGGCACACTTGATACCGACATATGTTATAATGCCTTGATGTCTGTTTGGGACCACGCCCACCACCCATGAAAATGCATGTAGTTTTCGCTTGATTCTGGCACCTGGTACATAGCTTCATCGCAGGAGTTCTCCAGAGCCAGGTTCACCATGGTGTTCTGCAGTGCGCGGCCCATGTAGAACTCCAAGGAGAGGTAGTAAACACGCTGGAGAGAGAAACAAAACAAGGCTTTATTTCTTCAATTGCCATGGAATTCCATGGGGGAAACGCGGGACAATTGTCCCTGGATCAGATTTAAGGTAGTCTTTGGTTAAATGTTAATGGGCAAAGACAAAGTCTATTTAAATTTGGATACCTTAAATCCAACAAGTTATCCAGCAAGGCAAGAAATCCTACTTTGGGAAACAGGCCCCTGGATCAGGTTTCAATGGTTCATTAAGTACTGAGGTAGGGACAGGCAGATCTTTCTGGACCTTTATTTAAGACTACAGGACATTGTTCATGGTACATGAATTCCCATTGAAAATAAATCTAGAGTTCTGAAGTTAATTTCATTTACGCTTTACCTAAACTAGTCATCATAATGTATTATAGATACATTCATAATGCATTATAATGCATTCATAAAGTGTTATAAACATGGTTATAACTATTTATAAAAACGCATATTATGGATGTTCTATGAAGCTCTCATGTATAATGGACTATAGACACTTTCATAATGCATTATAATGGTCAGTATAAGTCATTATTATGTATTATCAAGTTATCTATAGTGCATTATAGATAAAAACTTTATAGAGCATTCATAATGCATAATAAACATGCCTATAATGTGTTATGACTTTTTATAAAAAGTTATAGCGTGTTTATAATACTTTATGAATGCATTATAATGCACTATGAAGGTATCTATAATGCATGATACATGAATGCTTTAAGTAAAGTGTTATCTGCAGTTTTGCAATGTAAGCACACAGACAAATGCACATTATTGACTTTCATTGTTTTATCATAATTGCTGTTATCCTTTGGAGTCTTTGGCAAAATTTGTCTGGACTCGTGGGGAACAGGACAGAATACAAAGGAATGTCAGCTGGAGAGGGTTAGAGGGATTGTACTGGTCTGGCTTTTCACACAGCTTAAAAATAGCACAGCCAGGGCTCATTCTGAAAGCTTAGACTCTGTGATATATGTCATTCTTTCGGAATGGTTATGCTAACGTAAGACATAACGGAAAACAGGCGTATTTTGCTTGTGCACACACATGCTCATCCAGCCACATACCGTATATGTGGGTAACAGGTGGTGCTTAATTTCATCTTCTTCTTTTAGGTAAATTAGCTTCTAGGCAGAAGGAGCACTTCCCCCCACTGAAATGTACAGCTGCCTCTGACTGTGCATACTGTATGTGCAAGGACTCCCCTTAAATAGATTTCAGTAATACTAGTGTAAAGAGGGAGTGAAAATGCAGATTGTGTGTCAATTTCAATTGATGGACGCTATACTTCTACGTGGACTTTATATTACACACAGAACATGGGCCGAATGGCCTCCTCTCGTTTGCAAATTTCCTATGCTCTTACAGGTAGCGCTTGGATGTCAGACTATACGGCTGTAGCAGGCCATGTCTGACCTCTATGAGTATCGGAGTTCTTGTTATATACTAAAACACATAATATAGGCCTGCATTCATATTATTGTGGATGCATGTCATCGTTGATATATTTATAGTATTGTGGATTTTCGAACTTGCGGCTTTTTAAAAGATATAAAAAAAGCTGAGCAGTTCAAATTTTTCGCTAACACTGTAATTTTTATAGCAAACACTACTCAAAGCCTCGGAAATACTGGGTCACATAAACAGTGATGATCGAGTTTCTCAAGGACATATTGATCCCACAGCTGAAAAACACAATATGTTTAATTTGTCTACTCCGTTGACGTGATCCCAGCGCCGTTCAAATAAAACCACAACAATACGAGCGCACTCAAAACAAAAACTAATACCAAGCAAACAGGCGAATTAAATGTCAAGTTTAATACAATTGTTGATCATGGGTTACTGAATAATTAATGCGTCTCTTTCATGATATGCAATTCATTGACATAACGTATAGGCAAAGCTGATTTTTTTTTTTACTGCAACGTCCCATGTAATTGGTATCTGTGTAACATCCAGCGCCATCAAAGCTATTTTCAACATGCATGACATTCTCTCCTCCTCGCAGCCAAATGTCATCTAGCGAGTGTGCTGGTGTACGTGCAAAGCAGAAGGTAAGAACCGGAGCACTGCGGCAGGCTTACTTTCGGGTCCTTCTCATAATAATGTTGCTGGGTCCTGATCCACCTGCCCACCAAGTGATCGCGGACGGTATTAGCAAGGGCGAAGTAGTAATCGCGCTTCGTCGCCACAATTCTGTCCTTGACTAGCGTGAAGTGAAGGTGACGATTAAAATTGGTCTTGATGTCTGCAACGTTTTCCACTCCGGCGAGCCCTCGCACGGAAATTTGCTTCCTTTTTTCTTGGTCCGAAAGTGGTCTTGACATGTTGGTGAACTCGATGTACCTTGATGCTTGAATGAATTAGTATTCAATCGGAGATAGGAAAATGGTGGATTTTCTTCCTAACTGTATACAGACGACAGTCACGACACCGGCCTCTTAGATGCCTTCTGCAGGGACTTGGGATGGAAGCTGCCCGTCCGTACCGCTTTAAAAGCGACCATCAATTATTCTAGGAATAGGGCGGGTCTTACTGTATCCACCGTCCAATTGACCTCTCTGTCTTATAACGTGCTTATTATTTATGAACTACGTACAGATATTTCAATTGGTCAGATTGTCGTGGCTGTTTTCATCCGGCTACATATGTTAATGAGTATTTTCATTTCTACGACATTTAACAGAATAATCAAATAGACTGTCACAGAGAAAATTCGCTGTTTAAGTACATCAAATAAATAAATTTAAACATTTACGTTGTCAGTTTCCTATCCAGTGAGGCATTCAAGTAAGAACTATAATTATATTTACGGCGTAAAAGTACACTTAGGTACAAGCTACTAGAAAATACCAGAAAATACCACAAAATAATTTAAGGAATCAGGCCAGGTTGTCATGTTTAGGGACACAGAATTGGTTTCCAGGGTCAGGAAACAATTTAAAAATAGTTGTTAAATGTTTGTCTGAGTTTAATACATATTTGCTTCATAAAATATAAACCAAATCCCTGACGACCATAAAAACAAACAGTGGCCCTTTAGAGAAAATCCAGATAGGATAATCAAGGTGTAATTTTTGTATATATATATCCAATTTGCCACTCCACAAAAATACCACACAGTGACAACCATTAAAATATTTATCACACATGTCTTCTGCACCAAATTAAAATAGCTTTTAGCTAGCCAAATTGGTCTCCGTGTTTTCTGTTCAAGTAAATTATACAACACAGATAAAAGTAAGAGACAATAGTACATTAAGCACACATAGCGTATTTCCAAAGTCTGACACGAAAATAATACCTTGCTCTTTAAAAAACCCCACAGTATTATCTATCTGATCATTATGTTACATCTAAAAAAAAAACTCAAAAAACGAGGTAAACACCTTCACTATTACACTTAAAAGTATGATCCGGAAACATGTGGGAAAACTCACTGGAAAATTGATATTTAATTTCCTTTTGGGGTTAGCTGAAGAATTCCAGAAATGACATCTTATCTTTGAAGAGAATCCTGAAGCATAGACATTCAGTGTTTAATATCCCAGCAGCTAGGGGTAATCTGGGTGGGGGCTTGTTTGGAATCCTTGTCACCATCAATGTAGCAATTTTAGATGGGGGAGGCACATCACTCCTGCTGAATTTGGGTGTGTGTGTGTGTGTGTGTGTGTGGTGGGGGGTTGTTGATAGGATGGAGGGAGATAAATCCCTGACATTGTGTAGGAGATCTGGGAATCAGACTTATTCGCATATGCACAAATATAGACACATGTAAATGACCAGGACATAATACCTGGCTGTATTACATTGGCACCCCAGGCAGTCATACCTTACAACGACTGACACAGGGTAAATTCATTTATGCATTAATGCATAAATGCAGTGTAACTCCACTGTGGCCCTGCATATCCACACATTTTAAAAAGCCACTGTTAAGTAGTTCTTATAACAGGTGAAGGTCATTCTAATTATTTCTTTAGCAGGACTAAACACACGACCAGAACAAATTCGGCGCAGAGATTGGGCACGCAGGAATAAGACTGGAGACTTGGGGAATTAACGGGATTCCCTTTAACGGGAATCCAGAACGGCCAGATATAAGATTCTCGGATAAAAAAGTGGAGTACTCTGAAGCTGTTTCTGCTGCTAGAGGTACTGCTGGCTGATTATCGTCCCCTTGCTGCAGTTGGATGTACTGCTGGTTGATTACCGTCCCGTTAGCAGGTCCCAGCACTTATCCAGGCGGTGGGGGATTTGAAAAACCACAAATTCCACAGTCTCTGCTGGCCCTTAAGAAGATGCCCAGTAGAGCGCACTGGGGTTTTGGCAGGACAATAAGACGCACTTATTTTGTTCTCTCAAAACATTTCTCTGGTCATTCATGTTTGTTCAAACACCCAGGCCGCCATAGGCGATTTTACCGGGTGTGCAGTGCCACCTACTGGTCAGATGAAAATGCTATTTTAACGTAAAAATTACAATTAAATGATACATTTATATTTGAAAATGTGGCGTGTACCAGACATATCAGAGTGTAATGATAATTTGTTGTAAATTTAATGTAAATGTCTATTTTTTATGTTTACCCAGTTTGGCGTAGCCTATACACTGAATGTTTGGCTCCAAACTCCTGTCTCTCGCGCGAATGACTGGTCAGAAGCTTACACCCCCTGGGAAAAAATCCTAGAGGCGCCTATGTAGTCCGCAAAGGATGCAGACGGGGGAGGGGGAACAAGGGATTGATAAGTACTAGTGTATTTCGCATAAATTTGTCCGTAAAAGTAGGAGTCCAACGTTTTCAAAATGAATTTGTTAATACTCGTCACTAAAATAAAAGTAAATAAAAACCTTTTACATTTTTTTATTTTTTCAACCTTTATTTGAATGTGATTTTGAATGAATATATGAAAGAACTAATCTGACAACAAGAGATAAATATTCTCGGGGACTGGGGCTAGTCATTTTCAGATTAGAAATTAGAATGTTTAAATCGTGGCGTTGTAAATTCATGTCGCGACGCTGCATTAACGGGCCAGTAGAGGGCACCATTTGCTCTGTCATCAACTTCGCGGAGTTAATCGTGAACAGCCCCGTGCAGTGCTCATAAGAGTGCCGTAATTCATATGGGATATTAAACCAGGGGTTGCCAAAGGCTATCAATAGTTTGCCGTTGGCCCCCCCCCCCCCCCCCCGCCCCGGACCGCCCAAACAAAGCAAAAACCAACAAAGGAATTTTCAAAAAAAGTGGGGAATGCGGGAAAGGGGCGAACAGG
>JAABNY020000002.1:11514989-11539466 GCA_015164015.2 Brevimyrus niger | reverse complement strand
GGGGAGAGCGGCGGCGCCCCGACGCGAGTTGCGCGCGGGTGCGTGGTGGTGTGGGGTGGAGGAGGGGGCCAGGGCGGGGGGGGAGGGCGGGGGGGGGGGGGGGGGGGGGGGGGATTGTGGGTTGTTTTATTATTAATAAAAACAAGGAGGACGCTGACACCGGGGGTCAGGGTGAAGACCGACGACACGCGGCCCGTGTTCACTCGTGGCGAATCTCTAAAAACATAAACCGCTCTTCTGCATGGATTACACTTCCTGATGTTCTGGGTGAAGCCAATAGGGCTGCATGCGTGCCCTTCCTCCCAGGCCGTTAAACTCAAACTATGTTATCATGCATTTAATTGTATTTAGCAGATGGTTTTATCCAAAGTCACGTACATTTCAGGAAGCGGGCTCAGACTGGGCAGCCGGCGGCGTTAAGGACCCGACGGTGGGCCGATTCTGCCGACACCGCACGCTGCCCCAGAATGACCATTTTGGGTCGTACCTGCCCGTTCTCCTTAACCATGATGTTGCTGTTGTGTCTGTCCCCGATGCCCAGGATGAACGTGGCCACACAGTAGCCGGCACAGGATCGAGTGAACAGGTCGATGGCCCGGTCATAGCTGCGGAAACGGGAGAACAAGTCAGGATGGGGTGGGTGGGGTGTTAGCTTCGCTGGGATATAAAGCAGATCGCTGGTAATATAGCGGACTCACGCCTCGCCGCGGTTCTTGTCCTTGATCCAGTGGTGCAAAGTGTTGCTGTTGAACTGCAGAGCCCCCTTGAGGCCGCCCTTGCACTGAATCTGCATGATGGTGTGTGAGTTCTTCACCACCTCGATCAGACCCACACAGTCCCCGATGGACAGGCAGCCGTAAGGCAGCATCCTGCACAAGAGCGGAGTGCGGGCCGTGAGCACCAGCAATGCGAGGTGAGAGATCCGGCGGGGGTCGCGGAGTTTAAATGGCACGAGGCCCAGTGACGGACGCTTAGTGTCCAAACTGGCATTACCTCAGGTCCAGCCCTTGGTTCTGCCAAATGTTCTCCATAATCTTGATAATCTGTAGAGTCAGCATGTCCTGCCGCAGATCTGAGGAGAACATGAGCAAACGTCGACGCCCAGAGGCAATCACACAAGAGCAGTGGCAGATAAGGTTTTAAAGAGATAAGGACTAGGTGAAGGAGATGAGACAGTTTACCAGACCAGGTTAGTAAGCGTCTACTGGTCATTCCTGGGCACTAGTGAACTGACTGAACTACTTCAGTAAAAATTAACCACAATATCAAACCCCTCTTTTATATTTTAGGTTCTGGCTGTGGGAGAGAACTCATAAATAATTTATTGCATTAAAAAATAATGCGATGGAGTGCTTTGCATTTAAATCAGGATAAAAATGTCCTTAGAAAGACACAGCTAACATCTACCTGCTCATTGATCTCACTTGATATCGGAGTTTAAGTGACACTGACAGTTAAATTTATCCATTTCTCACCTGAGTATTTTACAGTAAAATCTAGATCCTGTGGGAACTGTACAGATTTAACAGGTGGAGGTACCTTGGTCTAGAAATATTATTAAGACGTTACATACAGCTTGTTCTCCTTTACAGGATTCCGTCAAAAATGACATTTGACATCCTGCCAGTAAAAAAGAAAAAAAAAACGCACCATCACCGTTCTTGAAGATGACTTCATTGTTGGTGAACAGAAGCTCACTCATGATATCGGGGTTTTCCCAGTTCAGCCACAGGGGGCGCTTTGCCGATGACATAATGCGGCACTCTTCCAGCCTGGTGGGGACGAACAAGTCAGACAGAGGGATAAGAAAAGGATGCAGATGGCGGGGAGAACAGGAGGAAGGTCATGGAAATGTAAGACAACGCGGCAGCAGCGAGGAGTCACTTGATTGACTGCTCAACTGTTATTAGTGCTGGAAAACAAAGTGTCAGGAAAATTTAATGGAATAAACAGCTGCGTGGCCAGGCAGGGAGCCAGGATGACATAAGCGCCGTCACTGTCAGTGCCGCAAGCGGGAGCACAGGGTTACGGCGTCTGAGGAAACACAGCTGGCATGCAGGGCTAGACGAACAGACTGAAAGACAGACAGGCAGATGGTCAGACACAGCACCTGGGATTTCCCAGGTGGTGAACATACTCCGGTGGGGGGGTGGGGAGGGTGGATTGGCCCGACAGTGTGTGTGAGCCGAGCTGCCGTGTTGCCGGGGCTGAGGGGACGTCCCGCGATATTGAGGCTTCTGTCATACCGGTGAGGTCGTACCTGAGGTTACCCAACTGGTGGACGGGGTTGAGAGGCGAGACGAAGCCTTGCAGTGCCTCCATGTAGTCGGGGCGGGACATGTGCTCCACCAGGAACTTCATCTGCGTCTGAGGCAGCCAATTAAAACACAGGATAGCTCACCATACGGTCAAATGATGTCAACGTGACCCATGGCTGTGCCAATCAGCAAAGGAACTACAGGTATATGCCCAACATTGCATCGGCAAGAGTGTTTATAAGGGGCAAGACAACAGGGGTTCTGGTCTCAGCTTAAAGCTGATTGGCCCCCAGAATGGACTTGTCTCCTGTCACTCATGAATTCAAACCACATCGCCTAATGATACGGCTAGCCCCTCTTATACCCTGTAGCTACGGTTGCTGCAATGAGCCATACCTTCTGCGTCTCATCCTTCTTCTCCTGCTTGAGGGTGTCGGTGAGATTGACCAGCTTCTCCATAGCTTCCACCTGCCTGTTGAGGTGCTTGAGGTACATCCCGCAGGCGCGGCAGAAGGCCTCCAGCAGCAGGCCGAAGCGGCGGGACACCGTCTTGTTGTGCATCTCCGACCTGCCTCATTCGACACGTCGGTCAACCATCACCACTGGCGTTCTCTCGGTGACGGTCATCATCGCCTTCATCTTCATCATCATCATCATCATCATCACTATCACTCTCATCATCACCACCATCACCATCGCGATCGACGTGACTCACTTGAGATGCCAGAAGAAGAAGTGTCCGATCCTCTGATTGGTCAACGCTTTCTTGATGAGAAATCGAGCCAGAGGATTGTCCAAGTACATTTCGTACTTGAGTACCTGCAGAAACACAAAACACTCCTGATCTATACCGGGCATGCATACTCATGTACGCATACAGTTCATAAGGGCACAGGGGTAGATCTCTGTTCCTGGACCAGCTGTTACCTGGACCAGCTGCAGCAGATACTGGCTCAGTTTGTCGTCAGTCAGGCCCTGTATGAGGCAGCGGAGAGCAAACTCCCGCACCATGGGGTCCGGAAAGTTACAGTCTAGCAGCTCCAGGGCGCTCTCTGGCTCCATGAGGGGCCAGTCGCGCAGAAGGCAGTACATCTGGGGGGGACAAACGTGGCGGAGTTACACACTGATCCCCACGATGACAAGAAGAAGAGAAGGAAGTTCAAATTAAGGAAGCGGATGTGCCTGTAAGGCTGGAAATGATGGTGAGGAGGGTAAGAAGGCGACTCGTTCCCTAAGAGATTCTCTGCTTCATTCTGTCACTTGCTGTCATACTGTCCCAAGCTTTGGTGTCTTTCTCCTTACCTGACACACCTCGTCTCGCGAATTCCACTTTACCGAAAGGAGCAGCTTGGGGAGACTCTCAGCAATGTTGACGCAGTAATGTCTGAAAGCAGAGGGACGAGCGGGAACTTATAGAGAGGACAGGGATGGAGATATACAGCAAAGTCCATGGAATCCAAAATCTAGTACCGAGTTCTGGGTGATTCCATGACACCATTGTTCAGATAAGGTTGGTCTACTTTATTGGTCAATAGATACGTGAACATCACCCAAACAGAGACCCTGGACCCTCAGATTAAAAGTCTGATGCTCTAATCAACTGAGCTTTCCGGGTTCTTGAAGAAACAGTGCTACCTGTGATCCCTCAATTTGCCTTGAAGGAATCCCTTGTCAAGGAATCCCTTATGCTGTTTTCAGCAACAGGTGTCAGGGATACTACCACGTGTGGAAAGCTCTAGTAGACCAGGATGGGTTAGTGTGAGGGAGACGTGCGAGGAAGACGTACCGGTGCCTCCACAGAAAGTCTTTCTCCTGCTCAGACAGCTCGTACAGCGGGTCTCGGCTGCAAAGCCCGAGCAGCTGCTCCACGTCCCCCTGCGACATGGTGTTGTCACATGCCAGTCGGCTGCTCTGTGGGTGAGGGTGAGACAGGGGGGGGGGGGGTTGTGGGCTCTCATGTTGTCTTTCTGTCCATCAAAGCACCCTCTTCTGCCCCCTCCCCTCTCACCAGCCCCATGGAGTAATTGTAGCCCAGCTCGCGGGAGATGGTCCAGTTGGCGTGCTCCTCGATCTGCTGCTCGTCCGGGAAGATCACAGTCTGGTTAAACCAGGAGAACTCCAGCTCCACACAGGGGGTTTCCTGGGGGGGGGGGTGCAAGTAGAGCAGGATGAACTCAGGTTTTGGAAGAAATGTGGGCAAGGCCACACTTATCCACAGGCTAACCGGGGCCATAGCCCTGGGCGCCAAGTTGTTGGGGGCCCCATATGCATTTTTTAGGACCCCAACAATGGCTTTAGTGCCCATCCCCAAAAATTCAGCCCTGAATGTAGGACAGATTTAGGATTCAAGATGTTTTTATTGGCCATCAAGTATATTAGAATGCTTAGTCTTTCAGCTGCACCCAGAACAAAGAACAATGAACAGTATACAAATGCAAAATAATAAAAGGAACTACAATGTTACCAGTAGAGCAAAATGCTTCAGATGTTACAGTTCACACAGAGGTGTGTAGAAGAGGTATAAATTAAAAGTCGAAGTCTGTATTTATGCACATTTCTCGCCAGATTGCTAACATTGTTGCACATCTACATATTGAGACATCAGTGCTAGAAGCAGAGTTTCCGTCTTTTGTTTCACGCCGCTTTTCACCTTGTTTGGGTTGGACCCGGCCACTCCGATGGGGTTGAGCAGGTCCTCCAGGCCGTGTGGCATGGGCCACAGGCTCAGGGCCACTTTGCCGCTCACCAGGGTGTTCCTGTAGTCAAACAGGTTCACGTTCCCCCAGGCCAAAGGGCAGTGCTCCTGCAAAACACACAAACACATGCGTCACGTGTGCAGTGCTCTCCCACGCTTCGGTAATGCTGCTTCCTAAGGTGACCCGGGATGTCTCGTACCTCTTTGGCTCCCTTACGACCTTTGACAGAGCAAATGGAGAGGCACAGTCGAGCTGATCGCGGTAGATCGGTCAGATATATGTCATAGGTCAGCCATTCATTCCACCTTAAAAAAAAACAGGAGTTCAAGTTCACTTGTTTTACATTAGTGGCTCATTCCACCTTGAAAACAGAAGTCTCAGCAAATGTTTTACATTAGAAACTCAGTCCACCATAAACACAGGAGTAAACATGTTTCACATTAGAAGCTCAATCCACCTTAAATACAGGAGTAAACATATTTTACATTAACCTTTCATTCCACCTTCAAAGAGAAGAGTCACATTCTCAAAACAATGACTCATTCTACCTTCAGACACTTTACTTATTTTAAATCTGTTATTCATTCTAACCTAAATGACAAATCCCAGTTAAAGGATTATTGCAACTCACATGTACGTGAGCGTTAGTCTTGCATAAGACAGCTGTTCTTTCTGTGCTAAATCCTCCGGCCACAATCATCCAAAAGTCCATTTGGGGCTGTTGTCCAGTAACCGGAGAGAACCCCATACGTTTCTTCAGACAACATGCGACTTACTGGCTATTTCAGACTAGAGTGAACATAGGGATCTGCATTGGGGGATTGGCATTAAAGCACCGCTTATTGACATGTAGGTTTCATTGAAATTATGCTTTATTTACATAATTACATTGGAATTATGAAACTTTTGTTATTTGATAGCAAAGCTTGAGTATAGGGTCAGCTATTTATCCAGTGCCCCTGGAGCATTTCTTTAGAATTAAGAGCCTGGCGGCAATATGACTTTCCTGCTATCCGAGGGATTCGACCCAATGACCCAGCTTACCTGGGGTTTGAGCAAGGCACTCTCTGGGTGTTGACATGGTCGCACAGTGGCTCGCCTCCATGGTAGATACCTGTTCTCACATAGATCTGAAATACAGATCACAGTGACCCAATAAAAATCTAATGTACAGACTGCAAAGTGCTTTGGATATAACTGTGGTTATATTTGCACTTGTAAACAGGACGTGGTGCCACAGTGGCTCAACACAATAGCCTTGCACCAGTAGGTTTTGGGGTTCAGTCCTGCCCCCAATGGCTGTGAGTGGAGATTGGTATACCACTTTCAGCCTCTACTGTTCCTTGTACTTCCTGGGATAGCCTCCAGGGGCAGTGAGGCCATATAGGAGGTTAGCGGTTGGACCATTACCACCTAATGATGTGTTTATTTTATTATCTGTCGGCGGTAACTGAATTTTAGCAAGACGAATATGGCTGGTACCACCTTCCCCAGTGCTGAAAAAAGCAATATGATTATTTTTATTTCTCTCTTACTGTTACTGAATTACGCACATCCTTTGGTGATAAACTCTGATCTTGGTTATTATTTTTGAGGATTCATTACATATGAGTCATTAATTTTGATTTGTGTAGCGTGCATTTCAAACTGAGTTCTTAATGCAGTGCAAGTTATCCATTTAATTTAATGCTATTATCATGTTACTGTGCAGTTATAATCTGCTGCATGTTTGTGATAAATGGCTTTCTCTGGTTTCTTTACAAACCACAGATTAACTTGTTACTTTCCCTCTACTGCACTTATACTCCTGAGTAATTTGACCCGGTTTATTGCCCCATGTGTTAATGTTATTGCTGTTTTATTGCCCCTGTGGAAATATCTCCTGCGATACTGCTTCTGTGTCATTGCGCTGTGCCGGTCGCTTTGTCTACTGCCCCTTTCGTTATCAGTTCCTGCCACCTTCCCCCCACCCTTGAGAGCAAGCCCCCTCCCACACCCTTACCCCTCACCTTGTCGATGTCCCTAATGTTGACGTTGACATAAGTGGCACACAGCAGTCGTACCCTGAGCAGGGTGTTGAAGGCCCAGAGGGAGCGGGGGGCACTGGAATCCCCCCCGCCGGGGCAGGGGCTGGGCTGGGGGGTGCGACGGCTGTATGAGGGGGTCACAAACCCACTGGCGGGCAGCTGGCTGTACAGGCTATCCTTAGACACCAGCATGAGGTGTGGGAGCCTGCCGAGAATAATGCAGCTCCGGATGTACTGGGGAGGAGCAGAGAGATGGAGAGGGGGGGGTGAGACAGAGAGAAAAGGGGAGAGGGAGAGAAATGGAGAGAGAGGGAGAGAGAGGGAGGGAGAGGGAGGAGTGCAGAAACCGAGTAAGAAAGATGTGGAAGGTAATAAACACAGAAATGGTGAGAGAGGGAGGAATGGAGAGAGAGAGGGAGCAATGGAGAGGTGGAAGGGGGAATGGAGTGATAGAAGCAGAGGTATGTGGGGGGTAAAGCAGAGAGGGGGAGGAATGTACTCCAAGTGTTCATTCAAACATCAGGCCCACTGGCATTTCAGAGACATTTTCCCTGGAAAGTTGCACACATTTTATCACAGATCCGCCGTTATCGTTACCACAGTGACGGGAGATAATCCCCAGAGTGAGGGAAAGTAGGCTGATCCCTAGCCGTCTCAAGCCCACAGGCGGTTCCAAGCTGTCTAGAAGCCGTCCCTGGCATATCACCTTGTATTGGCTCAGCGGGTACTTCTCCAGCAGATACTCGTCACAGCCGCACACCTTCAGGATGTACTGGCCCTGGTACTCCTGCACGCAGAGGCGCAGCTGCTGCGCAGACAGGTGCATGCTGCGCGTCTTCTTGCGGATGGCCTCCGCTATGAGCTGCTCCGGCAGGGCGTCGTGGGCGATCTTCAGCGTGTACTTCTGCTTGGCGTTGGAGGGGGAGACTATCACCCAGATGGTCACGATCAGGCGGCCTGCAGGGGGAGTGGGGGGGGGGGGGGTGGGGAGCAAGTGCCGACACCAAAGTGAGGCTAATTAGTACAGCGGTAAGGTGAATACATGCCCGGCCTTTGCAATGAAAATGCTCAAAACATGAGCGGTTAAGTGTGCAGCCTCCTAATAATAATTATTGTGATGGAGATTGATGCCAAAATATTTGCATATTAATTGCGTGCATGTCCTAGCCCCTGTATTATTATTATTATTATTATTATTATTAACAAAACAACAACAACAACAATAATAATAATAATAATATGAATATGAATATGAATAGGGTGCATCTGCAGTTTTGTATACCCCTGAAAAAGGTGTTCCTAGGCCACTGGAGCACTTTGCTCCCTAACGCTACACTAATCCCGACCATAGCGCCATGTTGACAGCTGTAATGCCGCCAGACCGCGGTGAGGCTGTGTGCCTGAGCTGGGTTGGATCCACACTGTGTCAGTGACCTTTATCCAGCTTGGAGAAGATGTGCTGGGGCAGGTCAGGGGACGACTCCACGTTGGGGGGGTACACATAGAGCGCCTGGCTGTGGGCGCCGCCCCCCTCCCGCTCCTCCATGGCCTCGCGGCACACGTTCAGAATGTTGCGCCGGAAGTCCTGCACTTCTGGGTCCTTCACCAGCTCGAACTCACAGATGGGCATTCCAATGGCAAAGCCTGCATGGAAGGCGAATGGGTGGGTAAACTGATCTGAGATCAGAGAGTTGTACTGATGGAAAGATACATGGAGTGTGAAGCCAAGCTACTGAAGAAGCAACTGAACCAGGGAAAGGACCAATGACATCAAAAACATGGAAAGGACCCCAACCAATGGCAACAAAGGCATTGAAAGGACCCCATCCAATGGTAACAAAAGCAATGAAATAACTATGACCAATGGCATCCAAGGCTTCGAAAGGACTCTGACCAACGGCAACCAAATCATTCAAAGAACTCTGACCAATGGCAACAACTGCATTGAAAGGACCCTGACCAATAGTAACAAAGGCATAGAAAGGACCCCGTCTATTGGCAGCAAAGACATTAAAAGAACCTCGACCAATGGTTGCCAAAGGAATTGAATGGATCCTGACCAATGGCAACAAAAGCAAGGAAAAAAACCCTGACTAACAGCACCAAAAGCGACCAATGGCAAAAAAAAAAGACATGGAAGGGATACTAACCAATCTCCCTGTTGAGGATCTTCTCTTCCCTGTTGCCCAGTGGCTCGATGACCTTGAGGATGGGGTGGAAGAGCCGGAGGTCACAGAGCCGTCGTGTCTCGTCGTAGAACTCCTCTCGCTCTGCCTCCTGTGTCACCCCAACAAAGATGTAGCATGACTCCTCCTGTCAAAGCGATAGAGACATTCAGCACAAGCCCCTAGCTCAACATCTTATAAAGAGACTTATCAAAATGCAGCTCTGCTTAAAGGGGCAGCACCCTACATATTATAATAGGGGAGAAGATGGCCACCTAAGAAGAGTGTTTGTGAGATTACAGCTCAGTTGTTGCCTAATTTAATTTCTAGTGGTTTATGATCACTAGACTTGTGAGGCCATTAGATTAATGACTATCATTACAGCATATTATTATTTTGTTGCTGGGCCAAGTCAATCTCAAAAGCAACCAACAGTTTAGTGACTTATATCGCTTTACAGGAGCAATTCAGCTTAAAATCTTGTTCAGTGTGTGGCCTTAATCACCATATTACCTGATGTTCATTTATTTAACATTAATTGCACAATATGGGTTGACGTCAGTTAAGTCAAATGCAATCTAAATGAAGACCACCCAGAAATATAAAATTATGTGTTTCTACATGTAGGGCCTACAAACACGTAAACTTGTGCCTTTTGACCTGTAGGAGGTGGTAGAGAGGATACTTCCGGGCCTCTGTGAAGAGTTGCTGCTTGATGCTAATAAGTGGGGCTTCTCGCAGGCACTCCAGGCTGACCAGCATCCCGTTGGGCAGACAGCAGTCCACCAGGATGCGGGGGGGCATGAGATGCAGGCCCCATAACTCCCCAGATGAGGGCCGTGGAGGCATGCTGACTAGGTGAAAGCTGACCCTGGGCCGCCAAAACACACCGGGCTACCAGCGACTGAGAGAGAGGAGGAACAGGGGGCGAGACGATCACAGATGTGGAAGGCGTAGAGGGGGAGATGGTGACCGCAAGGAAACAATAAATGGCTGTGACATTGATGGAGGGCGATGGAGAATCGGGATGGCGGGAAGGGGGACAGGAGGTCAGAAAGATGCCGAGAAAGGAACAATTAAATAAAGGTGAATGCAGGAACAAAGTTAACAGGGAAAATGTCAGAAAGAAGGTGCGAAGCAAAAGAATGTGAGGGAAAGGTCGAGGGAGGAATGAAAATCGAGAACCAAATGATAATAGGGCTACATTAGTGCAGATGTGATGTTAAAAAGAGATACCGGGGAATGTAGAAGGTAGGCGTTTGATGGGGAGGGAGAGTGGGGAGGAAGGGAGCCCCAGGGGTATAGGGGAGGAGGGAAATAGAGAGATGGAGAATGAGAAAAAGAGAGGGAAAGAAATGAAGCATGATGGAAGAGCGAAAGGCAATATTTTTATGAACATATGTTAAACAGGAAAATGTAAGGCTTGTAAGTGAATGAAGCAGAAGATGAGACTCGATAATACATGTCAGAAAAATCGAAGTTCATCGGGAAAAAAAATACTATTAGACGTATCATTTCGATGGTTTATTACATAGATGCATATTGAGATATCATAAAACCAGATTTGGCATTTTCATTGAAATCGTTATATAATACGTTCACATAGTCGCCAGTACTAGCTGCTTTTCGTTTTTCATAGCGACCTTTCCCTGTTGCCGTCGGAAGTCAACTGGACCTGATCTTCTGACCGCTTCTCGGCGCCGCCACGGAGCTGCTGCGAGTCAAACGCAATCCTACGCAACACCAAGACAAACTAATGTAACCGCGCGGCGGTGGGATGAACAAAGGCGCGACGACAGGGACAAGTCGGGGCCGTGCGAGCGAAAGTAGGGCACATACCCACCGCCGATGCACAAAGCCCCACTGACAACTAACACAACCTTCTGACGGCAAAGCTTAAATAAATTTGCCGTGGTCACTTTCAGCAATCTTTACTCTCACAAAAAACGATCGCTTTTGTTACTGGCCATGGTACTATTATTTAGTACAGACGTTTTTGAAAAGGTTAACAAGACAAATATGTAGTTACCAACATTATTCAAAACCAGAACCTATTCTAATACGCTATACTGAAAAAGCACAGCATATCCCAAATTATACCTAAAGAAAGAAATACTAACATCCATTACTTCCAGTAAAGGACTGTCGTTATACTACGCTATGTAGCAATCATTGATATATTTACTTTATATACGCTTTCCCCCTATAATTTGACAGCTGTGGTCAGATAACCACGCGGTGGCGTCAGGCTGTAACCCAAATCATAGATGAGCAATTGACTTCAGTAGCCATGAACGCTGTCATAACTCTGTCTCTATTTCCATCAGTGGCTATAGTCAGAATTAAAACATTTTGTCCGTTGTTTATACATTATTTCTTCTAATAACGACTTATGACGGCTATATGATGTCATCCGAATTTAATGCAAACTTACACATTCAAATAAACAAACAGTTCAATAGAATCCCAACAGGCGCTTTTGTAAACCAGATGCACTTTAAAATATTTTCCTTCAAATGATTAATTAATAAAACGGGTTCTACTCCACAAATCAACTGATCGACTCACAAAAAGCAGCATCGGCCCCTAAACAAAGCTAGAGGAGATGTAGCCACTGCGCCAGTTACGCATTATGTTGTGGAAGCGAGGAAAATTAATTTCACTAACGTTAATTACCTACACTGGGCTTTTAGTGAATATGTTTTTTTCTTTAAAAAACAAATCTGTTACTGAAATAATGCCGCTACTGTCCTGACTCCTATTTATTTATTTATTTATTTTAAAAAAACAATCGCAGCAAGATGACAAATGGTTTCTCCAAGTTTCACTCACCTCTAAACAGCACTTATGCCACCCTGGCCAGCAGTTATGTCTCACTTGGTGGGGCTGATTTCCTGGCTTAAGATTTCCCCCGTGCCGCCACACTAGCGCGGGGGATATATAGTCATAGCATCTTTGTCCTGGTCTGATCGCTTCCCACACTCTTTGCACTCCCCTATCAAAGTCTGATCCACTTCTGAGCTGCAGGCGCTGTTAACAGCGGAGATTAACTGTGCCGGCAATTTCCAAAGTCTGCTGTTTAAGCTGAACAACGTATTCAGCAAGGGAGGGTGTATGGGACGCTGTGTGTCCGTTTGCGTGTGTGGTGGGGGGGAGTAATCGCATAATTCATTTTTAAAGGGGAAGCAATGGTACATTGCAGAGGCTGAGAAAACCGAAACTCGATGACTGTGGGGTGGCTTTAAGGGTCTTGTTATTGTAAATGTTTTTGGAACCGATTACAGTGACTGACGACATAAAATAAATAATCAGTTAATGCGAATCAGATCCGGAGCTTTCGTTGTGTTTACAATATCATACGCGTGAGATATTTTCGTTAATGTATTTTTAGCAGAAATATTGACTTACATGGCATTGATGTTTACAAGTAGTATCGGCATTAGCTGTCAGAAGGCTTGCCGTCTGTTTTGTGTAAATAATGAGTCATAGACTATATTTAAGCAATACGAAGCAGTTAAAAGGAACACAAGTAAAGCAAAGAAAATACGATTTTAGTCGTAAATCAGTCGATGAAAGACAGGACCCTAACACATTACGTCATTTTGTTATTTGCCGGTCATAAACCTACTAAAAGTTAAAAATGCTGAATACATCACGGCAGCCACAACTGTGAAATATAACACCATTTTAGCAACAATTTTTTTTCGGGATTGCGTGGTTATGTTATGTTTAGTTGATGAATATCCTCCCCTAAAACAAGTGCAAGAGTCAACGTCATTAATAGGATACATTTTAACTGAATAAACAGTTTTCCTTCTAAATGGACGCATTCTAATCTTAGTCATGCGCGGTTGTAGCAAACAGTACGATGACGGGTACCCCTAGCACCACAGTGGAGGTGACTAAGTTTGTTACCACGGTAACACCGAGAAAAGCCACGAGGGCTTCATCCTCCCTTGTTTATATGTACAGATTATATGTTAATGAGCAGTTTATCCTTCCAATAAACCTATTCCCTGTCTGTTGCTAAGACTGTCCATTGTGAATTAAAATCAGATAATGTCCACAACTACATACCCTAAATGATTTCTTAAAATGAATGTTTCATCTGCCTCTTGTACTGAATCTATTTAGATTAAAACAGTAACAAGATCATATTGTCACGTCACCCACCCAAAAGCTCCTGTAATCTGAAGAAGCATACTTTCTGTAACAGCATTTCACAACTGACAAAATATTAAAATGCTAAAAAGTTGTAGCTAAAATTAAGAATGGAATTGAAAAGTAATTTAATTGGAAAAAAAAATAGATTGACATCTGGGAATTTCACTATTACCAGTTACTAATATCAGAAATAATAGGCAAACTTACCAGCACATCGAATCTCCAAGTTAATATAAATTCATAGAATCACATCACATTGTCTGTGTTTTTCAGTTTTCCATTGTTGTTTCAGGCTATTTAAAATAATACATTGGGGGTGGGGGGGAGTCGTGAGATAGTTGTCACAGCACAAAAAGTACATCTAAATTATTACGACCACAGGCGTATTCCCACAACTGCTGTTCCTTTGTGGGAAAACAAACCCAGACACTAATTTCACACTGTTCTCATTATGCTAATACGGGAGTAGCGGGTTATCGGTCTTAAAGCTGCAGAAAAATAACATACTGCCTTCTCTTTAACAGATTTTTTGCCTGCCTTCCTCGGGACTATAGTGACCAATAAGATGTCATAATTTAAACTTCTCTGGTTGGCTAGAGTGTGTGTCTCCAACACCCCTGAGCATGAGAGCATAAGTGTATTGTAGGTATGAGGCTTTGTGCTAAGTATTCATCCTAAGGTCCTGGCGCTGGGTTCTGTCACCCCATTGTTCATGCTTTCCTGTTTTCTTTCACATGTCTAACTGCAGTCCCCCCACCCAAAGCTTCTTGCCCCCCCCCCCCCCAGCTGCTGAAGCAAACAGAAATACAGTGTTTTCCACTAAAACAATGAAGGCCACGAGGCAC
Source organism: Brevimyrus niger (assembly GCA_015164015.2). Classification (NCBI taxonomy): domain Eukaryota; kingdom Metazoa; phylum Chordata; class Actinopteri; order Osteoglossiformes; family Mormyridae; genus Brevimyrus; species Brevimyrus niger. The sequence goes on along the minus strand of JAABNY020000002.1, from coordinate 11,525,311 downwards.
ATAGCAGAAAGGAAAGCCTAGTTAGATTCTCTTCTACATAAACAAGAAAATCAAGAGCACAAATTAAAATACATTTTTTGCTGTTGGGGGCTTTTTGGACCGACTGGTGCACTGTACTCCTATTGTATCCTATCAGGCTTTTGTTTTGTAAAAGTTTGTGGTTGTCACTGTGATTGATGTTTTCAGTAAAGTACAAATTAACATTATAAAATGGATGTATTATGCAAAACTGTTTAGACTGTTTAATATTAAATATTAAAAGCCAAATACTGCAAATACAAAGATTTCAATGAATTAAGTACCCCATCTCTGAAAACAAAACTTCTGACCCCAGATCATTTTGAATTTAAACTATTAGTTAACCCCACCCCCCCCAAAAAAAAAAACAAATAAAAATAAAAAAATTAATGAAAAAAATCATACTACTGCAATTGGAGATTTGGAAAGTCAATATAACTAGCAGTATTACAAACAAGTAAGTTGAGATAAATGTTTATATTATTGGTGAAAATGTGCCACTTTAATAAAATTTCTTTAGGTGTTTGCAACTTTAGGAAATGTTTAAATAAAGGAACATATTAAATTACTCCTCCTCAAAGAACGTTAAGAAACATTTTTCATCGTTCTCTGCCTTGATCGGCAGCTGTTTGAAAACGTCCTGATAGCTCAGGATCTCCATGTCTTCCTGTGTGAGGTCCACCGCACTCTCCTCCAACTTCACTCCCTGACTGCACAATGTCTTTGCTGTAATCCCTCCTTTCTTTTCTTTCATCTTCCAGCCGGCACCCTTTTTCTCAGTAACTTCCTTTCTCAGTGCTTTCTCTCCATCCAGACTCACCAACTTCTGACTTTCTTTCTCACCTCTTCCTCCACCTACAGGTATTTCTGGGACAGTCTGGTCCCTGAAAGTAGTCTGTGGTGCTGTGTAGTAAACACGTAAAACTTGTGTGAATAGGAGAATGACAGCGCTGTGAATACTGGGAGAACAGAACATTTTAAAGATTTTTGTTAATCGTTTGCTTTCATTTAATAATTTTCAAAGCCAGTAGTTACTCTTGATCTGTTGCTTGTTTGGCTGTATGTTTTTGAGCTGGTATACAGTACTCATGCCTTTCCTGTGTGTATCCGGTCTGGGAACTGAGGAAATTGGGGCTTTCTCCTTCCCTTCCTCTGCTCCCCCTCCTGTGCCCTGTTCCAGTGGTTCCCCATGGGGAACAGTGACATGCTCTGAGGAAAAGAAGACGCCCGCATCAGGCATTCAACCCCCACTGTTTACCAACCATACACTACTGACGCATGAAAAAAACAAAATTCTTGTAGATTTCTATTTAAAACAAACAAATATAACCCTACAGATACAAAATTATGTATAAAACAAACTTACTGTTTTGCTAATGTACATATTGTTGGTGCGATGTGAATTAAGAAATCTAATTTCTAAATTACATATTCCACTATGAATATACAAAAATCAAATAGTTGTAAAATGCTTTGAACAGCATGCAATTTTTTGGGAACAGTTTGGGGAAGGCCCTTTTCTGTTCCAGCATGACTGTGCCCCAGTGCACAAAGCAAGGTCCATAAAGACATGGTTGGGAGAGTTTGGTGTGAACTAGAATGGAGATTGTGAGTCAAACCTTCATGTTCAACATCACTACCCAACACCACAAATGCTCTTCTAGATGAAAAGGCAAAAACGCTCACAGACACACTACAAAATCTTGTGGAAAGCCTTGGCAGAAAAGTGGCAACTGTGATAGCTGTAAAAGCTGCAAAGGGGGATCAAATCCATATTGTTGCCTATGGATTTAGAATGGTGCCATAAAGGTTCCTGTAGGTGTAATGGCCAGGTAATGGCCCAGTACTTTTGTCTATCGGGTAAAATTACATGGTCAAAATGTCATTTCTCCCAGGCACTGAATTAGCTGCCCCTTGCTATGTCACGAAAGTCACATATGGGTCAAATGCAGAGGTCACATTTCGTTGTTGTGTGCTGTGGTGTGTTGACAATGATCACTTAATTCTAATTAATCCATACATCCACCCATTCCCATCACCTATCAATCATCTAAGCTAACTGCTCATCCATTATTGGTTCACAGGGAAGGTGAAGTTTATCCCAGGAAGCACAAAGCACAATGCAAGAGACAACCTGAATGATTTATAGACCCCAATCTGACAAACTATGTGATTGTGGACTGCAGGAGGAAACATATGTGCTAAAAGAAAACACACACACAAACAAAAGAAACACATAGTATTTCCTACAGTATTTTCCCATATTAAATCCTGATCCTCGAAAGTTTAACCACTGGAGTGCTCAGTCAATTTTGGATTCTTAGAGTATTCCATTTCACTCTTCTGATCCTCACCTTTGGATGTCTTTTTCTTGATATTCCTTCTAGTCCTACCAATATGCCCCTGTTAAAAAGTGTATGAGTTATGGTCGGGATTCAGCCCTGACCTCACAATTCTATCCAATTTTGATTCACAAGTGCCCAGTTTGTTTTTTATTAACTAACAAACAAAAGAGGATACTCTAGTTTTCACATAATGTTCGTTACCATGTAAAACAATTAACTAAAAAGCATTCAGCAAAAATATTTTCAAATTCACACAGAAAATGCATAAATGAACAAGACTGGGATTTTGTGAATTGATGTTGAACCGTCAAAGCCAGTATTGTGATTAATCGAAATCCATTATAGTGTATATATCCCTTGCATATATACACTATAATGATTCTCATCATTATTGATTACTGCATATCAGAGGCTGGCTCAAAACACCACATATTGCTGCATAATCATTGAATTTGATTAGCTTATTCTGGTCAGAAACATAATCTGTTATTGCATATTAGTTAGGATAATTAGCAACTTAATGGCACCTATTAGTATATTAGTAGTCAGAGTGATTAGGTTAATGTGGTATTGATGATCATCCTTTAAAGGGATGTCATTAGTATATTTGCTTGATCAAACTCTCTGTTTACCTTGTTACCCCAAACCTGTTTGCTCTCATCTAGATGCTCAAAAATCTGTATTAGTTCTGTAAGTAAAATTTAAAATTGAAATAAAACATTATTACTTTGCAACTGAAGAGTGTCTTAATCATACAATAGTGAATTTTTAAACAACATATTCTAGGGTGATAACTGCTTAAGAATAACAGAATTTTATTTATTATTTACTTTTATGGAGGTGTGTAGCCTTCTTCAGAGTGACCTGTGTGTAAGTGTATGATTGAAGGGAAATGCTTGCGTGTGTGGAAGGTGTGGGTGAAAACCTGAAATAATATGATGCATATATTAATATGTAAGAAAAATTGTGTATGTTTCTGTTCTGTGTCCTGTGCACTGTTTGTTTGTTTGTTTGTCTTTCTGGCTGCTGAACCAAATTTCCCCTTGTGGGACAATTAAAGGATTATTCTATTCTATTCTATATACATGCATGGCTGTATCCTGAAATATCATGGTGCATTTGTGTGAAAACCTGAATTTTTATTTTCTTCCTTGGAAGTATCCCTGTCCACTGTGTAGCGGCTCTTGAATCCAAAACGTGATAGTCGACTCTGCACAATAAATACACAGAAATCTAAACTGCTACAGTAAATATTAAATCTCTCCATCCATCCATTTTCCATAACTGTTTATCCAGTACAGAGTTGCAATGAACTTAGGACTTGTTAGCGCTGATTTAATTATTACAATTACTATTATTGATCTATTCCTCATATTGCTTTGTAAATAGTGTGTATATTTCATTAACTTAAAAAAAAAAAAATCTGAGAATAATGCCACAAAAAGAGATTACAAAGAACGTTTTGATTCCATGCAGCAGGGTCAGAATATTTGTCATTTTAAACTGTCCCTTTAAGTTATGAAAATAAGGTTCATTGAACTTTTCAGTGCCAGATCAGATCACTGGGGGCAGTTTTTTCAGACTAAGTGAAGAGGACCTATTGTTTGCCAGTAACAGTTCTGTAACATCATGGCAACGCACTTTGCCATAATTGAGCAAGAACTGAGTTCTGTTACAAAATTACAGACTTGTGGGATTATGGGCAGAGAGCAGTTGATGAAGCAGCTCCCTCTAATGGTTAAAGTTGAGGTTGCCAACTATTCCATTTTAAAAAAACATAAAATACCAATAACAAATTTTGGGCGGGCAGCACAGTGGCTAGCACTACTGTCTCATGCTTCCAGAACTCTGCTGTGTGTGGAGTTTGCATGTTCTTCCTTTATCTCCTCTAAATAATCTGGTTTCTTAGAGTCCAAAGACTTGTTATTAGGCTCTGGTGTCTCTAAATTATTCTGTGTCTGCAAAGGACTGGCTTCCTGTCCAGACTCTGACCATGTGCCCTGTGCTGCCTTGGATAGTCACCAGGCAACCCTGACCAGGATAATCAGTTAAAAGATGGATGTTCTAAATATAGCTAATCATTTAATTAGAACTTGAATATTGAGTTACAATATATACACTTCTTATTTATTTTATGACTTATTTTTGTAGTTGAATGCATTGATTTAAATGAATTACATTTTAATTTTATGCTGAATTTGTGCCTGTTTACCTTTAGGGAGAGATCCTGGGCATGCTTAGCCATTCTAATGGCTTCATGGAGCATCTTCTTGAAACTTTTCCCCATCTGTTACACAAATTTGAGGAAGATATCAGTGTCCACAAAGCAGTTGACTGAACTGGAATGTCATGTTTTTGTCTGGCTGAGGACTGACTGTAGATGTTCACTAGACAACTCTACTATTTTCAAGCTATAGAACCATGATGGGTGAGATAACTCACTTTCAGAGCCGTTGTCTCGGAGAATGTCTCAAAGGACTTCACTTTACAGGAAGGCACCCAAGCACGTGTGACAGGGTCTCCAAAGAATGTCACATGATACTTGGACTTAAGGGGCAGGAAAAAGTGTTACTGAAGACCACAGCTGAATAAAACCTATTTTCACTTCAATATTCAAATGTATAGATAACCCTGCTAATACAGTACACAAAGAATCATACTGCAATCTTAATAATTAACAACACTCCTCAAAATTGTTATTTTTGACTCATACACCTGATTGTAAAAACAATAGAGATATCTTTATAATCTGCTTGATCTGCAAAACATAACATCCTGTGAGCTGTACTTATTTTTAGGGATCCAGGCACACAGTGCTGGAAGTTGATTATGTTCATGGGAAACTCTTATTATTATCTTTGTAGTGCCTCTGAAAATTGGAGAAAAGTGCAAAAAAGTGTCATAGCAGTCTGCTTAAGGCTCCTAAGAATCTTACTGGGAACCTGTCTATGTTATTGAAAAGGAACATAGACTTGGAGTCTGGGTCGCTCTCTGTCATTGCTGGCCACCTAAGCACATAAACACAAACACTCACAGTGTGTCCCACACCAAGGCTACTAGTCTGTATTTGCTTACAAATAAGCATGGGTATAGACAAAATACATTAATAATTTACTGTTTAACCGAAAAAATAATATTTCAATGCTGAAATATTTTAATTGCATACTATTAACAACATTCCACTAATATACTACACTTATCTATACTTTTTGCATCAAACAAAAAAAATGTGGTCACACATGATGTTGTTTTACCAACCTGTTAGATATGTGTACATGGTGAAAAAACAACTTTAACTTGTAATAACTCACCAGGGGTAACCCTGCTGCTGGGCCCACACCAGAGACCCAGGAACTAGGCTGCTATGCACTACATCATCCTGGCTGCCACTCCAGGTTTCCTCTGGACAATTGCAGTTGTAGCAGTCAGGGTCTTCACAATAGAAGGACACATATCCAACCATTGAAAACATTTAATTGTTATATTTGCCAAGTGTTACTGAGCCACTAACATAATTAAGCTATCCTGGTTTATCACCAGTTAAGAGGACAATTCAAGGAAACTATGTGAAAGATAAAGAGAGCATGTTTTCAAACTTTTGTGGGCCACAAACTCCACTGAGATATTCTGATTTATTACCAGAGGAGAAAAAAATATTCAAGGGAATGATGTAGGAAATAAACAGAACATGCTTTCAAATGTACCACTGTTGTGAAGGTAAAACTGCGTCATGATATCAATGAGATCATTACCTGAGCTTTGGACACAGGTCCACTCTGGGGGCAGGACTGAAAGGTCTACATGCTTATCCAACTTCCTCCACTTCCCACATCTGCTTATACTGCACTGGACCCATCGGTCATCTAACACACAGATATAGACACACATGAAATGGTGAATTGTTTAAGTTGTGGTCCTGATTTGATAAATGTTTAAAATTTTACTTGATGGTTAAATGAGTTCAATAAAATTATTTTTATAAGATTACTCATGAGTGTTCATCTTTAATGCAACCCAGCAAAAATGGGAAATAAAGGTGTTAAAAAGACAGTACAAGTACAACCATGCTTACATTCATCTTCAGTATGCTCCTCTAGCCTGTCCTTGTATACTTTCTTTGCCTCCGGTTTCTGTACAGTTGCCTCTTTCCTCTCTCGGGGAAGTTTTTCCTTCTTGCTCACTTTGGACCTGACAGGCACCACACCTGACTGGACTAACCATTCTCACGTGTGTGCTTTCACTAAAACTCATTTGGTGGAAGAAGTCCTCTGCTACCAGTCAACAATTATCAGATTTCACCCATGCTATACACTTCTGAGGTAGTGCAGTCTCTTAATAACAAGACATTCAATAACATCTTCATGTAATTGCTCCAGAGGCTCATTGCATCAGAAAGTGCAGGTAATGTGTGGATAACGTGTACAAACTATACATTGGATCATAGTACTAATACTCAGCCTTTTGAAAACTACTAATATCCTTATAAATCTCTGGTAAAATAGGGTAAAATCAGGCTGTACTTCAAGTAAAGTCTTGCAATATTATTTTACCTGTCATGGCTGCTTTCAACCTTTGCCTGCAAACCCTCCACTTCATTCAGAACCATCTGGGCATCTTCTGCACACACAGAGATATTCATTTTAAAAAGTCGTATCATTGCGATCGATTGGAGATTTCCATTAATTGTGTTGTTAAAGAGGGAAAAGCATACATTCTAGAACCCCTTCACTTAAAAGCTCGAGTGATATGTGTAACACGGGCACCTTCCTGTCCTACCTAAGCAGTGTTCCAGCGAGGAATCCAGGAAACCCTGGAAGCCGTTGCGGAGCTGGGCATCGGGAAGTATCTGTTTGGTGAAGGAGGGAACCTGCAGCAGACAGAGGCAAGACTATGAGGCCCACGGGTTGTATCCCACTCATCAGTATCATGTGCAGAATCTGCATTGTCTTTGTCTATCTGTGTTTTTTTGTGTTTTTTTGCCCTTTATTGCTTCTCATGCTTTACCTTCCTACTCCTATCATTGTCCTTCCCTGGGTTTGCTTTGCCCTGCCCCTTCCCCCCTGCACCTCTCCCACTGGCACAGAGCTGTGCGCCCACATGCCTACATCCCTCCTTCTTTCCCCCAATCCTCTCTGCCCCGGCATTCTCCTTCTTTCCACTCTCTTCCAGCCCCGGATGGCTGCGCATCTTGCATTTTTCCTCCTGCTTCTTGCTTGCCTTGCCCCGCTGTAGCAACAGCCCTCCTCCGTCAGTCCTCATCGCATCTGTCTTACTGCAGCCTTCTTTGAAATCTTCCTCACTAGCTGTCTTTTGCTTCCTCTTCACCCCTCCATTACAGACTTTACCATCTGTAATGACCTTCCTTTCTCCATTATGCTCATTTTCTTTCTTGTTTTGCTTAATATTCTTTATACTCTTAAATCCTTTGGCTGTAATTGTCATATGTTTCCCTTTATCTAATTCTCCCTCCTTTCCCTCACTATAAATTTCTTTTTGTACAGGCGGCATCAAACAGCTATATCTAACTCTTTCTTTTTCATCTTCATTTGCAGTTTTCTTTGCCTCCTTCTTGCCCCGGTTCTTCCATTTACCAGGCACAAGCTTTTCTTTGGTACCTTATTTAAAACAAACAAAACAAAATAAACAAATAAAAAACGTGTCCAAGTTAATACCCGACTTCCTAAAGTTATATTATTGTAAATATTACAATAAATATGTATTGAAAGTATGCGGTTTTAACTGGACTATTGAAATCAAGATAAAGATTAACTGATGGTGGGGAAAATTAATTTAAAATATAAATTATAATATATTTACGTATATATTTACCTGAATTTATTTCCATCAGTACCGCTCTTCTTTAATGTAGATTTACAGTAAAAAGCCGTCGTTCAGCGTCGTTAGTTCGGCTAGCTAACCTCACCCCGCCAAAACGTGGCAGCTTCGCGCGCCGCGGCCGTTGCGGAGTGCAGCGCGAGGACAACCTCACATCTTCTGTAAAAAAATTCGAATGTCTTGCACATCGCAGACTTGAGGGTCAGTGGTTGTCTGATTTGCTGTTTCGTTCGTTGCCGGTGGCATGAAAATACTCATGCATAACGTCAGCTAAGCAGCTGTAGGCACACATGCAGAGCGAGTGGCTTTGTGACACACGTACTGCCCCGGCGTCATAATCATTTTGAATGTGGGGGGTACACATAAGCATAAAACTAATATTTTATGTTAAATATGGGGTGGGTCCAAACGAATAATTATGAAATGTGAGGGGGATACATCACATGAACACTGCATATATAGGAATCCCACAAGAAAACAGACATAGCCTTCGTAAATTTCAGTATTACAAATGCGGATCTTACTGACAGGAGTCTTAATGTGAAATATTAACATATGATTATTTGAAAAGTTAAAAACCTCGTTTGTAGCATGAATAATGAACTGATAAAATAAGTGAAAGTCCGTTGTTTAACTTGTTTGGCACTGTTGCCTCGCATATCTAGGGCCAGCATTCCAGCCTCCGCCACGGCTCCCTGTGTAGAGTTTGCATGTTGTCCCGTGTTGTCGTGGGGTTTCTTTCGGGTGATTGGAGCTGCCAAATTACGCATAGGTGTGTGAATGCGTCCTGCGATGGGTTGGCGCCCCATCCTGGGTTGTTCCCTGCTTGCACCCATAGGCTCCGGACATCCCCGCGACACTGAATAGAACGAGTTAGTTCAGAAAATGAATGGATGGATACACAGACGGTTCCGGGAAACGACGGTCCGAGTTACTACATTTCCACTTTACGATGCGTAAAGGTTGTTCATTTTCGGTACATTATTCAATAAATTACATGCCATATACAACGTTTTATTATAAAATATTTATTTTGTTAATGATTTTGCCGCCCTGTAGTCTAATGTAAGTGTTCTAAGCATGTTTTAAGGTAGGCTAGCCTAGGCTATGATGTTTATTAGGTTGAGTGTACTGTATTAAACTGCTTATTTTATGTAATTCCACCGTAACTCGGGAAGAAGCTGTAGTTTAATGTGTCTTATCGGCTTTGTGCAGAATAAACTATGCTATAGTTTATTTTAGGAATGAAATGTGGTATTACTTGCACAGCAGAGCATGGATGAAACAAAACGAATCTGTCTTTATAGATATGATTACCTTAATATCGAACCAGACAGCAATTTCACAACAATTTTATTTAACTTTTTCCCTTAATATGGAATAACTTCAAAATGAGACTGGAACCTTTGATGTCAGTGATGTCTTAAGTTGCCTTAGCGAAAGGTACTTTCTGTTATGACGATTGTCAATCCCAGTGAAACTGGTGTGGGACTCCTCTTAAATTCATTATTTATTTAGAAATTTCCTGCTGCAGGACTGGGTTGGGAGAATGGCACACTCTTAATACCTGGGTTCACATTTCGAAAAGATTTTCTTTATTTAGCAACAGATTTTAAACTTTAATCAGCTCATAATATAAATCTAATATCGATGTCATGGTCAATAACATGGTTTTCCATGTTTAAGAATGGACAAGATCCCTTGCATGATGTCAATGAATTGCAGGTTGTACAGATTAAAAAATGTACGTTTTGCACATTTCAGGCATACAGATGAAATCCCTCGTGGGAAAACCAGAGGCAGTGTCCATTCCTCAGTATGTTGTACATTCTCTTATCTAGAAATTTCTCCAGTAGTCTAAACAATTCGAACATTTGTTTAAAAGACAAGGTCAAGCAAAGATTTACCTAGATGTTTGCCAGCTTCAGAAAAAAATCAATATGATTACTATATACCAAACTCTGCCTTTTGCAGGAATTTTAAATGGCACAGTGAAAATAGAATGATTAGGTCCATCCTACTCCTTGTACCTACAGTAGAGATCACCCATAGCTATGGCTCAATAATTTAATTTACTAGCTGAGCATACTATGGAACCATTACATTTCGTTTCAATCTGTAAAA
>JAABNY020000002.1:11452647-11465005 GCA_015164015.2 Brevimyrus niger | reverse complement strand
GACTGACGACCGCAGCTGAATTTGGTGCCCGTGTGTACTGGTTGACGCAACCGGCAGCATTCTGAGGGGACAGCGAGTTTTATAAGTGGCCCGTACATGATCTAGATGAGAAGTGGGGGCCTGGGCTTGGCTGAGGTTCAAATCAGTGGGTCACAGGTCGCATCTGGAGCCTGGTGAATAATTCACATGAGTGTTAATGGACCGTTGCACTGTCACGTGTTCATGGTGATTAATCGTGCTATGCAAAGGCTGGGAAATTTTAAGATTTTTTTCCGTGATGTCATGACAACATGATATGTCTCTGAATACGTTGCTACATATTATTCAATCCTCACGTGCACAAACGCACACATGCACGTGCACATTGATAAATCCTGGGTTCCCCATTTCTTTCTCTTGCATTTGTTTCAGACTTTTTATCTTCATGTTCCCCTTACTGGTGATGTCAGTTGCTTAGCAACCAAGCTATCAGAGCCTATTGTTTCCATGGCAATGTGGCTGGCGCATCATGTATAGAACAGAGATAGGGACAGAGAGAACCAGGAAGAAAGAAAGACAGAGAAAGAAGGACATGACAAGGATGATGGGATAGGAAAAGCACTAAAAATAAAGGGAAGCAAACATGAGGCAGAGATTCTAGACAATAATAGAGAGAAGAAATAGAACCAGGCTGGAAAACACTAAGGAGTAGATATAAACAGGAAATAATGAGCAGAAGGGAGGAATGATGCAGGAAATACAGAAAAGGAGCAGAGTCAGAGTAGAAAGACAGAGAAGAGGAGCATAGTCAAAGGGAGAAGATGGGAGAGATGAGCAGAGCCAGATAGAAAACGGAGAAAAGGAGCAGAGTCAGAGATAAAACGCCCTGAAAAGGAGCAGAGCCAGACAGGAAAAATAGGGAAGAGGAGCAGTCAGAGAGGAAGGACATGGAAGAAGAGCAGAGTCAGGAAGAAACAGAAAAGGAGCAGAGCCAGACAGGAAAAATAGGGAAGAGGAGCAGAGTCAGGGAAGAAACACAGAGAAAAGGAGCAGAGTCAGACAGGAAACGGAAAAGGAGCAGGATCAGAGAGGAAAGACGGGGAAGAGGAGCAGAGTCAGAGAGGGAAGAGGGAAAAGGAACAGAAGAGTTTAGGAAATGGGGAAATTGACAGAGGCTGAACGGACACACGGGGTATGATGTAATGATCTAGACAAAAAACACGGGCAAAGGAGTTGGACAATAAGTGGGACTGTGTCAAAACACTCTTTCAAACTTTAACATGATTATTTCAACACCTGACTTCCGTGTCATAATAATCACACAGTAAGATACACCATTGCTTTTGCCGGTGTATCATCTGGGAAGTCCCTGTAATATTAATGGAGAAGTGTTTTTTTTTCTGAATAAATCTTTTCCAGTTTTTCACCCGCTGTGTAATTTCTAGTTACAGCTATTATTTACATCACACGTGTAGGTGGGGTGATGACAATAATTATAATTTGCACCAAAAGCAAAGGCATAATGATAATTTTCTTTGTGTTGGAAGCGTGCAGCTTCCTGTGCTGTTGGCCATCTCTTAATCTCTTTATGGGATCCCCTTACTGATCTGCCCCCCCCCCAATTACCTTTCCCCTTCCAGGAAGGATCCTTTGTCTCTTTAACCCCCCACCAAAGTCCCCCTATACAGTATGACTGTCGAGGGAATGCTTTTCTGCTTTGCTTACCTTCCTCCCCTCCCCACACGTCTCTCTGCACTGCCTGGGTCATGCGATAGTGTGCCCCTCCCTTCGGCCCTGCGTATGTTTGGCTGGGTTCTGAATTTTAAGCAGCCTCACTGCCTCTCGAGGTCAGCCTGGTGGGTGTCTGTGCACAGGACTGTCCTTTACCCTCTCCCTTCCTGTGTGTGTGTGTGTGTGTGTGTGTGTGCGCTTGTGACGTTTGCATTTCTGCATGCTCAGCTGTGCAATGGCGTGTTGCTTCCCTGCATGTTTGTGTGTACAAGTGTGCATTGTTTATAATGCATCCATTGAACAAAAAAAGCAGAATTTTAATATATTTAATATACATTAATAACAAACATATGATTATAAAAGTTATTATCATATAATGATTGTTATTCATGTATATTAAATCTTTTAAGGTACGTTAAAGTAATGTAGTTATACTTGTATGGTTCTTATGAATGTTCCATGAATGCATTATAAAGACTTTATGAAGGAGCAGTTAACATGAAAGGGTTACCATATATTTACTCTTTGATTTTCAGGTAATATTTAGATATGTTAATAAACAGTAATATTAACCCGCCCCAGTGCCTCACCATTAACTGGAAAACATTTAGTTTTCCAAAAACTTCCAATAATCATATTTGTACTCCTGTACAAAAACATTAACTGAAATGTCAATAGTGCAGCCAATTTCGGGCTTCTCTCCCCCCCCACCCCACCCCTTTATGTGTTCAGGCTCCTCTGACTTACACTTGGCATGCAGTCAAGCTTGTTGGCTTATTTGAGAGTCAGGGGACCAGTAAACATGACTGACACTGATTTCATTCAGCCAAAATAGTTGTTTGCCATTTGAATGAATGGAGTGTGAAAGCAATTGTTTACGCACCTGTTATTTCCGACAGTCACCACTGCAATAAGGGAGGCTGAATGGGGCGAGAATGACACATGTGAAATATATTTTGGCATCTGAGCAGCAGGGAAATGGCTTTTAATATTCTGCACGTTTTTGGCATTGGCGTTTGATTCTTTATTTTGCAGGTTGACTTTAATTGAGACCGTGTCCGAATTAAATGCCTCTGGCTCTTACTCTCTTTAGAGTATTTTGACAAAAGGAAATAATTCTTTTTTTTTTCATTCATGATGGGTTTTTTTTTTCCAAGGCACATTGTGTTGCTCAATTGTGAAAAAGAAACATCTGCTGAATGGACTCATAAAAGGGAACCAATAATTTTGCCCAAAATAATTTTGCACCGATGTTGTCCATGTAATTCCTTAGATTGGCAGCATCCTCATCTAGGTGGTTATATGAGTGTTTTTATTTTATTTTAAGTATTTTAAATATGAAATATTATAAACATGAAATTGATTTTTTTTTTCTGGGAGAATGTTGCATTGTGTTTCAGTGCCATGATATCATCACAAAAGGTGGAAAACATTGCAATATGTATCATTATGTATAAATCAGCTCTGGGAAAAATTAAGAGACCAAAGCACATTTTTTTCTTTCACTCCTTTCTCGGTTTATGAGTATATTTGTGAATAATATATTTTTTCTCAAACTGCAGCCTGGTTCTTCTCCGTTTGTCATAAATGAAGGGCTTCTTCCTTACTTTATGGGACCCCAGTCCTGCTTCTAGGAGCCTGATATGAACTGTCCTAGCAGTGCACTTCACACCACTCAATGTTTCCCATTCCTTTTGAAGGTCAGTTTGTCATCTTGCGATTCGTAAGAAACTGTCGGATACCTTATCGGTCACCTGTGGTATTAGAAAGTCACTTCCGTCCTCTACCTGGCTGGATTTTGGCCGTTCCCAGTGTCTCCTCCTTCTCCTTGTTCCTCTATACCGTTTTTAGAAATTCTGAACCTGGCAGCAACCTGCCACTCAGTTACCCTTCTGCCAGCAGAACCGGGATTAAACCTGGATTTAAAAAATATATAGTGATCTCTTATTTTTTTTCCAGAGCTACACGTACACATGTACATACAATACATACAGCATTATTGCGATCCACAAATAGGTCACATGCACCATATTAGTAGCAAAGATAAAAGTGGCAAAGGTCTCTAACATGCATCCATCTCAGGCAGCATAGGGCACAAGACTGAAGCTCATTGAGGGTGGGATATCAGTCCATTACAGGGCACACACTCTCAATTTCCTGTTAAATTAATCACTGTTTGTGTGAATTTAACAGTACTTTTGAGCTTTAAGGTATTAGACTTTTATTTGCTGCATGTCAGGATAAAGTATTTTTCCACGGGGGCCTTTCCACTTTCTGAAGATATAAACAGATTTAGATGCCCAAGATTTGCTCTCTTATCAGTCCTAGTCATTTGCAGGTTCATTAGACATTTACTATCAGACTTGGCAGTCTACCGGACTTTCTGATGCAAGTTTGGTGCCCTCATTTCACTACAGGGTTGTTTTAGCCCTTCGGCATTCGATGATTATCCGTTTCAGTTTGGACCCGTTCTCGCGGTAATTAAAAATCCCAGCAGCCCGTAGCTTCCTGCAAGTTTAAATGATGCGGTGTACAGCGTGTCTTCTAGTAACATGTAATCCAGTCCCGGGACGTAAGCCTGCAGCACTGTTCACCCAGATGAAGTACCTCAGTACAACACAGGTCGCTGCTGAGCTGGCAGTGCCGGCCAGTCCAGTTATGCAAGTAGACTGTATGTTTAATTAATATAATAGGAATGTTTCTTATAACTGCGGTCAACTTGAAACATACATAATAAGTATCATTCATCCAGATTTCGTATACTAGGCGTTATTTTATGATAATGTTTCGCAGTGTACTGTTAATAGAACAGCTTGCCAAAATTAGACTGCCAGTTTAATTTCTACGACGTTTCGACGGCAGCCGATAGAAATTTGTTCTGGAGTTTTGACTATGTTTTAAATGAGCGCTAGGTGGCGGTGTTTTCATACATTTTGTTCTATTTCGTTTCTAGCCGTCTTATGCTGGGTCTAAGGCGTTATCGGCATAGCCCAATAATTAGACTCTTTAGACTGAAGATAAGCCAAAGCGACGAGGGCAAAGCAGAAGAAATTATTCCAAGAGTTTCCGTCCAGCGACCCTTCTTTAACCGAAGGGAAAGTAAGTGTCGTGAATTGCTCTGTTTTATTTTATGGCAGGATATTCAGCAGCATATGGGGCTCAGTGTGTGTGTGACTGGCTGCTTGACTTAGTGCATGTTACGTATGTATGCGACGACTTCCATGCGGGACATCCAGAGTGTTTTACGTAAACGAGGTTTAAAAAGGGACACGTTGTCCGGGTTCTCTTTCTCTTTCTCAACAAGCTTGAGAAAGTTTTATGGCTATTAAGTTACTTGCTTCTTTTGTAGTTTTTATTTGCATTTATAAAATATCTTCATTACCCCCCCCCCCCATCTTTTTTTCGCTCCTCTCGCCCTCTAGGGTCGAAAGCCCATATTTGATTGCCCATTGGTTCTGCACGTTCCACCTGTCACTTCTTTGGAGAGAGAAAGAGAGAGACTGAATGTGTTTGTGTGTATAGGGGAGAGAGGGGGCAGGGGGCGCAAGGTGGAGATTTTCTGAGAGAAGGGGGAACGGGGGGAGAAGTCCTAAGCTTTCGCCCAAGCGTATGATGTGCAATCATAGAATTAAAAGTATGTCTATTCATATATGATCAATATGTGACCATCTATTGTGAACATCTGTTTTCGAATTTGTGCAATATTTAGTTTTTTTTTTCATCGCCGATAATAGAAAGCACTACATACATGTTTAGTACAATCAGGATCCGGATACCAGGGAGAAGAGAAGCTGTCGAGTCTATCCACACTAAATAACCGGCGGTAACCCCCTTTCGCCCCCTCGGCCCGATTCTTCCCGCTGTCAGCAGCTTCGGAGGGATCGGCGGCGTGCGATTGTAGTTGGGTCTGGCATCCTTCTCATGTCTCCGCCTGAGAGGAATATAAAGTGCTTTTCTCCGGTGATGTGCCAGTGTAAGGTCGTCTGTAGTAACCGGACCCTGTCGCTCATGTTCGGCTGCAAGGTAAGAAGGGAGCGTCGATATCAAACCCCTCCGGTATCCGGTGTTTGTGAAGGCGAGGGGTTGTTGATCAGAAGGGCTGTGGATGGTGGAAGAATCGTTTGTAAGGATGGATTAGGGATACGGGGACGCCGTAAGAGGAGAGGGGTGTCTGAATGGCAAGGAGCGTGCAACGATGAATGGGAAAAGCAAGCGGGTGAGATGATAGGAAACGCTTCTTCATAGAATGTCGTTCGCTTTGAACCGGCATGTTGGTTTTTCTTTTTGTGATTTAGTTACGGGAAATGCGTTCGCACCGAAACTGTTACGTTTGTCTCACGTTAATTTGTTTATTTGTTCGCCTTAATCCAGGTTTTCTTTCGGTCATTTGCTGTCGCTTAGTTTTGTTTCCTAATGCTTCTTTCCACCCCAGTGAAGGGTTTCGGGTCAGTTGCACTGTGCGCAAAATGATTTACGCAAAGGCCGAGAAGTGGCGTTATTACTACAACTCAAGGCAGGCTTGCGGTCATATACCATATATTTTCGTGCTTTAGACACAAAAAGCACGTGTGTGGTATATATGTACAGAAACGTTCGCGTGGTACAGATCGTTTTATGTTCACTGTCATTTTCACACGTATGGAATCCTATAACTAAGAGGTAACTGGGAGAGAGGGTCCACCTAGAGAGAAAAGAAATTATTGCTGCATTTGCAATTGATAAACTGATAGATATGTGTGCACTTAATACACTTTTGTGTGGAATGGGTCTTGTAAAATCCAGCTTTTAGTAACACGTTCCTCAGTGTGACACATGAGAAAGGATCAAATTGGGGGGAAACAAGTGCGCAAGTGAAATTTAGTGTACAGGAACAATCAAAGAACGATTTTCTTCAGTTGGAAGTGGGAAAGCAATAAAAAATCGATTAACTAGGCATGATGGGTTAGTTAAATGAGATCGCATTGTCTATGTTGAATCCGTAAATTCTTGTCTTTTTATGAAATTGTCTTCATCTCTCGCTTTACTTTTAGTTGCATGAATGAGTACATTTCTGACTTCTGCACAATCTTAGCCATTGTATGGGCATGTTTCGGATGTAGGTAAGGGGAGACATTCAGGGTCAGTGGCAAAGGGTTTTTTTTTTTCCTGTACCACAGCTTTATTCTAAATGGCAACTTGAGTAGATGATGATCTGTATGATAAATACAAGATCTACCAAAAAAAAAAAAAAAAGAACATTGCCATCCAATAAGAGTGTGGCATGATGTGACCAAGATGAGCATGGATGGATCAGAAGGATGCCTGCTATTTGCAGGAGAATCATGGTAGCCGGGCTGTATAAATAGTTTAAATCAGCAGTGTCGGGCAGCGAAAGCTCTCCGGAGTGTCTCTCAAAGCTGCGGCCTTATCGCAAGCTCATTAGCAGTGCGAGCATGACTGTGTTTTACCATAAATCATGGATCTGTATCTCTGTCTCCCTGTTCTGAAGCTTGAAAGTCACGGATTCCTCGTGCGGTCGTTTTACGGCATTATAAAATTGACTTTCTGTTGTTGAATGAAAGTTCCGATGAATGACCTTTTGTATTAGTTGGCAATAGTGTTGGACTTTCTTTGGGTCCTGCTTCCATGAATAGTGTGGTTTTTAAGTGACTATGCCAGTTTAAAAACATCCTGGAATTGTAAGAAATATCATAACTGCATAATTTTAAAATCTAAATTCACAATTTATTTAAAGCTGTAGACTTCTAGGTTTCATATATTACCAAATGTGGTATCTATTGTGCACACTGTATTACCCTCCTATGGAATGCCAAGTAAAATGCTGGGAATGTTTACAGTTGTGCAAAGCCTGACACTTCACCCCCATGCACTGCATGTCTTCATGAATAACACGCTTTACATTTGAATAGGGAATTCGGTGCTCTTGTGCGACGCAGCCGCATTTCATCAATTTGAATCCCATTGAAAATCTTTGGAAAGATTTAAAAATTGCTGCCCATAAACATTCCTATAGCAGGTGTACAAATTTGCTGGAGACTTGCTCAAAAAAATGTCCCGTAATTGCTCCCAGAAGGGCTTTCGACAAATACGGGGTTCTGGAATCTGAATATTTATGAAATCAGCATATTTCATCTTTTTTAGTTGCGTCACAGGAATGTCAGCAAAAAAAAATGTATCTTAGGCTTCTGAATTCTGAGTTTGACCAGTTTGGTTTTGAATAAAACATAAAGTGTACGCATCCCTGTAATTTCATGAAATGAGACACCCAGAAGCTCGATACTTCCACAAAGCACTTCAGATGACTGCCTGTGTGTTCGTGCCTTTATGTCATATTTTTTCTATGCCCCCCCCCCCCACCCCAGTCTCCCCCCAATTTCAGTTTAGTCAATCCAGGTGCCTCAGGGGTAGACAGTTCACTGCCAGCCTGGCTGATTGCTTTCTTTACACATGTCCCTAGCAGAGCCAGCAGTTACCAGATGAATGGTGCATCTCTGCTCCCATGATGGAATGGTGCCATCCGTTCCCTACCACTGCGCTCACTATGCAGGAAATAATGATTGGGCTGAACTCATGGACGGAAAATTCTAGCCTGGATTTCTGCAGCCTTGGCTACTGGCCCTGAGCGTGGCCTTCTGAGTGAAGGTGCTGATAACAACATTAAACGTGTCTGTGACCCTAAGGACTGGCTGGTAAACTTAGCTGCAGGCATTGCCCATGCAGATTCAATATAGATTGAGTCTTGTTGCCCTGGAGCATTTTGGGAAAGAACTGATGTCATTATTGAGGGCTTTTTTTTTTTTTTACTGCTAAAAGTGTCGAAAACATGGGTCTTTATTCAAAAACAATTGCAGGCTTTGTCTAACTTTGTCGAATATTTCAGAATTGTCTGTGACATCCATCCATTCATCATCATTCGACCACTTATCTGGTACAGAGTCACGGAGCTTCTGGAGAGTGTCCCACAAAGCACAGGGCACTCACTCACTCACTCATGCCTTATAAGCAATTTGGAGTCACTATTATAGCTAAACCAGCTGTTTCTAAGCTGTGGGAAGCAGTTGGGGTGCCTTGAGAAGTGTATACTGTGTTGTGTTTGTATATACCATGTTGTGTCCTTGTATACCATGTTGTGTGCGTGTATACCGTGTTGTGTGCCTGTATACCGTGTTGTGTACTTGTGGCACAATAAATCCCCAATAATTGTTTCCCTAATAAATCCTGTATTTTGGACTCTGGCTTCCCAACCTTCCTTCCCCGGTTCCTGCGTGCACGACCTGATGTGACACAGGTAGTTAGTTTAATGATTACTGATTCTGATTGGCTGCAGAGGCTTCAAACCCAGCTCACGGGTAAAGGAAGGCTGGAAAATCAGCAGTGCTGAGACCTTGAGGACCATGATTTGAATAGCCCTAAACGGGGAAAAACATGCAAATTTCAGTCGTACAGCTGAGGGCAGGGATCTAATCCACACCCTGCAGGTTGGAGGCTACAGTGAAAACCACTGAGTCACCACTCTGAGAAATTATGCTAACTTTAATTGGAAATTTTAATTAGTGACCGAGGCCATGGTAGAACTGCAGGCAAGATGTCTTTTCACACTGCAAGAGTTGGGAGTTGAATTCGGTTCCAGCGCTAATGGCGTTAAGCAGGAATGTCCTCTTGGTATTTGTGTTGTGTGTGCAGATTCGATGGCTAGTTTAGTCCAGGGTGTACCCTGATCTAAGCTTCACAATGGACTGCCAATACACTGGGAATATACCATGTTAGAAGCAAGTACAATAGAAAACATGGATATAATTTTTGATGCCATATAACTGCAGTTTGTCCCATAGTTTGCGTAACCATTTCAGTCCAAGGTAGGACAGGTAGTGAAGTTTGCAGGTATGTAGTGAGGACATTGGTGCCTGGTACTTTATCTCTGGCCCGCTTGAGAAAGTTGCCCGACTGGGTTTGTTTCCGGTCTAAGTATTGGCAAGCAGATCTTCTAAAGAAATAAATAATGCAGCTCCTGTGCTCCCGTTCAGCCCCGACGAGCCTCCAGGAGAGGATTCTGTACTCCGCAGCCTCTGAAATGGCCTATCAACATCTTCGAACCGGACCGCCGCGGCCTGACTTGTGTTTCCTCTCTGCAGCATTGCAACCTCTGCCGTACTGACAGTAACCTGCCAGCTGTTTCCATTCATCACCTCTGCCCTGGGCCTGAACTCCCCACAGTGCCTGCGATTATGTTCCCATCTAGTTCATCGCTAACTGCCCCTGTCTGCCCTCTTCAGTTGGGACACTTTTTGTTAAAACGGATTGCGCACCATGACAGATTTCCCCATTAATCTTGATTTACCCCTCTCTCTCTCTCTCTCTCATGGCAATGTGAGCTATATTCAGGTGAAGGACCAAAGGGAAGTGTGTTTAGTTACTTACTTTATTAAGACTTCTTCTGTGATCTACCACAATCAGCTTCAGAACAATATTATACTTCAGGGCCAAAAAAAAAAAAAAAACTCTGGTGTTTTCTGAATTGTGACATACTACGTATCTGTGTTAGTTTTTTTTTAATTTTTATTTATTTAACCTTTATTTAACCAGGTATGTCCCACCGAGATCAAAGATCTCTTTTGCTAAGGAGATCTAGACATAGTAGCAGCAACAGTGTCAGTACAAAATCTTACATAAAGTTACATAAAAACATACTCAGACCATACACATGAACACAGACAATCTAGATTCCGGAGTTTGTACCAAAACTTGACATTTATTCAAAGGTTATTGCATTTCGTAGACGAAATTCACTTTGAAGAGTGTTCCATGCATCAGGTGGTGAAAACCTAAAAGCTTTCTTTCCCAGTTCAGTTCTTACTTTTGGGACAACATGTCTTAAAAAAGTCAGTTGAGTGAAGATCACAACCTCCTCGCTTCCAGATCAGGAGGGATGTTAAATAAGAAGGAATTTCACCCAGAAGGGTTTATATGTAAACACATACCAGTGACCAAGGCGACAAGATTGTAAAGATGACCAGTCAATGAGCAGATGCGTGCATATACAGCCATAGTGAATAACCGGCACAAACGTAGATTCAACCAGTTTTAATTTTACATAAAAAGAGAAGCAGGATTTATTTCTATAATTATTATAATAATAGTTATGACATCACAAGACTGAAGAGAGGCTCCTAGATATCTGCCTATGGTAACATCAGAAGACTGAAGGGAAGACTTGACCTCATAAGATAGAAATCAAATCCACCATGTATGACATCACTGCAGTTAATGGAATTTGCAATAAACTGCTATTGTGGATATCACATGATAAAATGGGGCAGGGACACGTTTATAAAGTTGTTGACATATGAGCAGCTGCATAGTGTGCAATGAATATGAATCAGGTGTTTAATTGTTTATATTATAGCAACAGCAGTGAAACTGTTATAAAAATAGATCTATTTTTTAAGACTTGTGACTAAAAGAGCTTTAGCTGCTAATCCTGGGTGTGATTTCGCCTTCTGTCATGATATTATTTCCTGTTTTTTTTTCCAGCCGGGTCTTTATGATGTAACAAGCAACTGTCATGCCGGGTTAATGGCAATTAGTG
Source organism: Brevimyrus niger (assembly GCA_015164015.2). Lineage (NCBI taxonomy): Eukaryota > Metazoa > Chordata > Actinopteri > Osteoglossiformes > Mormyridae > Brevimyrus > Brevimyrus niger. Next base: position 11,453,709 of record JAABNY020000002.1, on the reverse strand, counting down.
CTTGGTTTTAGCTTGTTTCGAACAATAAATGCTTATCTCTGTCACAGATATCTCTATTACGTTAGGCATATGTCTGATTGGGTTATAGTGCTCATCATTTGAAATATAATCTGGAACGAATGCTAGTTTCTGTTGCAGTGCAGTGAAATATTCCTGCTTCTGCACAATCTGCTTTTTAATATCTTAAAAGCCTTTAAGGCAGAGACCCCACACAAAAACGAGGGCTTGTGTTTCGTCGCCTGTTTTCTTCACATCTTTACCGTGTTTTGATCATTGGCGTCTGCCGTCTTACGCCTTTATTTTTACTCTTAAAATAGGTAACTTGTGGACTCAAGCCCCGATTTTGCCGCGGAGACCGAAGTGAATACGGCAGACCAGAAAATGCTGCTGTTGCTTCATCTGATCGCATTTATATGCAGTGGATATCGAGTACAAACAGTGTTTTGTTGCTAACTTTCCAGACGGAGACTTGGCCACGTCCGGTCATTTAGTGGGATTAATCTGTCGCTCTTGCTTTTTTGGACTATTTTTCCAGTAATGAAAAGATCACTTGAAATGATACACAAATTGTCTACAGATATGTGGGTCCGAGCACATTCTCGGGTTCAGATTGTCCTTGTAGTTCTTAGATGTATTTAATCTAAGAATTAAAACATAATCCCCAGGGGCTGCTTCCGTACATATCGAACACTATTTCTTGCTCGACCATCAACTTTTATATAACACTGTGCTTCTCAGCCGACAGTTCTTGCAGGATTTGATTAATCGTTTCACCAATAGTCGTTTGTTTAAAAAAACTGCCCCTAGGCGCACAAAATCTCATTTATGCGCTTTTATCTATACTAGGGGGGTAAAATTGTGTAAACACTTCCAATTTTAGAGATTGCAGAACTTTATTCCAGATACACCAGTTACTTAATTGCTCAGTCTATGATATTTGTAACATACACGAATATTGGTAAGTCAAAGTAACAATTTTTAAAGCGTAATGCCAAAAATGCTAGGTGCTTCCACAGTTTTGGCCACTGGTGTATAACGCTGTTTCACGCTCTCGCCTGATCT
>JAABNY020000002.1:11429113-11443473 GCA_015164015.2 Brevimyrus niger | reverse complement strand
TGTCAGGGCGAAGGTGCACTGCACCTCCACTGTGTTGTGTAACTGCACTCCTGTGTCAGGGCGAAGGTGCACTGCACTGGGCCATGTGTGCGATCACTTGGAAAATCAGGGGTTATGTTCCAAATCTGTGTTTAAGGGGGTGTTTCATGGGGTCTCCCATCATGCTGAGGATAGTTTGTAGTTTTTACTTAGTTGTTCAAATCAGCACTTGAGATATAATCATTTTCAGCGATGTGTGTGAGTTAAAGGCTGGTGCAGCTTTTGATGGGGGGGGGGGGGGGGAGTCTGAACAACACACACAGAACATGGTCATCGTAGAGCCAGTGGAGAGGGATCTACCTGTCATTCTTACAAGGGTGTACATTAGGGATATGTCCATACTTATATTGTGGGAATACCGTGGGTGTGTGTGTGTGCGTGTGTGTGTGATTGGCTGATTTCGTCCCCATCAATGCTGAAACTAAACCGACACCCTAGCAGTCATAGGTACCCAGGCCATTGAAAAACTGCTTCTCATAATGGAGAAAAATAACTCTTGTACATGCACGTGAATCTCTGCATCATTTATCTAAATATGCACATATGCTGATTTTTTTTTGTTTTTTTTGGGGGGGGGGGGGAGGGTTAATAGGAGTGAGGTAGCCTTTTTACCAAAATCGTACGCTTCGCGCACCGAGCCTTCTGGTGGAGTGATGGGGCGCACGCACGCGCGTTCACGCGGACCACTTAGGTGCAAGACGCAACCGCGATTTTCATCCATGGCCAAATTTTTAAATTCCTGGCGGCGCCAGGTCCACCTTGCGGCGGCATCCTGGCTTGCATGTGAATTAGGAGTGCGTGTGCGAATTACGTGTACGTCCTAATCCAATGGCACCGACGTGAAGGTCATTTCAGCGATGGAGCCCACTAGTAATCACAGTAGCTAATAAGGCAATAAACCATGTTCTTGTTGCAATGCAGTCGTATATTACATTCAAGCATTATATCAGAGTTCTCAGCCTCCTGACACGTTTTACGCTCTTGCCGGCAAGTAGTATTACAAAATAAGGTGGATAGGAGTGGATCCTGGTGAGCCCCTATATCTGAACCGGGTCCTCGTACCCCGCCCACCTACGCCCACATCCCCCCTAATTGAAGATCGCTAGTAACAGCCCGACTGCTTCCCTGTCCTCCCCATCTGTGAGTGTCAAAACCTATTACTTTCAGTGATGTGTGTAAACGCAGTTTACACCTGGCACAGTCAAGCAGAGAGATAAAGTGTGTGTGTGAGAGAGAGAGAGAGGGAGTGAGGGAGAGAGAGAGAGCGTGCGAACCATATCGAGTGTGAGGAGCGAACCTAACTGGCTGATAGAAAACAGCTCGAAAGAGCGTCTCAGAAGAGGAAGAGAATACGAACATCATCGCTGTTTACAACGACGGATCACCCATATGGGGGTCATTACTTAGTGATGGAAGAAAATTGGGAAGCCAGATATCAGACGCGCACTTAAACCACAAAGAGAGGAAATTAGAGGAGATAAAAGAACGATTTTGGTGCCTTTTGCTCAACCTTCTCGACAGGGAGGCAAGAAAAAACATCGGGAGACATCCGCTTCTCCCCAGGAAGACCTGTTATTTAAGGTAGAATATCAGAGTGTTGTTATTACCAATAACCGTATATCAGTAGCTTTGTGTAGTGTATTTTAGTAGGAATGCCTTGCGATGTTAGACCCTCTCCGGTCCTTAACCGCTTCGGGCTTTTACTGGCGTTACGTATGGCGTTATGTATGGGCTTTTTCTGGCGTCATGCCTTCAAACAAAAAAGAAGAAAAAACCTTAAACGTAATGCTCACCTCCGTATGTGCCCAACTCTTCGCCCTTTTAGGGTTTTCAGTATTTATTATGCAATTTTTGGATATATAGAAGATATTTAGGCTGGAAGTCCATAGAATGTGGTTAAGTGAAGCAACTTCTGTAGCATATGGTTACATTACGATGCATTTCTTTACACACGATTTAATTTTTAGTTAACGACGGGTTTCAAGCGCCAGTAGTCAGCATACTTATGTTGAAATGTTCTGTGTTATTCCTCTTTTTGTCACATTTTTAAACGGAGACGCCCCCGTCAGCGCCCACACCTCCCTCTCCTCTCACGATCCCGCAAGGAGTTGAGGGCGCCGGTATTTCTTAAGAGGCGCGCTGTGCCGAGCCTTGCGAGCTCACCGGCTCCTCCAGGATGTTCGTGTCCGTGTGGTATGCCAAGAAAATGGGCCGGCGCTTCATCAGCAACGTCCGGAAAGCCAAGAAGCAGCGGCAGCGGGCAATGGTATGGCGCTGGTCCGAAACGGTCACTGTTACATGTGCCTGTCCACGTTGATGGGAGACGGGATGTACCTCTGTGTATATATATGTGTGTATGCACAGAAAATCACCAGCTGCAGGTCTGTCAGCTGGATTTTTAACATCAGTTACGTAATAGTACTACTGGATCATATAGCATATGGATACGGGTGATTAATTCGGTCTGCGTTAGATGCATGTTATATTTAATATAATTTAATTACTCAGATTTAAAAGAACTCATGATTGATTCGTGCTCAATGTCATTTTAGATAAAGCGAGAACTCCGTTGAAACCAGATGGCCAAGTGAGGCAACTCGGATCAGTTACGCGTAAATCAGATCCATCCCACTCACTGAGCTACCGTGCTGCCCCAAGCGATTTGTATCGACTGACTAAATAAAACATGCGTTTTTAAGCGCCTTATACGCGTCGCCTTAGCGCCGGTTAATTTATCGCTTAATGTGCATCTGAGCTGACGTTTGTTTCGGCGTCTCCGTGAGCGTGTTAACGAGAAGGGGGAGATGTGTGTGGCGTGCTGATCCATGTGTGTATGTATATGCGTGCCGAACCGTGCGGGTGCTGATCCATGCGTGTGAATATCTGCGTTATCTCGCGTATGTGCGCGTGAGCATCTGTCCGTGTGTCCATGTGTTTTTTTTTTTTGCGTTGTCTGTTTCTGTTCAGTGTCACCGAGCGGGTTAAAATCAGCGGAAAATTAATGCTTGTGGTTCAACGTGTGAATGTGAGCTGCATCTGGCTCGGTCTGGCTTATTTTGGCTTGTTTACGGTACAGAGCAATTAGCTTCGTAGCCATGTGGACTTTCTGCCAAGTGTTTTGCGGTGAAGGGGTACCGAAGTTTAAGTGTGTCTCTATGGTTCACTGTGACATTTGGCTGCGTGCTATGAATGTGTTCATATGTGTCGCGCGTGCGTGCGTGCGAGCGAGCGAGCGCGAGGAGCAGAAGGGCTGGTGCTGCTCACGTAGGTGTGTCAGGGGTGCGCACTGCTTCATGGTGCCGTGTTGGTGGGAGCAGCGCTGTGTGTGTGGGAGGTAAGTCAGTAAAATGGGTTTGTGTCCTCTTGCAGCAGCATCTCAGGGTTACTCGTGTTTTTGTTCGTCTGAGGGTGTATTCCTGTGTATCTAAGCGTCTGTGTTCAATAAATCGATTTCTTGATTGATTGAGCGAATTGAGTGTTTCTCCGCGAACATCGCAGTGTATCTATGGGACTCGGTGTACATTATTCTGTAGCAGCGTGACTGAGTGAATATAACAGCATGACTGGGAGTTTGGAAGTGTAGACGGCAGTGTTGCAGAGTGTGTTTGACAAAGCAGCTGTGAGCTGAGGAGTGCATAAAACTCGGCAGCGGCGCCTTTATGAGCGTTTATTACTACGTGGCAGCTTTCGCAGGCCTGCTCTCATTCTCACCCCGCTCTGCGCTTGACAGATTTGTGAAAGCGGCTTTCAGACGAGCTCTGCGTGAAGTGTTTTGTCCCTCTGCAGGAGAGTTATCCAGACGCGTTTAAATGTCACTCACAAGCCGTTGTGTTTTTTAAATCGCCACTGCATTAAAAACAAGAATTCCAATTTAGTCAGGTTTAGTAGTCATTCCAAAAAAAATTGTATTTATCAGATGTGGAGGGCTGACTTTGACGTTTAACCGCGTTCTGAATATTCATAAGTTATTTAGCAGGTGGGTGTGTCTGATTTCCCATCTGGGGACACTATTGCCACTAGCTGCCCATTGTACTCTGCTATCTATGCTTAAGATGATGCCGATAATGATGAACTAAATCTATAAGTGGCGATTTCAGGTCCAGAAAGTAAAAATCCATACCATGATTTACTTTTAACCAACCAGTTGAGCATAAAGTGTCACAGTCACAGAGTACTCAACTGGTTGGTTGAAACAAAATCTTGGTCTGTATTTGTACTTCCTGGACCTGAAATTTCCACCCCTGCCTGATTCAGAGGGATATGAAGCCCCCACATTTAGGTGTGGATGGCTTAGGTGTGAATGATAAGAATTCCAGTGATGTAGAGACTGGTTAGGCGTAACCAGTTATTATTGACCAGTTACACTATTAGCATCTACAAGGTGCTTGCTGACATTTTGAAAATCGCAGCTGAACAACTATACAGAGATTTTCGATTAGGCAATTTTTTCATCTAGGAGAAGATGTTTGTACATAATAAAGTAGCAGTTCAGTTATGGGGAAACAAAATTAACATGTTTCAGTGTAACCCAACATTGATGGAACAGTATGGAAAATTGATGGATGGATGTATAGACTGATAGTTCAGTTGCTCAAAGCCGGCAGTTTTATTGTGGGACAGCCAAGCAGAGCTTTGCCGAATCACCTTTTCTCTGGAGCGACTTGTGTACAGCAGGAAGCTGTCTGATTGGCATTAGCTCTGACGTTTGATGCATTGCGTGTTGCAAAAGCGTCGGACGTTGAGCATCCGGGGTAATGCCAACATCTGGCATTCTGGAAATGCCACATTCAAGGGCAAACAATGAGACTATGGCTGAATTCTATACCATCTACAATATTCTATACAAAAATGGCAACGGGAGAAGGTTCATCCAAGCCGCACTGCCGATTTGCCAATGTGCCTCATACACCTCAAGAGTAAATGAACAAAAGGACCCTTTTAGAATAAAATAAAAAAAAAAAATGCTTATTCAACGCTTGGCCGCCAGCAGAAGAGACCCCTCCCTCGCTCGTTCAAGCCATAGTCATTTGCATCTTAAGTGTGGGGCTTGGAGGAATAAACAAGGGAGGGGTTGTGGGACGTCCGGTGATGCATTTCATTTGTGCTCAAGCGAGCGAAAAATCACGCAGAGCCGCACTTCACCAACATCCCAGAGAGCCCCAATATATTAAAACTTTTTGTGTCAGTAAATTAACTGGTGTTTGACACTGGGATTTCCGCGCTCCCATTGCAGCCTCAAACACTTTGAAAGCCAGCTCCACCCTGTCGAGTTTGCCGTTACTCTGCTAAATTTGCCTCTTGCTCGCCTGGCTATGCAAGTATGTACCCTGTGATGGACCTTCCGGCTATTTCCGCTCTGCGCCGCGTACTTCCTGGGTTCGGCCCCAGGTTCACCGTGACCCTCTTCCAGAGAAGCTGCTCTGCTCTTGAAGACCATCGGATGCATATCGCATAAAACGCACGAGAAGCTGAAATCGGTGGGAGGCCTTTTTGAGTTGTTGTGAAGTAACGCAGGAGCGGTGAGGCGGGGCGTGTTAAAAAGATGGGCACGGGGTGGAGGGAGGGGGCTATAAATCCGAAAACTGCTTTTGGGGTTAAATTGTCGGTACCCGGGGAGGTCAGAAGCTGAGCATCGAGAAAAGCCGGCTTAGCTGATTGAAGTTGGCCTCCCTAACGCTGTGGTCAGCCACGCTTTGCTGCGTCTCTTAATGTTTATTCTGCTGTCCCCCCCCACCCCCTCCCCCCTGCACTGAGGGACTCCTTTCTTGCCTTGAGCTGAAGGTAAATGGATGGAAGAAGCTGGCCACTGCTTTTTGGGATGCCTTACAGAACTAAACGTTGCTCCTGCGGTCCATCCCGCATCACCGCCGCTGACGTCTCACTCCCTCCTCCTCTCCCTCCTCCTCTCCCTCCTTCTCTCCCTCCTCCACCGCCTCCTGCCGTCCCTCATTTTTGTGACGGAGCGTTTCCATTCTCCGTGGAGTTGTAGTGCGGGGTCCTCTGTCAGACCAAGGCACCGCCCCTCTCTCCTCCTCAGTATCCCGTCTCCCGAAGCTTCCCAAGGTTCTGATCAGTGGCTCGATTTTTGCATAAAGGTACATTGTGGCAGCATCGATTCCCTGTAGTGCACACAGAAAAAAGGTCAATGACATAAACCACTCATTGTTGGTATAAAAGCAGGATACTATAAAATATGATTGTCATGTATCATTGTGGAAATGTGCGGTGCTCTGTGCTCAGTGATCCCATTAGCACAAGGAACTTAGATAAATCTGCTTTATTTCATACCGCTGCATAATATTCTGTGCGATAAGCTTCTAGCTGTAGTGTTTGCTGCAAAACCGTCCCAGAACTTTTTGTCCGCCATGTAATGAAATAAAAAATCATTTGAGGATGATAAAAAAATATTTACGTCAGCGTGTCCAAAAGGAGTGTTTCGTGAGGGTATTATGTGAGTGGTCTCTTATACATCAGGAGTTTCGTGCTCTCGTGTTAGGAATGTGTATGATGTTCTCTGCTTTGTATGCTGTTTTTCTACACGAAATAGTGGGTTTCTTTCCCGTCAACAGCACACACAAGGAATATGTGTGAAAAAGATATCGGCAAAATATTTAATAATCTTTCCGTTGTCTCTATCCGTTCTTGTTAGTACGAATTAAAGTATCCTCTACCAAAGCAAGATGGTTTGGCTCCAGTTTAATTAAGTCGCGTAAATGACGAATAACGAACTGTGAATGCGTTCCCAGTCGCACCTTTTGGAGACGACGCGTTGAAGGAATCAGACGGAAGATTGAAACGTCATCAGTACGGCTGGCGGTCAAATTAACGTAGTAGAAATGAGAGTGAGAGAAGCTGGACATTGGAAGATGACTAGTGGATTATCCTTTGCAGGACTTTCTGGATCTAAGGATTTCTCAAAGGAACATTGCTGATTTATTTATGACGGAATTAATTTACTGCACTCGGGCTAAAGGCATAGCCAATGTTAAACTGAATATGTGCCAGTTTAGTAGGTGTGATGGTCCTTCTGTGATGGACCAATTAAATAGTTATATAAGACATCAATTTTTTTTTATTTTTTTGGTCACTTTTATATAGTTTTTCATGTAACATTTTATTTCTGGAGATGGGGAAATAGAAGATGGTTTTGCTTTGAAACTTTTTTTCGGTCTGTAAATGGACGTTTTTTTTTTTCTTTTACCTTGAAGTAAATGTCATTCAGCTTTGGGTGGGTTTATAAAACGGCGATTCAGTGGAAGGGAAAATACTGCGAAAAATGCTCTCGTTTACAGAGCTTTTGAGGTGAAGATGCTGCAGCGGTTTAGAAGGTGAGGCCAAGGTCTTGTTATAACAGCAGAGCTTTTCTTCTAGTTTCCCCGGAGGGCAGATATCCGTTTCACCTGGGCACTGGCGCGCGATGGGTGAGTAGGCTGCTTTACTCCGGTCTGGTCGGCCGTGTTGGAACCCTCAGCGTCACATCAACTGGTTGATAAATGACATCACGGTCAGACAAAAGCTTTCCGGACTCTTTGAGTGACAGAGAGATGAAGGAAACGGGGTAAGTGAGTGAAAGAAGGAAGTTGCTGGGGGAGAGGAGACCCACGGTTTGGCGGCTGCTGTGAGGCAGCGGGAAGGTGATGCTGCACTTGTTTTAGCGCCACGGTAGCCTGTTTGAAGTGGGAATGGAAGCTCGGAACAGCTGTGAAGAGTCGTACTGATGGTGCCTTCGAAGCTGCTGAGTAGGTTAGGGTTTGGAGAGCCAAGGAAGGGGGGGGGACGCAGAAGATGGGCATTTGGGATGGAGCGGATGGGGGAGCAGCAGAGCAACTGTGAGGCGCTAAACCAGTGACCAGAAGGACTAGCTGACAGGCTCTTCAGCTCCAGCTGAAGTTTGGACCCGGACAGTGGCTCCTAGCCTGGCTGTTCTAAAAAAACGAGGGGCTGGATGAATGGCTAAAACTCCCGGGTCCAGGTTGTGGACACCAGCATAGATACATAGCTGCGCGAATGCATGTTGCAAAATAATGAGCAAAGTGGCGATTCGTCTCCATGCTTAACATGCCTGCTGCGCGTCCCACACTCCCCTGTCAGCCTGCTCTCCCGTCCATCTCCCGCTCTACCGATTTCTGTTTTTGCCAGCGCGGCGCAGTCAGCAGAATTTTAGGCTGCTCCAGACTGCCTGGAAATGTATAAACTGGAGACAGTGTTGCGACGTCTCAACAGACGCGCTCTTCAGAAGCCATGTGATCTTTATTTTCGGACCAGGTCTGAGAATTTTTGCGTTGTGCGAAAATAAAATAAAAAAGTTCTGGCTCGTGTCAGATGACATGGAGGCTCGGCAGGTGACGCTGTAACCTCTCCTTCGCGAAGTTGGGGCTCCGAGCCCTGCACGCGCGCCCCCCCCGGTTCTGAGCGGTTGGTGTTTGCGTGTCCTTATGCTTCTGAGAGTTTCTCTGTGTGTTCCAGTTTCAGCCCAGATACAAGCGGTTTGAGGATTTGGCCTCTCAATGTTGGCTTCAGTCGATGAGATTTGCATTTGAGTGCGTGTCCTGCAATGGACTGGCATCCCATCTAGGGTATCCCCTGCCTTGTGCCCTCTGTTTCCTGGGATAGATTCCAAGTCATTCACAAGCCTGCGGCGGATAAACATTTAGAGAAAATGGATGGGTAGAGTCACGTGTCTTCATCATTTGGGGCTTAAATACAGGCCGAAAGAATTTGTCTCATGTTGTTTTTTTGTAAGTTTTTTTTTTTGTTGTTTTTTTGGTTCAGGATGACACACCTGAACACTCATCTGAAGAGCAGTTTTTGCTTGTTCTTCTGCACTAAGTTGTCCCTCAGGTGAGAGAACCAAAAATAAACGAAAAATCTGCACATATTTGGATTACGTGTGACAATGGGTGCTTATGCTCACCGCGGGAACATCACGGCTCAGGCTGTGCTGCATAGTGGGTAACAGATACATTTGCAGGAAATATATTCTGATTGTTACTCCTTTACAGACAAATACATTTGAATAGCAAACATTAATACATAACACAAATATTTTGTCTGCTTATAGGCTCCACAAAGGTTTGCTTTGACAGTTTGTCTATATTATTAGGTGTAGCAGTTTTTAAGTTCTGCTTGAATTAGTCTTTACAGTTTACTATCTTATTTACTTTTATTTTTCTTATTTGCATAAGAGCCTGAGTTGCTTTGCATATACAGCCCCCCTGACCAGGATAAGGAGTCTCAGAATGGATGGAGTCTTTGTGGCATTAATTCTGCTTGCATTAATGGCCTTCACTTCTTGCCCTTTGGACTGGGTTTGTGCCAGTTGCCAGCTGGGTTTGTGGTGGACTGGCAGGCAACTTCTGACCCGGATGCTGGTCCTTGAGCTCAGCTGCACTCACATGTTGGGGTGAACAGATTCCACCATGTGTGGGTTTCCTAAAGCATCTCTGACAATGGCCAAGCCCCCGGGATGGGGGGGGTGGGGGTGGGGGCCCTGCCAGGAATGACCAGACGGTTCACCGGGGGAAAGACAGCCCTGCCATGTGGGTTATCCTGGACTGGGATCCCTTTCTGCTGGGTGGTGATGAACTGGATCTGTTTGCTGGAGGCGGAGGGGCCTGGATGCTGCTGCTGCCACCATCACGTCCTGTAATAGTTTTGGAGGGATTCCACCTTCAAGTGTTGTCGCATTTTCTTGGGTTTCCTCTGATACGCTCCCTGTCCTATAGATCGTTCTCCTTCTATGTGCCTCTTGCAGTTCTACCGTTTAACATGCTTCTTGCCTTGTAGATTCTGCTCCTCCTTCATGTTCCCTGGCCTGTAGATTCTGCTCCTCCTATATGCTCCCTGCCCAGTAGATTCTGCTCCTCCTATGCGTCCCTTGCCTTGCAAGTTCTGCCCTCTGACATGCTTCCTGCCTTTTAGATTCTGCTGCTCCTTAATGCTCCCTGGCCTGTAGATTCTGCTCCTCCTATATGCTCCCTGCCCAGTAGATTCTGCTCCTCCTATGCGTCCCTTGCCTTGCAAGTTCTTCCCTCTGACATGTTTCCTGCCTTGTAGATTTTGCTCCTCCGATAAGCTCTTTGCCTTGTAAGTTCTGTCCCTAACACTCTCCCTGCCTTATAGATTCTGTTCCTCATATAAGCTCCCCTCCCTCAGGTCTGTCTTCCTCTTATATATTTTTTTCTTGCTTAGTAGAGTGTCCCATCTATTTCCTTCCATCCCAATGCCCCCTGTCGCCCCTCATGGTCCCCTTTTGTGTTCCCTGCCCCTTACATTTTGTTCTGTGACAGACGCTCTGTTCCAGACTGTTTCCCCCGTCCCTCTGTGTCCCAGCCATTTCAGACCGAGAGCATCTATGCTGTGTCTCTCGTGGGGTCTTGCGTAAGACCCCCGGGGCACATCCGGCGGCTCCCCCCATCACCCCATGCCCTCCTGCACTCATCTGTGCCCCCCCCCGCCCTCCAAGTCAGTTCTCTTTCCTCCTCATATTTCCTCTGTCGCCTATAAAAGCTCCCCATGCAGCTGTTTCCATGCCTCTGCCTTATAACTTTGCTGTTATAATTACGGGTCACACAGCAGCTCTGTTGTTTCACACCTTCACGGCCGGGAAGTCACATTTCTCCTCGCGAGTTCGCATGTTTGCCACACGTTTGGTCCGAACAGTCCGAACATGCATCTTCCAGTCTGTATATTGTCGATAGTGTCTGAATCGTGTTATGGAGTGGTGCTGCACCCTGGGGTGCCCTTTCGTGCCCCCTGCAGTGCCAGGGCTGAGGTGACTGTAGGATTTTTTTTTTTACATGGAGGGCATAAGACAAGCCCTAGTTTATGCAGGGTGGCCAGCCTTGTCTTCAGCCAATAATATGTTTTGAATTAGTAAATGATCCGGGGGCGGGCGCTCTGGTGACCAATAAGCTTTAAGCAGGGACCGGTGGCCCCCCTATGTATGTCCCCCTGTTCCAGGGATGGATTTTAGGTTCTTACTCTATTCAGTTGTTGGATAAACCATTAAGTATTCCATGCCTGACATTTATTCTCTATATGCTTTGCTTCACATTTCCTTTGTTCTTTCGACAGTAAGGCCGAGTGATAGGTGTCACATATTTTAACGGATTAAAGTGATTTTTATACTGCAGCTTTGGGCGATGAACCGATTTATACCTCCTTACCATCAAACTGAGAGCTTTAATCAGTTTGTTTTTTGTGATCTTGGAAAAGGCGGCAGGTAAAGCCTCGTGTGAGAAGAGCGCCCGTGTACGCTGAGATCGCTCGTCTCCTGCTCTGAGAGACTGGGACCGTCTCCTGCTCTGAGAGACTGGGACCGTCTCCTGCTCTGAGAGACTGGGACCGTCTCCTGCTCTTTCCCTTTGATGGTGGCAAATGGGGATTCGCTGTTAATTGGTCTGTAATTTGGGGCATGAGGAGGTGAGGAGTGGAGATGGGATGAGATCTTTTCTGAGGGTGGGGGACACTGTGATGAGCACGGGAGTAGAGGGTGGGGCGCATGGAGGTTTCTGACCCTAAATGTTCGTCTGAGTGTGTGCTGGTGTTGCTGTCATGCCGGGGGCCCAAAATGTGACTTCTAACAACCTGAAAAACTGTTTCAAAATAAAAGCGTTAAATCTTCTGTCCAGCTAGAATGCAGTCAAGGATCATTAATAGCATCATACATGTGTGTGTGTGTGTGTGTGTGTGTGTGTGTGGGGGGGGGGGGGGACCTTGACCTGTTCCTCAGACAGGGGTGTGACTGCTCTCTCCACACTGTTCTTGTGTTTATATTAGTACAAAAACTGGTGTAAACTTGTGTGAAATGTGCAAGACTTTCCCTTTCGGTCCTTGATGATGAATCCCCACCAGGACCACGTGTATTAATTCCCAGCAAAGTTGTTCTCATACAACATTAGCTGGGATTGTTTATTCTGTGACGTTTCTTAGAACCTTTGCTTAGTCATCTGTTGGTGTCAAGAGAATTTTAAATACTGAGAAAAGTTCAAAGTGCTTTTTGTTGTACCTAAAATTCCATGCAGGGTGCCCTGCTTCCTGGAAAAAGACTCCTGCCTAATCGTGACCCTGTGCTGGATAGTTGGTTGAAACATGGATGAATGGAGTGTCTAAGCATTTTAAAATAACTCTGAGTCTTATCTAATTCTGGACATCACATGGGTTGTCATTATCAGTCTTAAACTCAGGAATTTGTTAACAATACAGTAGTCGGTTCAGGTTTAAAAAAAATTCAGAGCCTTCTAGTAAAAAGACCTGTCAGTGTGAACAATTGCACTGTGCATTATTTGGCGTGTTGTTTTGATGAGGATTCACGGACGGGCATCTACAGACTTCCTGGGAACGGGGCCCGTCTTCGGGCCTTTCCAAGTGGAAGCTGCATGTCCATCAGCGTGAGACGTCTGCACGATTGTTCGAGGACGTTATCTCCCAGGAGCAGACAGATAGAGGCCCCTGTGGCGGAGTAGGAACAATGGGAGCTGATGGGAAGGCGTTCGCTTTTGTGGAGAACGTTTTTTTTTTCTTCAGGAGCCGGGTAGGAGCTTGATGGACGTTTCATGCTGGGGTGTGAGAGACCCGGGTGTGTGTGTGGGTGTCTGTAAGGATGGGGGAAAGCATATGTGTATGTGCGTGTGTTAAGGACCAGCATGACATCCCCTCATGTTCCTGTAAGGACCTTAAGGACCAGCATGACATTTCTTTAAGTTCCTGTAAGGACCTTCCAGGCCTACGCATTGTGCTGTTGATAGTCTGCTGCCGTTCTGCCTCTGCCACCTCAGTGGTGAGTCACATGACCTTAGGGCCAGTGTGTGGCTCCCCATTGGGGATCAGTAAAGTGTCTTTAATTATCATTGTTAATGTTGTCATTATTTTGCTGACGCGACAGTAATAAGGCTGTAATATGCACTTTTTCGCTTAAGCATGCTAGCAGTCTGGCACAGACCTGGTCCAGGGGTTCTGTCCATGCAGTGGAGCCAATCCCAGGCCCATCTGTGCAGCCAGCAAACGGGCTCTTAGATTCAGGGTGACCCCGCCTGCCCGCTGATGGTTCTCTTCTAACCGTGCTGCCGGGCCGCTCATTTTCGCAGGCAGCCTGAGATGGTTCCGGTGGCCGCAGCTCCGTGAGGCGGACCGCTCTGATCCCGGGTCAGTCTCACTCGCAGGGAGCTTCTTCTGCACTGATCTTTAGCTGAGGTTGTGCTCACGTACCAGACGCTCCGCGTTCCGCTGGCCTGACAGCCAAGCGAAATATTTTGCCGACAATCCGAACGTCAAACTTTGCCCGAATGCCAGGCTGCTCGGTTTCATTAGAGATGAACAATACTTATGAGATTCACATTAGCAGAAAGTTATTGAAGTAATAACAAATTAATGCAGATATATCTCTGCTATTTGGGACACCATTATGGTTAAATTTGAATATAGATTGAAAAAAAATTATACTGCGCATAATAAAATCATTTAACCCCGTCTTCGTAGAGCGATTGTGATTAAATGGAAATATAAATTTGGCAATTAGAAGTTCAACAACTCTTCCGTATCTTGCTCTTTCTGTGATGCTGTATTGTCTGACAACAGTTGTTATGGAAATCCTGGTTGCCGAGGTAACAGGCTCTCCCAAAGGGCCCAGCAACGGTTGCTATGGTGTAGCCATGGTAACAATTGGTCAGTGGAGAAGGATGCCACCTTGGCACGAACTGGGAGGTGGGGGGGGGGGGGGTTGTGTGGAAAAGAGAGAGAGAGAAAATGGGACATTTTAATTTGGATACATTAAATGCTGAAATAGTTAAATGCATTTTCTGAGTTTGCACTTAATCTGTTGTGACACACGCATTAGATTATGTCATCACGATATTAAGAGGGTGTCAAGTGAAAATGTCATAGAGTCAGCGATAATTTGCCTCCTGACACACCTTTTCCTCCCCAAGCCTGAGTAAGCAATCACGGATGCATTATGTAGCAAGCAAACGGAATCGCTAACATGGGAAATGCACCACTACTGTAGTTAACAGCAGGCAACAAATATTTAATGAGATTTTATCCAAAGTCACTTACAGTTCGTTGAATGCCAATGGGGAAAAGGTGCATTAGGATTTAGCTCAGGTTTGTGTCCATGAAGTGCCACGTGACGCTGTACGCAAAGTCAGTATGAGGTGCTGCTGGTTAACTTTCAGGTTTGGGTCTTTTTTTGAAGAGTCAACTCCATCCATCCATTTTCCAAACCGCTTATCCTACTGGGTCGCGGAGGGGTCCGGAGCCTATCCCGGAAGCAATGGGCACGAGGCAGGGAACAACCCTGGACAGGGGGCCAGCCTATCGCA
>JAABNY020000002.1:11411145-11422098 GCA_015164015.2 Brevimyrus niger | reverse complement strand
GTTAGCATTAGCATTTTTCCCATTGAAATGAATGAGCGGTCCCCATAAGGATATGTTTACCCTACGTGTGTGTGTGTACTGTATGTGTGTATGTGTGTGTTTTTTTCCGGGTGTGTCACATTTAATCGGTATCACCCCACAGGACAACATCTCTGCTGAGTGCTCTTCAGTATTGCCCAAGAGTTTCTGCAAATAACATGCATGGAAAATTAATATTTATTCACAGAGAAAGAATGTGTGCATATACTGATAAATACATACATCGTGTACACATACCATATATTATGCATGTTTTTTTTTTGTGTCAAATAAATGTGCGGCTACATAACATCCAACATCTTCATCATTTTTTTCATTATTTTTGAATTTGATCAATAGGAGAATATAATGAAGATGGGTTAGACATTTGCTTCACACCTCCGGGGTTGTGGGTTCGAGGGCTCTGTGTGTCAGGATTTTACATGTTCTGTCTTGCATGAGTTTCCTCCGACCTCTGAATTTCTTGCACTATCCAAAGGCCTTTAGGCTAATTGTTCTCTCCAAAATTCGTAGAGTACGACTATGTGCGCATGATTGTGCCCTATGATGGGCAGAGATGGGTTCCTGGCAACCTGACAGCTCTGAAGGATGGGTTTTGACAAGTCCTAAAATAACTGGCACCTCAACAATAGAAGCACACGCAAGATTCAAGCCCCCACCCCTTGGAAGTGTGAAGGAACAGCGCCACCTACTGAGCTGCTGTGTCATGACACTGTTATTGCTTCTCAGCTGGATGGATTGTGATCAGTGAGCTTGCGTGGTTTCTGGTAGAAGCAAGAAGGAAGAAAATTCCATTTGACATCCATGAGTTACATCATTATAACCTATGAAAATTTAAGTCCCTTTGTCTAAATTATTAAACTTCAGTTATTTAAGTACAGTATTTCTATGCTTAAACATGGTAAAAAAAAAAAAAAACAATCTGTCCCAGTTCATTCCTTATTAATTGTTAATGTGCTATTAATTATTAGCTTGAGAAGTGATCTGCTCCAAACCCCTATTAAATGAGGAATGACCTTATGAACTTAATGTTGGAGGTAGACCTGTCCTGACCTTTACATTGTTTTGGCTTGTATGTAATCACGCCCAGACTCCTTCTCGCTAATATCGCCCTTTCTGTGTGTCTGAGCGCAGGGTAACTCAGGTCTGGGCTTCAGCATTGCAGGGGGGACAGACAACCCCCACATCGGTGATGACTGCAGCATCTTCATCACCAAGATCATCCCAGGAGGGGCAGCTGCACAGGACGGCAGACTCAGGTAGGGCGTCTGATGATGATTGATCAGTCTCCAGCCCAGGCTGTACCGCCAACACGCATCGGCTCCTCCATCTGGCTGAGGAGGGGTCGGGGGTTTGGTGCTGACACCCCCGCTGATTCTCCTACATGGTACGAACCACCCTTCTGCATGGCTCGAGGCTTTCCAAGGTCATAGCACTGGTGTGAGCCTCATCTGGCCTCACAATAAGTGGGACCAGCCAAGTGTTGACAGAAGTGATGTCATCATTGGGGGGGGTGGCAGCACAAATATGTTGATTGGATTCCTCCATTACACGGGGTACTTGTCATCTGGGCCTGCCCAAGGCATACGCGAACTAAGCGGCTGCATTGGCAGCAGGGCCATATGACCACCAGGGGGCCCCCCATCTGATGAGCTTGTCAGGATGGGAAGGAAGATGACAAATGAAAGTTAGGTTAATCAGCTTTTACTTAGGGCCCTGAAAACGGTAATTCCAGCCCTGCTTGTCCTTCGCTATACAGACTGAGATGTCATGAATATCCCGGTGTTAAGTGAGTTTACAACTTCCCAGTCGTCACCGTACATAGTCTGTGTACTACCCGGGGGGGGAGGGGGGGGTTGCACCCCAAACACAGCTCCTACTTTTCCTGTAGAGCAGAGGGCTGCACAGCTCCTCCTCAGTCTGTGACTTATTCAGGCTCTCGTTCTGCGTGAACGTCCTCTTAATCTGCAGCTTTGCAAAGAACAGAAGCTGCCGACTCCTTTTTTTTTTTCTTTCCGTCTGTTAAAAAAAATCAAGTAAACGTCTTTTCCACACAAAACACGTTTCCTGCCCTCCTGCCCGGAGCAGTGTGTCAGTAACCTAAATTCCAGATTTGCAGTCTGCCGTTTCTGCCGTTCTCGATGAATTTCCGCCGTCCTCCGTGGATAAACTAATCGCGTCGAGGAATAGAGGGACGGCTCTGTCTAGTCCATATAGCGAGTCAGGCCCGGTCGACCTGTATGAAAAGCACCTCCGATCTGGTGGTCTGCTACACGCTACACGCTAAGGTTTCTCACCCGCCTTCAGACACCTGCCTTGACAACTGGAGGTGAAGGAGCAGCCGGGAACGGGCCACGGAGCTGGTAATCCAGGCACACCGGATAAGGTGTCCCGGTGCCATAGCGTTGCCATTCTGGTGCTCGGAGGGCCAGAAGCCTTCCCCAAATAACCGGGTCCAATCTGACCGTCTGACTCCCAGGCAGGAAAAGCGCCAACAGTCATCTGCTCCCGTCATCTGCAGATTAATTTCCAGTACTTAAGAAATTGAAACTGGTGATTTTTTTATATTGATGTTTCTAAATATAGCTAGTACTAATTATGATTTATTAAGCTAAGTATAATTTAAGAAAATAACATGTTGTGTCCAGTTTTATTGTCCAGCCAGTAATTAAGATTCTCGAATGCTTTGGATGTCACAGTAATGTGATAAGTGCTCATTCATTTTAGATCCAATGTAGCAGGTAATAAACAGTAATGACTAATGAGACTTTTAGGTAATTTTTTACTAGAAGTTTCAAAAATATTACTAGTAATAACACTAGGGATTTATGTGAGGGGTCTGTGGAGTCAGTAATTTGCTAGATCTTGGATTCAACTAGCCAGTCACACACGTCTGACACACAGGAATATATAGTAACACCTGCTATATGTACACAAATATCTATGACTGTGACAGAGCTAAACCGACATAAGGATGTGTATAAGCTAATAATAGAGCTGGTAAGCAAACCAGATTGAGAAGCTGAGACAGTCGCCGTACTAAGTAGAGCATTAAACAGTCAGGTGATGGAGCGACACTAGGAAAGACTGGCGTGTTGAGTTTAGCTTGTTTCTTCACTGGGTGTGGTTGGAAGGAGACCGGATCAGGGTCCTGCAAGGAGGGACAGCTCGGCGTGGTCACGAAGACGGCGGGCAGGATTCCAGTGAGACCGACCCATGACTCAAATCTCCTTGCAGAAGCTTCTTGATTACGGGCCAAGACGTTTACCACAGCTGGGGTCAGAGGAGCAGAGCTCATGCCTGCTTGCTGGAATCGCAGACATTGAGTTTGTGATTCGGCGCTCTAGTGGGCTGCCAGTCCAACTGAGGTGGTAAAAGGGAAGCCTGATTTGTTGGAAGGGAGTTCCAGTGCTCAACCCACTGAATACCTTGTTGGGGTGCAGTGAGGGGGTTGATCTCCATGTGTCCTCTGGAACTGAAGGGGTGATTGAGTTGGCCCTTGGCTTTACTGCAGCTCTCCGGTCCACTGGGCCTTTTGAGTTGTGAACTGAGCCCTATGAAAATACGAGCTATTGTTCAAAAATGTCCGTAAGATTCACACAACACGTGATGCTTCCAAAACCCGTATGTAACATCCCAGATCTCAGATTTCTACATGCAAGTGTATGCACGCCAAATGGTTCTTTCTACTGTATATATTCAGATCATTCCATTTAACGTTATATCCATTGTGTTCCCCCTGGAATTTTGCAGTGCATCTAGTCACTGCGTGAACTGGGATATTGTCACAGCTTAGCTCCAGATTCAGGTCTGTGGCTGGCCTCTTGCTCTTGATTTACGGTGCATGTTTTTCAGTGCAGCTGATGACTTGTGTGTCCCTGGAAGCATTTATGATGTTGCTGCCCGTTCGTTTGGCCATTAAACGTTTACCGCAGATCTCTAGTCCTGTCAGCTGGGACCTAGATGAGAAGATGCATGTGTTACGGTGTTTGTAGCTCCCTCCCCTAATTCTGTTCTGATTAACAGTGCAGCCACATGCTGTACTGAATTATTGACAAGGAATACCATTAGCGCTTAATGTTAGCATTAGCATGCATTGTGTCACCATTGCCTTTGTGCGCACGAATAAATTCAACAAAGGCTTATTGGTTTAATTCTGTAACCATTGGGTTGTTGTTTTTGTTATTTGTGGTATTTTACATATTGTTTCACTTTCTTTCACTCTGACAAACTGTCAAATAGGCAGAACCAGGCTACAATGAGCACGTTTTGGCACAGTGATTTCATGCAGACTCTGCCAGCAGCTACAGAATGGTCCCATTGTCTGAGGCTAGCTGCTACATATGTGCCACCATCGTGTTTATTCCCGGGACAATGGGGATGGTCCTTGTGGCCTTAATCTGAACTGGAGGACTGGGTTGGGGTTTTGTACTGTATATACTAAACAGCCAGCTTTGCTTGGGGCTGAGCCGTGTTGTTCTCAGAGTACTGAACCTAGGGTTCCTTTCTTGTTGGCCCCATGTTTGAAGTTTTGTTTTGCAGCCTGGTTGTTTTGTTTGAGGGGCCAGCCTTATCATTAGCCAATGATTTGTTTTTAATTGGTGAGTGACAGCGAAGGAGGCAGGCCAGGGCCCAATCAGCTTCTGGCTAGGGTCAAAACCCCCGTGGCCCCGCCCCTATATACTCCCCTGCAGCAAACAGACCTTAGGGCTGTCAGACAGGAAACCTGGCACTGTAGATTGGACGGTACAGTTCAGGTTATCCTGTCTGGATCTTGTCAGATGCTGGAGTCCTTTGTTGGCCGGTTGCATAGAACTCTGGGTCACAGTGTAAACTAACTCGACGGTCAGAGAATGCTCTGAAGCAGAATGGGTTATGGTTGGCTATGGTTACTCTGTGCGAAAGTGGACTCACGCCACGGCGTCGGACAAGCCACAATCCTGAATGTTCTTTGAAGTACTTTGGTCCTAGGCCTCGGCTGGTGCTGTAGAACACAGCTGCTCTTAAAAGTCACATTTACGATGTGCGGATTGGATGTTGTATGAATAAATAAGTAAATAATTTTACTAAAATGAACCGTACTTACAGCAGGCATGGCTGGGTTATTATTGTTAGGGAAACATTTCCATCTGAAATACGATATGAAAACGAGAACTATTAATATTGCTTTTGAAACGGATTGAAATAAAAACAAGCGTCAAATACTTCCCGTTACCGTCTAAAAATCCTGTTTAGCTATAGTAATGATTTATCTTTGGCTCTCTAGTACGATGCACTTAAACCATAGAAATGACCAATGGCACTAAAACGCAGCACGAAGTAGATACCAAAGAAGTCCATCTATCTCTAGAAGTAAAATGACCAAAACCTAAAGTTAAATATAAAACAGCTAGACTAGATATTTAAAATAAAAACTAATTCAATTTCGTGATCGGTGGTCATTGTTAACACACCACACAGTGCGCAACAACGAAATGTGAAACCCACATGTGACTTTCGTGACACAGTAGGGAGCAGCTAATTAAGCACCCGGGGAGCAGTGCTTGGGGACAGTACCTTGCTTTAGGGTATCTGTGGTGACTTGCTGGTGGGGGATTCGAACTTGCAATCTTTCGATTACAAGTGCGCTTCCCTAACCACTAAGCCACCACTGCCCAAGAGACCACACCTATAACTAAACTAGATTTCAAATGAAAATGAACAATAATCTAAAAAAAATAATAATAAAAAAACCTAGCGAGGAATCATAAATGCAGATATTTTCCTTGATATTTGCAGATATTCTCCTTGATATTTTCCTTTTATTTTACTTTCTTAGTCAAGCATTCTTCAGATTCACTTGTTATCATTCTGATTGTAGAATGTAGAAAAGGTATTTAAATGCAATCTTTGGTCCGCCTGCTTCCTGACTTCCTGCTACTTTCCCCCTGCCCATTGGACAATCGAGGTTGGCTTGCATCACTGGTTGTTATAGCCTCAGCACTCCCCTCAGAACCATGATAAAATGGTGCATGTCCGTGTGAAGTAAACCAGCCCTCAGGCACCTCCTGGTGGATGGAACTGAACTGTGGAAGGACAGACCTACAGACCTGCTGGCCCGGCTTGAGTTCAGTGCCCCCGTTGGTTTCACACTGAAACGAAACGCACATCCTCACCCTAACAGAGTTCCACCAGAGAGCATTAAATCAGATTAAACATTCGACAATGTTTACACGTCTAAACTCGCCTCCTACTGTCAAATCCAAACCACGAGAACCCGAACTCCAGACTTGGACCTGCTGTCAGAAAAGTTCTGTCTATTTCATCTGAGTCCCATTTTAGAAGGTCAGTATTCACGGTTGCACATGAAAGTATATGTACGATATGTGAGACCCAGAATCCGTAAGTGATAATGCTTAAGTGGCAGGTGGCCAGTAGACAAAGGTTGGGGGGCACAATATCCATGAGTTATGAAAATGTTACAATGTTACGAAAATAGCACTGGGTGCAATTGACAATGATGGCTAGTATATTCTGCTACAGTTCAATTTGAATTACAGCTACTTAGTAAATTAGAATTCACTGCAAAACTGCTGATTATGATCGATATATAGGGAACAATTTATGCAGACACATTGGCTAATGTGGCATAGCAATAAATATATTTTATCCCTGTCTCTGTCATTGTTGCAAACTCTCTCTCTCTGCTACCCTGTAAGGTTTTCTTCCCAAAACAAAGCCACATTTGTTTTTCATTTATTTTTGTACTAATTGTTAGATTTTTTTTGTTTAGAAACTGTCCTAATTAAAATGTTGCTACAGATGCTAATCGTCTGTCTGCTTACTGGGAACAACATGATCACTGGATCAGCGTCCATCCAGCTTCTCATGAGGTGTGCGAGGCCGTGGGTCATCCGGACGCCACTTCCTGTTTCAGGGTGAACGACAGCATCCTGTTCGTCAACGAGGTGGACGTGCGGGAGGTGACGCACAGCCAGGCCGTGGAGGCCCTCAAGGAAGCCGGCGCCATCGTCAGGCTCTACGTGATGCGCAGGAAGCCGCCGGCGGAGAAGATCACGGAGATCAAACTCATCAAGGGCCCGAAAGGTCTGTGAGCACCTCCATGTTTGTTCCTGTGGACGGGGGGGCGCGGGGGTGGGGCTGGGGCACCTGCCCCTTTTATTTAAATAATTCCCCTGTTTTGTGCCCCTTCCCCGTTTTTTTGAGTGCCCCTGTTTGATCACTGAAGATTATGCAAAATTTACCAAGAGGGACCCTTAATGATGACTGATTATCACTCTAAATGTACTGTTACGCATGACCGTCTGCTATGCATGACTTTTGTTTTATCTTCAGGTTGTTCTTTTTTTTCCCCATGTCAAATAAACCTCCCAAGGCTAAATTCGTTTAGTACTTTTTTAATTGAATGTAATATTTACGTGTTTTATGATTAAACAATTTCTTGGTACATTTACTCAAAATCAAAGCTATTGAGATGGTAAAAACTGTGTTCCTCCCTCGTCTGATCATCCCGTTTAGACATAGACGGTTTTCACTACCCTTCTGACTCAAAGCAGAATATCTTCTTTTCCAGTTTACTCCAGCGCTGCTCCAGGAATACTGGAGTACAAAAAAAAACGCTAATCAAGTAGGAAAACGATTAAGTTGAGAATAACACTTTGTCGTGGAGTTCACCCAGTCTCTGGTGTATCTGACATCAGTATAGATGATGATAAACGGATTGCAGACATATTTTCCATAGCAAAACTGTCCAAACTAGCCAACAGCTACATATTCTTCATCGAACAGTATCTGATTGATTATGAAGCTAAGCAGGGCTGAACAATTTATTTATTTCAAATCAAAATCGTGATTTGAATCAGTGCAATTAGCATTTTGCAAAGGCAGCGATTTATGATGTGCGTCCGACCCAGGATTTAATACTGTTGTGAGAATAGTTTTAAAAATTCTTGCCATCCTTCATGTGTGACAATCATTCTCACCAATCAGAAGGGCTGTGCTTCTCGTGAGCCAGTCCTGCTCACCAATCAAAAGTGGTCTGCGTATACGCCCACAAACAGCAAACGTATGAAACCCAAGGAAAATTTGTGGTGCAAAAAAATATTGATTCCGCTGCTGCATTATAAGTGAATTACCTACCTATTTCATGGTCAGAGATTGTTTACAAAAAGGTCCTATAATAGGGGTCCAAGCAGTGTTAGCTGCAGGATCCCTATTGTTTTTTTCTTACTGAAATTGTTTTTATTACTATAATTATTATGATGATGATGATTATTATTATCGTCATTATTATTATTATTGATTTATTTAGAAATTATTATTATAAATAATAACAGTAATAATAATAATAATAATAATTATTATTATTATTATTATTATCAGTCACAGCTCTTGTGACAATTTTGTTTGATTGTTCCCTAAGGGTAAAAAAGCCTTTGCAAAACAACACTTAAAATGCGCATGTAAAAACACAGTCACTTTACCATGTTTCGGTAGGTAGGATCCAGCACTTTTTTTCCTTAAATTTATAATAAATTATTGCAGATAAAAAAATACTTGCCATAATCTGGGAACATCATCCACAGAGAATCATATGACCACCATCATAATTTGACTGTAAAAAGTTCAGTTTGTTTAGAAGCTGTTCTTCCTACTTCTACTTCTTCAGGAATGGGTGTTCAGTAAAAGTTACGGTTACTTGAGGCTTGATTTTTAAACGTGTTTATGGCAAATCACTTAAGATTCGAGGCGTGAACACAAGGGTTCGAAAAAGTAACAAATACTTGTTGGAAGCAATTTGTATCTTTAAGTTCTCATCCCTGCTTTAGAATATAGTCCAATCAATATTCTGATGGCATCTCATGTGTTAATGCTGTATCATATGTATTACATTTGTTACACACTGAATATTGAACTGAAGCTTCACTTTTAAGAAAAATTACATCACAAATCAAGCCGCAGTCGCAATATCTGTCAGAAAAATCGATAAAGATAAGTGTGTTCTATTGCGTTAGCAAAGGTTAAAATAACCGTGCAGTAGTTAATATTATCAATGTTTTACCTTTCTAATTTGCAACTAAATGGTATTTTGGTCATATTATGAAGAAAAACGAGGGGGGTTTGTTTTGTTTTTTTTCTTTGCGGCGGTTGCTTTTCCAGCAGAGCGGGAAGATGACATGCTTCAGTGCCGCGGGAAATGCGTCAGATTCAAGTGAAACCTGATACAAAGACGTAACAATGGGTATTGCTACTGCACACATTTAGAATTAAGGCTGACATCACACTGAACCGTGATGTCATTGTTGCAAAACAGAAAGTTAAAACACTGATAATACTGAAAGTATGGTTATTTTTTGACCTTCGCTAACGCAATGGAAAACACTTATCTTCATAATCAGACAAATATTGTTTGATGAAGAATTTGTAGTCCTAGTCTAGTTTTAACCATTTCGTTAGAGAAAATCGCTTCAGTCAGTCACAGCGGAAGTTGTATGACATCATTGTGAAAAGAGTCTATTAGTAGCTTTCTGATAAGGTGTCAAAATAAAAGTGTCACATCCTTGAATAATTTAGGCGCTGCATTCAGAAAGGTGTCAAAATTAAAGTCTCCTCTAGAACGATAATCTTTACATTCACAGAATATTGACTGTCACAGCGGGTAGGCAAGAAACCACGGTGAGCACGTCAGGCGCATGGCGTTCCTTTCATTAGCCTGTATGTGGGTTTGATGTATTATGCTTCAGAGGGGACGGGAAGCTGGGAAGGCGACTATCCAAGCGCGGTTCTTCCATGTTTTTCAGGCCTGGGCTTCAGTATAGCGGGGGGAGTGGGCAACCAGCACGTTCCTGGAGACAACAGCATCTATGTTACCAAGATCATCGAGGGCGGGGCCGCTCACAAAGACGGCCGGCTGCAGATCGGCGACAAGATACTGTCTGTGAGTCATGGCCTGCCCGTGCTTCTCAGGCACAATGTAAATTGGAATGAGCCGTCTTTCATTTGGGGTCACTTTGTGTCAAGAGCCCACATTACTAGAAGTCACGGACATTTTAATGAAAAACTGGTCAGTTTGCTGTCCTGGGTTTAATTTGTGAAGTTTTCCTACCTTGTGCTGTGATGTCTGCAATAAACTCCGGTCCAAACTCTGTCTAGGATAAGTGGTTGGAAAATGGATGGATGGCATGGATAGATGGATGGATGGGCGAATGAGTTTAAACACCCAAGACTTCTCCTTTTGATCTCTCTTTAGAGAGGAGCTGGGGCAAGTCTAGGATTTTTTTTAAGGTGGGGGACATGAAAGGGTCATAATTCATACAAAGGACCAAAGGACACCTAATTTATTATTAGCCAATAATATGTTTTGAATCTGTGAGTAGCAGGGGTGGGGGCACTCTGGGGGAGGGGGAGACAATCAGCTTTCAGCTGGGGGCGGGAGGCTATTGGAATACCTGTATCCTGTAAGCCATTGTGTATAATTGCTGCATTGTAATCTGGGCTCTGCTCTGTTGTTCTCTAAATCTCAGACGAGTAACTCACTTCTGAATTAGGGCGGGAATAATCTCTGTGAAAGTGGGGGCCGTTCACCATGATGGTGCCATCCTGAATGTACACCGTCATGTGCCTATAAGGCATTGAGTTGGTGTGTTCTGTAACTGGGCTTGGGGGGGGGCGGATGCAGTCACACTGTCCTGCAGGTCTGGGTTTTGTCTGAATGCTGAGGTTCTTTTTGTGTGTGTGTGTAGGACAGAGGGGGAAAGTTCAACTCCAGAAAGTAAAAATCCAGACCAAGTTTTTTTTTGTTCCACCAACCAGTCCTCTGTGACTGTGATTCAACCATAGTGCGAATTACCCCTCCATAATTGGGGGGTACTGCCTTCATAACACTTCTATGACCACAGTGGCGACTGGCCCATA
>JAABNY020000002.1:11265381-11281718 GCA_015164015.2 Brevimyrus niger | reverse complement strand
AAAAACGTAGAAACATTTTAAATATATATTAAACTTAAATTATCAAGTGTCTCATTTACTTCAATTATAATTAGAAACGCAGCTATAAGACTTGCTGGTCAGGGGGAATAACAGAAATAAGTTTGGTATTAGGTGGAAAACAGGGTTACACTGCAGAAAGGACTTTTCTATTAAAACAACTTGTTAAATATTTCAGCGGGCCAGTGGTAGTTGGGAATTCTTCGCTGGGACACTATCCAGCTGCTGATTATTAACAGGCTGCAGCGCGGCGGTTCGCCGGCTCCGGGTTCCGGGCTCTGTACCCCATGCCCTCAGCCAGGGCCCCGCCGCCGCTGGTTACTCGATCAACCTGCCAACCCCGTCCGAGGACGCAATGACACAAACCACAGACTATATTAACTGAATATTCTGCAAGCGTGCCAGCGATCAGATCAGCCACCAAAGCATACGGCACCGGAACCTACCGGCCGGCTGTCAGCGCTGCGTAAAAGGATCAATATTGCACCCGAATTATATCGATCATATTTCAATATTAACATTATATGGCATATTACTACTATATGACCACGGTGTACAGGCAGCTATGCTACGGAAAGTGTCACGAATCGACGGTGAAATTGCGTAGCCGGTAACACAAAGGCAAAACCACCGGAGCCTCGCTTTTAATGGGTCTGACAGCGAGTCGGAAAGGCAAGCAAGCCCGCAAGGCAGAACAGCCCGGAACCCTCCCTCACCTTCCGCCTGCTCGCGCGCCGCCATCTTCTTCCCCGACCCGGCGTCACTGGACTGTGGTGGGGGGAGGAGGAAAGCGGCCGCTGGAAAGCGAGACTGACACCCCACAGCTTTGCGGGCTCTCAGTTTAATGTCACAAAATGGCAATATATAAATTTAATGACAGGGAATTAAATGAGAATTGAGAGATGGGACAAGAAGTCACCAAGCTTTAAAACACAGAGGATAGGAAAAATACAACTGGAAAGGAGTCTCTAGTTTAGCCAAAGGATAACTTATTTGTATTTTTAAATTAATGTTTTCTTTAATTACTTACGTATTGACATGATGCTTTTAATTTTGACCTCCAACGTCAGCACTAAGTAATACTGAACGATGTAAGCGAGTTTAGTAAGAAATTTCCGTTCATACTGTTATACGTTTTACTTCGTATAACAGCTCAGACAACCAAGATGATAGTCATACAAAGAATGTTTCACCCGTTTATTGCATTATATTTTTCAGAGCCACTTTATCACATAAACATTCACAAGGGTTTTAAGGATCAACTAGGATCAGCTACCTCATGACATCAGCTCCAAAGTTTGGCACCTGGACAAATGTGTCCTTTGCTATGAAACCCTCTCCATTTTCTGTGCTGTCCAACTGTTACGACAAAAATAAAAAATAAAAATAATAATCATGTTGTATCCACTTCATCATATATCCTTAGTCATTAAAGGGTGAAAAAAACGTAAATGTGAAATTAACCCTTTCCACCTAACCCTGGTTTATACGTGTGGCAGAATATCAGGGTTTTTTGCTTTTCTGTGAGTCCCATGAAGGAGTGGAGAATATCAGATGAATGTCCTGTGTATTCATCAATAGGATGCAAGCACATTTGACAAGATGCAAGAACATGCATCAGCACAAACCAACGCTCATGCAGACGCACACCAGTCATATTTAGAAGTCGTGGAACATGCAATTAAGAGATCTCCAGAACCATGGTGGGTCCTGTGGTTTATAATCAGTGTTTGACTGACAAGCAGGGGCAGACTAACCAAAAGGCAGGGGGCAGACAGTCTCCTGAGCCCCTTCGAAAACTAGGAGCTCCATGAAGGAAGAACTTCCAGAAGGTATATTTAAGAATATAACATAATATGATAATTTAAATTATAGCAAAATGTATGTTGTTTGCATTTTTGGTGACAGTTTTCAAGGCAGACAAAGTTGCCCCCATTCCAGCTGTTGCGCTACCCAGCTTCCTGATAACACTGGAGTTTGCCAGCTGTTCAATGCAAAGCGAAGTAACAAGATGGAAACGGCACAAAGGTACAAGACTAACGTTACATCTCCCTGGAAGTATTTCTGTAGAAACAGGTTAGTGAACTGCTAGGGGATGCCAACACAGCTTCAGTGCACCATGGCGGAGAGTCTGGAATGTTCTTTGTGTTTTGTTGAGAATTCTCCTTTTGTTTTTTTTTTGGTTGGTTTGGGATCTGGCGAGTGGGAAGCTTAGGGCATATTGTTTACAACGTTTGCATGCTCTACGGACGGTGTCGTGATCGCGCACAGGCTGTGGATATCGCAGTCATGGAGAATGGGCTTCCATCCATAGCTATTCATTATTCGTTTGCCCCATGTGCACAGTGTATGGGGACCATTTTGAGTGTGGAAGATCCCACATGATAAACATGAACTTACAGTAGAGTGACTTGTTTACATATTTTTTTTGTATTCTTCTAATGGTTTGAATGTAGAGCTAAACCATGCCAGGAAAATGTACCTCGGAGCATAATTGAGCTGCCAGAGCCCATTCGCAGTCAGAAACAAGGGTTTGAATCTGGAGGGTCCCCTGGCGTGCAGCAAGTATGTACTCATCTGCGTGTTGTAAGCGTTTGGGTGTTTTTCCATTTTTCGTTAGACTGCCGTCTTTGGTCTTTTCACCACTTTATGCACAAAAGTGCATTCTTACTAGTAATAAAAGGCTTTACCCACTGCAACCTGACCACTGCAACTCCCCAGCAAAATTCTCAACAGATGGTACTTACTGTAACTGTTGTGTACTGTATCTGTTGTGTTTGCAGTCAGTGGATGCAGAGTCGCTCTTCTTGCATCCATGTATCTCGAACCAGTGCACACACATCACAATCGAGGCGTGTGTGTGTCCCTACAGCTGCCTGCCTTTCCTCCAGAATATCCCTGCCAGCACCGCCACAGTCATTGTTCCACATCAGCCGATGGAATTCTTGCTGAAACAATCGCCCTTTTTGTCACTGAGGAAGTCAAAGTCACTCGTGTTTTGCATTGAGCGACTATATCTGCCCAGTATGGGCCTAAGGATACTTGGATGTTAACTGCACAACTTGTGCATCACACGGAATAATCAATACACCTCATAACCTTCATTTATAGTTTCGTTTTATTTTGGTTGCTGGGTTTTGGGAGTTCTGAGGTCTTTCTGGCGTTTAGTGCTCCCACGCCCCCTAGCGGTGAGACTTTGTAATCGCAGTCCAGTCACTTGAATTCCTGCTGAAAGAAAAATGCCATTTTTTCAAAGGCATTAGTTTAACATTGCAACTAAAGTCTACTTCTGCGTTCGTAAAGCGGTCCTGCCTGTAAGACTAAACAAAGAGAGCACCAGATAAGCAGGGTAGAGGAGGTTGTAGATTATCAGGAGGAAGAGAAGAGCGGGAGATGGTGTGCAGGCCGAGAGCCATGTTTAGGGTGAACACCTGCTTACTAGGCTTGTGAGACATGATGAGGGACATGATACGTTTCAGGGGGACGAATCTCCTTAATCCCTATTTTTCCTTCTCCTCAGTGCTGCATATAAACTGATATGTTCTCTCTTGGCACAAGTCCCTGGGTGGAGACGCCAGAGCAGAGCCAGGACATCATCTCCCAGCTGCCCCGGGAACATCCGGAGAACCCTCAGAACAAGCAGAGTCTGTGGCCTTGGAATAAGAGGTCAGGTCTGACCTGCCCGGCATGCTGCTGCTTGGACCCTCACCGCGGAATGTACGAAGAGGGTTTCGAGACTTTCCCACGGATGCTTGCCTTAGCCACTTTATCACCGTGGCCCTGCACAAGTCCTCTTGGTTAACCTCAGCCTTCGACTCAATCAGGAAAAAGGGAAACAGTAAGAATAGAGACACTCAGATCGATTTTATGTCTGTATCTGCAGAAAGTTCCAACTTGAGAATAATGACACAGTGTTTAATCCAGCTCTGTAACTTTAGGCTATTGGAGTCCCTCACATCAGCCTGCTACCCCCAACTCTATCTGCCTTTCTCTTGAACACACTGCCTCACACTCACTTGTAGGGTACCCGGCACACACTGACCTACCCATTTAAATTAACCCATTAGCCTTTTAGTATTTTGCATGTGATTTGACCAGGCCAGTTGGGGGGTGCACCCCTTCATGAGATAAAAATGCTAGTTGAACATAAGTAAAAAAAGCAAACAAAATGCAATTATATTGTTTGTATAATTTATATTTGGAAATGTGGCTTGTCTTAGTCATATCGATGTGTCCTTTACAAATGTATCCATCTGATCTGAAGGAGTGACTGGTCGGGCTCCCCCACCTGGCAACCCTCCGAAAACCGAAAAGTCCCATGGTTATCGGAAAATAAATTCTCAGGGCAGACGTGGCTGTGTCCGTCACGCGCCAATAAATAAACAAACAGATGGCTGAACAGGAAATAAACATAAGTACAAAAGTAAAGTGAAAAGTTATCCAGTAAGGATGTTATGATGTTATTATGGGATGTGTACCTGTCGGGATGGCAGGCAGATCTCCGTGGAGGCAGGAGCGCTAGGATTAGCGTTAGCATCCTCAGGATACGAGAAGCCGGGGAAAGCAGAGCCAACACCCAACTCAGCCATTCCGCAGAGAACGGCCCATAGGAAGACCACCCGAGCTGGCGTGTCACTCCCTGTCCCTGTCACCGCGCTCTACAAAGTGAAGGACAGCTTGGAGGCGTGAGGAGCAGCATCTCATCCCATGACCTTGTCCCTTTCCTGGAACATCCTCACCCTTCACTCCATCTCCCAGGCATATTTCTGTTGTCTCACCTTGAAAGGTACCTTGCCTTTCGCTCAATATGTTCCTCTATTTCTTGGACCAAAAGGTGAGGAAAAGATAAACTGAAACAAAATCCAACCATAAATAATGAACCATATCAGGTTAAACGTGTGAGTTGGAGTCCTTACAATGGTGTGGTACAAACTAACATTTCAAAACAAAGATATTACACTTCTGCATTTTGTGTTGAAAGGGCAATTTGTACAATGTATTTAACTATTTGTACTGTTAAACCACAAGGAACTTAGACATAAATAGACTTTCAAATTAAAAGTTGTTGAGTCGGCATGGTGGCGCAATGGTTAGCGCTGTTGCCTCACATCTCCGCTATGGCTCCATGTATGGAATTTGCACAGGTTCCAGATTCCCTGGTTTCACAAACTGTGGATGGTGTGTATACCCTGCATCCTGGGTTATTCCCCGCCTGGTGCCCGTAGTTCCCAGGATAGGCTCCAAAACCCCATGAGATTCCATAGGGCATGCGAAAATGGATGGAAAATGGATGGAACCAATATTTTCATGTCACTGTCAGAACTTTAATGCGGGTTGTAGGCGGTGAAACAAATACTATTTTCAGTTCAGAATAAAATTACGGATGCTCAATTAATCTATGCCTTTGTATTCATCCTTCCTCCAGTTCTAATGCTTGTGACCAGCGATATGGTTGTCCCGACCACAGAGTACAACAATAGGTCCCTGTTTCCAGGCCCTGCCAACGTGGTCAACGCTGATAGAGAAGCTGTGGGGCAAACGGATGGTCAAACAATAGGATTTGCTGCGAAGCAGACGCGCAGGGTCAGCCTTCTGCAAGCGGCGCCCAGGTTTCGGGGTTTGGGCTGAGGGGACGATAGCTGACAGAAGGAAGCGAGATAGGGTTTCTCAGGATGCACAGGCCACGCCCCAGATGAAGCCTGGCGGCATGTTTGTGGGGCGACGTGGCTGACATCCACAGACATATCTACACCAACACGCTCATGTTATAAGGCGGTACGGGATACACATGGGCTCAGTTAAAGTCAATGCAGGCTAAATGACTCAATGATTTAACGCACTTTACTATTAACAGTAACACCGAAGAGAAATAAGGTAAATTCGTCTTTGTCTTTATTTCAACTCAATGTACTTAAAAATGCATCTCTTTAATACATTTTTTTTTTTAGTTAGCAGTACCCAAATTTTAATTGTAGAAAAACGTAGAAGTGTTTTGGTATTCATTTCTTGAAATATTTTCTTCGCATTTATAATTTGTCAGTTTTTAATTAACTTGATTTAACTTTTGATTCAATTAATAAAACATAAACGTGAACAAAACCTAGACATGCTCAATTGTGTTAAGTATTGGAAGATGTTTACTGAACACTACACAATGATCTGATGATGTACTTAGGTTAAAGGCTATCATGGATCGATTATATGGAGTTTGTAGTACAGATTGGTGAATGCTGTTAAAGTCAGTGTTGGTGAAGTACTAGCCTCCATGTTATTACAGCAAAAGGTTTCTAATCAAAATTGGCTTCATTTTTTTTTTTTTGCAAAGGCTGCGGTTGTCGCCTGGGGCAGAATGAACCTCTTCCTCCTGCAGTTCCTCCTCCTCCTATACCAGTGCAGCCAGCTGGCCAGCAGCGATTGTGTATATGGAACAAACAAGGACCACAAGCCATTGGTGAGCTGCATAAATATGGGCCTGAGAGACATACCGTCTTCAGTAGAACGGACCACCGAAGTATTAATCCTCAAAAATAACAGTTTTGCGTCCTTGTCCTGGACTGCCTACACAAGCTTTTACAAGCTCCACGAGTTGGATCTCTCCCAGAACCAAGTGTCGGCACTACAAAGGAGGTCTGAGTTGGTCCTCCCTACACTGAAGGTCTTACGGCTCTCCGGCAACAGGCTCCAGGAGCTACCAGCAGATGCCTTCGCTGCTGCAGCCAGACTCGCTGAGATCTACTTGGATGGGAACCAGCTCCAAATTCTGAACAGTGCTGCCTTCAGGGGATTGACATACCTGGGGATTCTGAATCTCTCCCACAACCGAATCAGGGCTGTGCCTAAGGCCCTGCTATACCTGATCCCATCCACTGGCCTAAAGACCTTTGACATAGAGAACAATTATCTTACTAGCTTGCCAGACGAGTTCTTCAGGTCAAAGCCTGATATTCCATATGTCTACCTATCCCAGAACCCCTGGGTATGTAACTGTGAAATGGAGTATCTGCAAGGTTGGCTGGACGATGAAAGCATTAATGTATACATCCACACTGGTCCAGATTCCATTTTGAATGACCCAGAAAGTGTAGTGTGTGACAGTCCGAGGCATCTGAAAAATAGACCTATAATCAATCTGGAAAACGGATATTGTTCTGAACCTTATTTTCGAACTTATATTTTTCCATTTACTGCAATATATGACACAGAAACATTACTTTCAGAAGAAGGTTCACTAGCCCAAACAACAGCCACATTCATCAAGACGAGCATGGGAGATATACATCAAGATATACGAACATGGGAAGAGCCTATATCAATCACAGACTCAACAGGTCCCACGGGAAAAATATTACAACAACCTACAACAACTGCTACAGAAGCAACCGTACGGCCTATATCAACCACACACTCAACACATTCGAAAGCGGGAACATTACCACCAACGACCGTTACGGAAGCAACTCCTACAAAAACAACCGTACACACTACATCAACCACATACCCAAGACAAACTGACGCAAACACATTATCTGCAACAACTCGTACAGAAACAAACATACAGCCTATATCAACCACATACTCAAGACAAACTGACGCAAACACATTATCTGCAACAACTCGTACAGAAACAACCATACAGCCTATATCAACCACATACTCAAGACAGAGGAAAATAACAGTAGATCCTACATTTTTGACCAGGGCCATGCTTCCAAATGGGTTCAGTCCTTCAGTCAGGATGTTTGGGGAACAGGGGCAGAGGAGCAAGCAGAAAGGACCGGTGCTGGTGTACTGCTGGTGGCTGTTTGTGGGATACTTGTGTCTCTGTATACTGCTAGGCCTGTGGCTCTGTGCTGGTTGCTTCTGGATCCTCCGGATTTACTTTCGAGTTTACCTGCCACTTTCCCGTTGGAAGAAGGCAAAAACAGAGCATCTGAGGCACGAGCTACAGAGTGTGGAAGGGTCTGCAAAGAACAGAAAGGTTAAGGCGGCCGACAGAGCAGAGGACATCTCGCTGCCATTGGAAGGGACGGGGGGGGTGCAGGCTGTTTTCCGCTCAATGCTATTTGTTTCTGTTAGTGATGAGGATGAATGTGAGGGAAAAAATGCAGCACTGACATCTGTGGAGATGGGCCAGGAGGATGCAACAGCTGGAGGAGAGGGAGAAACTGGACCAGTGTTCATTAAAAGGCGGGAGAACCAGGACATTATCAGGAAGTCATTGTACAGGGTCGAAAATCGCGATGGGGAGCCGTCAGTGTGGAGGCACATGCAAAGCTATGAGCTTAGAGACAGAGACCCTGAGATGAAGCAAGGCTCCAGAGAGCTGATGACACGGTACAGCTTGATCTTGAGAGAAGAGGAAGTGAATGGGAAGCAGGAGGAGAGCAGAGTGGGTAGTAAGGAGAGGAGCGTAAGGAGTGGAGTGACAGCAGGAAATGAGTGGGTGGTGGGGGAGTGGGAATGGAAGCCAGGAGAAAGGGGACCAGCGGGAAGGTCCATGAATGTAGGGGATCCAATGGCGCTGATACCACTGATGGCCACAGGCGTGGACTATCTACCAGGAAACATAGACACATCTACTGTCGACAGCCATGACACATCAGAAACATCTGTCTAAAGTTGGACTGGCTGCTTCCTGCTCACCCAATTCCAAGAAAGGCCTATTAAAGAAGCTCTTGCTCTATTGCTGGATTATTAGCTAATAATTTTCTTTAGTGTTCATAACTGCTGAACTGCTGAAGTATTTTATATTTTGCTACTTGTTTATTTGACTGTTCTCTGCATTACATACATCAACCAGAGTATTAATTAAACAATCATATAAAATTCTGCTTCTTTTAGGTAACAGCATTATACATACAGTAAGTAAACATGACTAATTATTTGCTATTTCTCTGTTTCATTTAATCAAGTCTATTAAAAACGCAAATTTACAATATTTGTCAGTCTTTCCATATATATTGCTATCTAATACACATGCTTAAGACTTTATTAATATATTATGACTGTTCTATCATGCAATCATTCAATAAAATATTATGAATAACTTAACTGGCAGTACGAGTTCCTCCAAAAATTCTTGAGGTTAACTGGAGCTGAATTTAAGGATGTATAAGACTGCGCTTCAAGCTCCATTATATTTTTGGGAGAAACTAATTAAGACAATAACAAATCCAGACAACTCTGACCAAGTGGAGAACATAATAACTCATAGTATTAGCTAGTTAATCTAGTTAACTAGTAATTAGTAGCTTTTGTACCTGCCCAAACTCTGAGTGACTTAAACATGTTTAAAATATGTCCTTCGATTGGTAATGGTACGTATCACAGGTTAAATAATTACTGATAATGAACCAATACTTGAATACTGTATATAGATAAATTTAACTTTACTCTAACCAAACCATTGTATTAAAACATTGTATTCTGGTATTTTACGACATACAATGGAAAAAAACATATCTGTGCGAAATCAATATTAACATATGATGACGATTCAAATGATTCATAGTTTATCTGGCTATTGGCTCGCAATGACACCTACCACTTAAAAAATATGAACTAGGCCTTTTATTTTGAAACGTGACTCATCGGCTAAACCGGAAGTTTTGCTGGTGGTTGATGTTTCGGTTGTCTGTTTGAGGTAGGCTAAATAAAACTGGTAGTAGTATGTTTATTCCGTGTAAAGTTTAATTTTAATCTCCCAATATTACATTTAGAAACGGTTTACTTTGTGAATTATGTTATATTTTGTATATTTTATCTAGCTCATAGCTGCCAGTTCCTTTAAATGCCGAAATTGCACAAACTGGCTAAATGTAGCTAACGTGGAGTGTTGTATTAAATATTTACTACTTTCGTAGAATGCTTAGTTTTGCCGTATTGCGAATTTACAAAAAAAAACTTATTCGTGAATCTGCTTGAACGTAAAACGGAATAATATCACGCTAATAGCTGTTTTGTGGTGCTGACACCGGCATCCATATGTACCTGCTGTTGCATGGCGTTCTGTTCCCGGTAAAGGTAAACCCTCTGCAGCACAGCTGGTAGCCAGTGTGTATGCCTTTCAGCTTCGAACCGAGCAGATGACGGTCCACAACCTGTACATATTCGACCGCAATGGCGCGTGCCTGCACTACAGCGAGTGGAACCGAAAGAAGCAGGCCGGCATCTCCAAGGAGGAGGCGAGAAGCTTGCCGTCTCTCTACATTTTAACACTTAGCACACTTAGCATGTGCGTGTATGTACAGGCTTGTCTTGGATTGAATCTCACTCGGGCCAGCTGACCAAAGTTGGTGACCCTGTCTTTCTTCTTGGCGTTAAAAGTACAAAACCTGTACCATGAACATCACGCGCAGCGCACGCTTTTAAAATCTCCACACGACTACCTATCATGTGATTAACTCGATGATTTATCTGTTTATTAATCCGTTTTCTGTGTTTTTAGGAATTTAAGCTCATGTATGGGATGCTGTTCTCCATCCGCTCCTTTGTCAGCAAAATGTCCCCTTTAGATAT
This sequence comes from Brevimyrus niger, assembly GCA_015164015.2. Lineage (NCBI taxonomy): Eukaryota > Metazoa > Chordata > Actinopteri > Osteoglossiformes > Mormyridae > Brevimyrus > Brevimyrus niger. The sequence goes on along the minus strand of JAABNY020000002.1, from coordinate 11,271,182 downwards.
GTATCCTGCTGAAAGTGTGCACTTTTAAGTGTGAGCAAAGTGGCTGTGGGAAGAGGGGCGACGGTAACCTGGGTAACGACTGTGTCCTGAAGGAGGGGTACCTCTCCCTGTGTGTCGCTCCTTAACTCCAGCACGCCTCCCAGGAAGGATGGCTTCTTGTCCTTCCAGACCAGTCGCTACAAGCTTCACTATTATGAGACGCCCACAGGGGTGAAGGTAGTGATGAACACTGACCTGGGTGTTCCCAACTGTAGGGACATCCTGCACCAGATCTACAGTACGGTGAGGAGAAGGTTAACACTGTATTACTGTATGCGGGGAGAGGGGGGGGGAGGCGGTGTACCATATACGACTGTGCTGATGCTGGGCAATATCTGTCTGCAGCTGTATGTGGAGTACATAGTGAAGAACCCTCTCTGTCCCCTGGGTGAGAGTCTGCGCAGTGAGCTCTTCAACAGCAGGCTGGATTCCTTCATCAAGGCCCTGCCGTTCTTCAGTGCGAGGGCGGGCTGAGGGGAGGGGAGGGGTGGGGGGGGGATCGGGGTACTGCTGGGGGAGGGAAAGGGTTAAATTGGGATGTATATTTGTGTGTGTGTGTGTGTGTGTGTGTGTGAGGGAGAGAGAGAGACTCTTCATCCAGAGCAGCATCTGACGTGGGGCCAGAAAACACAGATGACTGGTGGACTTTGGGGACGTGGAGGTGTGGGTACTGTGTTGTAAGAACATGTGGACAGTAAGACGCCGTGAAAATGCACCGAGATGCACTGTATGTTTACCAAGACAAGGCCCTGGGGAGGGGGGAAGGGGCAGAGGTGGTACAGAAGTAGACGTCCTCTGTTTATGTCCGAAACGGCCGTTGCTGTGTCCTGCCCCCCAAAATGTCAATAAACATGGTGATTCTATCTGTCTGTGATTTCCTTTCATCAGCCATCTTACATAAGAGACTTATTTCATACCCGGCTTTCCCATCACCGCTTCTATGTGTTAATTGACAATTCAACCCCATCTTCTTTTTACATGTCATTGCTTATCAGTCAGCTGAGGGAGCTTGTGTGAAACGACCGGCTTTCAATAAACACTGCATCTCCTAATTCGCTTAATTCACCTGTCGTTTCTTAAAGACCGGTCTCGTGGCTTTTGGGGTGTTCGTTATACTGCCATGTTGTCTGTAAGTGAATTGCCTCACGTCACACAACAGCTGGGGGAGAAACATTGAAGGGCGGGGGACACAATTGTGGCTGTGATCTGAGTAGGGACGCAAAGTAATGTTAGCTGGCGGACCACTTGATCACCTCATAAAATTGGCCATATTTAGAAAGATCAGCAGGAAATTGGCTATTCTCGCTCACTAGCCGATCAAGTTCTTCATCCCAGCATTCTGGAATTGTTTGTATTACAATTGATACATTGATGCAGCTGAAAATGAAACAAAACGCAATGTATTGCAATAAAGGAAAACAGGAAAATGGCTAACAATCTTGCCATTACTATTCAGTGCTGCAAACTGCATTTCACTTAAATTCCACGCATTTTATTCTGCTGTTTAACGATAGAGATCTTGGTAAGAGAAGAGACACTCGCCTTTGGAACAGTGCTGCGTTTGACACTCTTAACACCTCACGCTGGTTCTTGCATTTATTTTTTAGATACCTGCGTGATTTCAAATTCCAAATGGTTGGCTGTTTTTCTCTCGGTGGGCTGCAGTGATTGTTGGTTTCTTGGGGGGGGAAAAAAAGGTTTCCAGTTCACTATGCAGCCTCCCCTTTCTCCTGTGCTTTTCCCTGCACTGCCAGTGATAACACTGCAGCACTGCACTTCAACCCTATCCCAGCTCTGGCCTGTCAGATTATGTTAAGTGATGAATTAGACTAGGATTCATCTGTATGCAGTGCAGCTCTATATGTGTGTGTGTGTGTGTGTGTGTGTGTGTGTGTGTGTGTGTGTGTGTGAACATATAAAAATATGGCCCAACAGCATCTTTGACATCATCTTCGCAGTGGGTGTAAGATCACTTAAGTCCCGCCTCTGCCAAAGCAGACGGCAGGCCGCGACTCAGTGCAGCGAGTTTTATTGCAAGGATTAGCCCAGTCATTCTCACTGGGAGTCACGTTTTTAGTAATGCTTGATGGCGGAGCTAGAACAGCAGAAAATTAAACTGTGGTTAAACAGCACGGGGTTAGCCCTCATCAGCACTCTGGAAAGTGTAGCAGGGATGGTTCAATTGTTATAATCACTGGTGAAGGTGCTCACTGAATTTACAGTGGAACGTGGCAAGTGTACCATACCGTAGAGATTTTTATATTTGTTAGATGCATGTCAAACCTCTTCAGTGTATCTAAGCTTAGAGCTGAGCTTTTGATCAGATATTTGCCGCTCTGTGGTGGTACATTACTCATGGATAACCATAGATTATCCATATGAAGACCCCTGTGCTTTTGGTATTGGGGACATCTTGACTGTGTTTGGATTATCCCCTGACTGGCATTCTCCATATTGAGTGGTGATGTAAACTTCCAGGCACAGTCAGATTGCATTTGCTCAATGCCCTACCAATTCGTCCACTAACTGTAATAGGGGTGGTTCTGCCAAAGGACAGGGTGGAGGAGTGCAATCATACAAGGCACTTATTTTTTTCACCATAGCATACATGATTATGAGCACAGCTAACTGAAAGCAGGACCTCCATAAGTGTCTTTGCATACCAATTATGATCAATGAGATCAGCCTCATCTTCCAAATCCAGCTCGGTTGCCTTTCTTGCTTATTAGAAATAAGCTGAATTGGGTCAGTCCAGGGCAGCCAGGTTTCGTTACCTGAGGCACGACTGCAGAGTGCCTGATGGAACCACAACTTATTCACTCACCACCTCACTCTTCCTTACACCTTTAAGTCAGTTTTAGCATCAACTGTTTTAATTGGCTCCTGAATCCTACATTGGTGCATTGAGTCAGTAGGGGCACCCTACGGCAGTGTTTCCCAACCAAATCCTCGGGGAACCCGGGACAGTCCACGTTTTTGCTCCCTCCCAGCCAATCAGGAACACAGAAACAACTGAGGGGAAGCAAAAACGTGGACTGTCCAGGGTTCACCGAGGACTAGGGTTGGGAAACTAAGGTATTTACATCATAGTTTTCTAGATGGGGGGGGGGGTGTTCTAGCTGTAAAAGAAAAACTGAACCAGGAAGCGACTGTTTCCAGCGGGTGGCGCTCTTCAGCTCTATCTGATGGGCCATAACGACGAGTGACTGCCTCTCGCCTGAGCCCCCTCCCCGTTTCCGCCGTGGAGAACGAGGTACACGGAGGGTATTGGCCCCGTCACGGGCTCTCAGTGGATAGAGCTCATTGACCCAAATGGGCCCAGCTAAAAATACACAAAGGAACACGGAGCAGCCAGCCAGAGCCCACAGTGGATATAATAAGTCGGCCTTTGTTGTGCTGCGCGCCGTGCTTTCGGAGCGCTAATTAGCTAGCTTGCTCCACCGCGAGTCCGCAGCTGAGGCTTAAAGTCGACCGCTGCACCTACACAGAGATTTCCTTCACGCCCCCTTTACTGGAATGCAATCCGCGCTGCTATTTTCCCTACAGTATTAATGGCTTGGTGTACTGCGGCATTCCTTTTTATTATTAATGCTCCGCCGTCGCCATGGACTTCACCAAATGCAGCGACGCAAGCCGGCATATTTTAAAGAAACGGCTTCATTATTCACTCGACACAGTAGGATTTCTGAAATTTTATAAAAATTGTATAAAAAAAAAACGCCACATGCAGCAGAATAATGGATCTCTGGAAAGTCAAACTACATATGTGTATGTCAGCTAAAATAAATCACACTTGTTTTAAAACTTAACATCATTGCATTGCATAAATGTGTTTTTTTTTTTTTTTTACCCAGAACACCTTGCTTATGTTACCATAAATGACTGGACGCGATTCGTGAGTTTGGCATGGCCAGGGAAAATATAAAAGGTGATGTAAACAGGCATTGCGGAGGGCTTTCTGATTCCCTTTTATGCTTCACAATCTGTCTCTGAAACGTACCGGCGCTCTTGCTCCTGCACAGGGACATGGCCTCCCAGGTTTGTACCCGACATGACGACAGCCTCCGTGGATCTGAGCCCTGGTCCTGGACCTACTGACTGCTGGATTCTCTGTGTCCTCTGCATGTCCTCCACCCCTATCCCACCCTAACCATACCTCAGTCCTTCTCTGAGCATCTGTCCGATTCAATTGGCTTCCTTTACTGGCATAACAAAAAATAGCTTTGCCTCGGTTTTACATTAAAAATGCAATACAGTAGAGAACCGAACATTAAATAAATTGTTCATCAATATAATATTTTGGTTATTAGGGGTGTTGGAGGGGTATGGATCCCCTGGCAGGGGGTCAGGGTAATATTTTATCAGGGGGCTAAAAATTTCTAGGTCCTGTCCTTGCTATTAATATACCCCTCCCTTTAACTTCTGACAGGTAGATGCATGCAGTAGTGTATCCCTCCCCCAGAAAGATGGCTGGTTTCAGACTTATCAGGAGTGTCTTTTTATACTACATTATAAATGGCCGTGTCCGCCGCCCCAGCTCACGCCGAACACGAAGCGGGTCGTCCCCGTTCAGTCGGGTCAGCCGGTTCTGAGGAGGCCCCCGCACCCGGCCAATCCCGCTCACTCCTCCCTCCAGAGTCTTCCTCATCCAAGCTGAACACCAGGGCTGATCGCCACCTGACAGCCTCCTCTCTCCACAGGCCTCCGGCCCCCTAAAGAAGGTCTCATGCGGAGCACACTGGCACTAATGGGATTGTTTCATATTTATTCATATTTCAAAAGCTATTTTACACAGACCCCAAAGCTTCCTGCCCCCTGCATTTGGCCGTTTCGCCATTATTTAGATGTATATCTGTTTATTTCTCACATTTCTATTTTGATTTTTATTTAAATTTTTAATTCTATTTATTGTCTTTTGTATTTCTGCCTTGAATGTATGTTTCATTGTATAGCACATACACCACAACAACCCCACTGTTCTTGTTTTACTTGGTGAATAAAAAGATTCTGGTTCTATTCAGCCAGGTCGGTTAGTGTCTTCCCGGTTCTATGGAGGTTCTGTCCCAGACTGCTACATGCCAAGCCATGCATCTGCTTCATATGGGACTTTATGTCCTGTTTTAACCTAAGTGGAGGTTTCTTTTATCAGCCAGACTAGTTAGATTGTTACTTGTTATCTGCATGAGCTGACTGAGGAGCCGCTTCTGGACTGTTTTCCTGGATTTGTATCAAAGTGAATCCAAGGGCTCTGGCTACAGGTGCATTCAACCTGTAATACTGTACCCCTCCTGTGATATCCCTCCTGTAATATCCCACTTGTGATACCCCTCCTGTAATATCCCACTTGTGATACCCCTCCTGTGATATCCCTCCTCTGATAACCCTCCTGTGATATCCCACTTGCGATACCCCTCCTGCGATATCCCTCCTGCGATATCCCTCCTGTGATATCCCACTTGTGATACCCCTCCTGTGATATCCCACTTGTGATACCCCTCCTGTGATATCCCTCCTGTGATATCCCACTTGTGATATCCCTCTTGTGATATCCCACTTGTGATACCCCTCCTCTGATATCCCTCCTGTGATATCCCTCCTGTGATATCCCACTTGTGATACCCCTCCTGTGATATCCCACTTGTGATACCCCTCCTCTGATATCCCACTTGTGATACCCCTCCTGTGATATCCCTCCTGTGATATCCCACTTGTGATACCCCTCCTGTGATATCCCACTTGTGATACCCCTCCTCTGATATCCC
>JAABNY020000002.1:11254013-11265281 GCA_015164015.2 Brevimyrus niger | reverse complement strand
ATATCCCTCCTGTGATATCCCACTTGTGATACCCCTCCTGTGATATCCCACTTGTGATACCCCTCCTCTGATATCCCTCCTGTGATATCCCTCCTGTGATTTCCCACTTGTGATACCCCTCCTGTGATATCCCTCCTGTAATATCCCACTTGTGATACCCCTCCTGTGATATCTGATCTCCAAAGTGATATGAGCAGGTCCCTGATTCTGCTTCGCTTTCTGATTTTAATCATAAAAGATGAAATTGCATGTAGCATTTTCTCTTGTCCTGGATTTGGTAGTCATACTGACTTGCTTACATAGAGCAGGTCCAGTTATTTGAGTGAAACATTTTGGATAGAATTATAATTAGTGTATTTATTAGTGGCCCTTGCATATGCACTAATAATCCAGTGATGTGTAGCATGTGATGCATTACTGGAGATAAGGTGGGCCAGACAATCGAGAGCTTGTGACGAGGGGATGAAACAAACATCCAAAAGCAAACCGGCGAGTAAATAAAAAGCAGGATGAGTGATACTGTTCAATCCGAATGAGAACCTAATGACGTAAATGCTTAGAAAAACGAAAAAGGTGAAAAAGATCACCTACAGTCAGGGGAAGAGTTATACACTCTTATTGCCTTTGCGGTGTGAGCTCCGATGACCCATCATGGGGTGAGAGGGGTCGTCCATGATACTGAGGAGCTTTTTCAGCATTCTCCTCTCAGACACCTCCACCAGGTTCCCCAGTCTGACACCCAGAACCAGTCTTTTTAATCAGTTTGTTCAGCCTGTTGGCATCAGCTGTCCTCACCTCTCTGCCCCAACACCGGAACTAGGGATGAATAATTGTGGCAAAGCTATTACTCCTTTTCTCGTTCATCACGCCCCGTCTGGCCTCTCTTCGCACCTTTCTCTCATCCTTTGACGTTGCCTCTCCGTCACTCCTTTCTCCGCTGATGCCCCTCGCTGGTTTGTTTTACTCCACCGGTTTGCGGATTTCCTGGTTTCAGCTGCTAGTCTCATAAGAGTAACCGAGTCCCCTGAGAGCCTCTGTGGAGAGACGGACTCGTCCCTTCCTGGCTCTGAAATCGCCCCCTTCTCCTCCACCCTGTGTAACCATGAGTGACTCGCTCCCTTCTGCGTGTAATTCTACACCCAAACCCCGTTCATGGGCAGTGTCTACCACCATGCTACTTCGATTCAGTTTTTTTTAATTGCTCATGCCAAGGCGTATTAATGTCATACAGCAGGGGTAGCCGATCTCGTCTGTTGTGTATGTGGATTTATCGCTGCAAACTCCCTCATTCGGTGTTTCCTATTCAGTCCTCAGGGACCCACGGGTGCTGGGAGGCAGCAAAAATGTGGACTGTCTGTGGGCCCGCGAGGACCACGTTGGGGGAAACACTGCCCTCATTAGATCACTAGATCCCCCACACCTGGGTTTGAGCAGCCTAAAGCTTATCCCAAAGTCCTGCGTTGACACCGGCCCTTTCCGGATATGACTGCCGCCGTCATGCAGCATCAGGCATGAACTCTATGTGCAGCCTGTATCTCTGCTGTCCGTTTCCTGCTCTGAGACGTACAGTGATCAACTGGGAGATCACATGCCTGTCGAAAATAAACCACAGAAATACTCTATCCTCCAGAATGCTCCTATTTGTATCTGATGGTATGTATTTTCATTCATCAGTGGTCGCATGAATTTTAATTGTGCTATTGCAGATTTTAACAGGAAAGCGGACCCTGTTCCCTTCAACAACTTCAAATACAGTGTCTATTTTAAGAACACACGTATTACTGCAGAGAATCTTTGGGGATTAAGGGCGGCCTTGAATGCTGTGGGAAATACTAACTGTTATATAGCAGCTTGGAAAGTTAAGGCCATTTTTATTAGTTTCACATCAATCCTTGTTTACTGATATCACTGTCCGAATTAATGCTCAGTGCAGAATGTGTAAATTCCCTTTTAAATCCTGCTCCAGCTGGTGAACTCAATTTCTCTGTGATTATATTGCTTCTGAAACTTATGAGTAAATATTATAGTCACTCCCAATATAACACCCATCCAATTTCCATAACCACTTATCCTGTACAGTCACGGGAAGCTAGGTAATCACAGGATGCACAATCAGGGCAATTCAGAGGCACCAGCTGGCCCAAATGCATGTTTTTTGACTGTAGGAGGAAACCACACAGGGAGAGCTTGCAAAATCCATACATACAAAGCAGAGGGAAGGAATCGGAGCCACAATCCAGGCACTGTGAGGCCAGGCTGCTACACACTGAGCTGTCGCATGACCATCAAAGTTCTGAATATCCAGCCCTCCCTCCCACTTCTCCTACGCCGGGGTCCAGAGCCTATTGCGGAATCTATGGAAAACAACAGGACGACAGCCCATTGCAGGACAGCCCATTGCAGGCCACTCACACCTATGGACAGTTTGGCATCTCCATGTTTAGTATGTTTTTGAACTGCGGGGAGAAGTCGGAGATTCCGGAGGAAAGCCCCCGGTGACATAGCGTGAACATGCACACTCCACACGCGGAGACCTGCACCCAGCTCTCAGAAGTGTGATGCAACAGTGCTAACCACTGCACCATCTTGTGAATGCATTTATTGTTGCTGTGTTATATAAAATTCAGACCCGCGACCGAAAGACCCCGCCCAGTAAACAGCCTACCATTTTAGTTGTTCTGCACACGCGTCTAAGTGCATATACTTCACATATACAGCGGTGTAGAATCTACAGCATAGGTAGCTCTGCAGACACCTTCCCTACACCATAACCCTGACGCCTGCAGTTACATTTCTGGTGAGGTGCACACAGAATGGGCTACACAGTTACATTTTTACACAGAAATGTAAATCCGCCTTTAACCTATAAGCCACAACTCCTGCTTCCATGGCTGACACCACAGAGACCCCCCCCCCCCGCAGGATTATGGGATGAGCAGAGAGGCGATTAAATGCCATGGGGAACGATCGCATGCACGTGTGTGTTTCTGCGCGCCCTCCCCCCCATGTTCTGTAACAGACCTCCTTCAAGGCTGACGCATCGGTCGGCTCTCTGGCAAAAAAGCACCCTCCCCCCCCACCGTATCCCCTAATCTCCCTTCCCGCATCTTCTGTCATCCTCATCCCCCCCCCCCCCATCTGCCGGCGAGGCTGAGCGATCTCGCCCGACTGTCTTCCGCGGCAGCGCTCAGCCGCGCGTCTGATCTCCGCGAGGTCGCGGCGAATGTTTGTTGTTTGTTTTTGCTCCTTGGTTTGCGCTCCTGGGCTGCCGACAGCTTGGTGTGGCTTTGGGCCTCTCGACTCTGTCAGTGTGAATCACTGCTCTATATATATCCACCGGCTGAGAAATCGCAGATTTGCTATAAAGAGGATAACTAACCACTCATCTATTTTGTAACTATTAACCAAAAAATAAATAAATCCCAGTAGTTAGTAAACAACAAACACACCAAAAGCAAACAAAAACTGTTTGTATAAGTTTTTATTGTTATAAAAAGCAACGTCTGCACCCACCGTGTCATTTCATGAGAGATTTTAATCTAAAAGAGTTTCGTACTATCACATGCCCCAATGTCTGCTTTGATGTTCATCTGCAGGATGGCGTATGACATGAAACCTGATATTTTGGCTATACAGACAGCACTGGCCTGACTGTTACGTGTTTGTCTTCATGTACAATGTGGACTATACAGTCTACATCCATAACCATCCATATCCACTACATCTTCTGACCATATATGTTGTTTGTTGCGGGGGAGGTGGATGGGGGCCAAGCTGATGCAGTTATATATGTATATGTGTGCATATTGTTTTGCTGCCATGAAGGTCCAATTTCTGCATTGCTAAGTGGCAGAGAAGGAACAGAGCCAAACAAGTAGTGGGTCATTTTAATGGTGTGAAATACATGAGTTCTTTTTTCAAATGATACACAAACTTCTATAGAGACATGAGAAGTAGGCACCACATGCAACGAGCATAACAGGAGTGGAGATTGAGACAGACTAAATATAGGGGAATGGATGGAAAAAGTGGAGTGGAAAGGAGAGAAAAAATAAAGAGAGAGTGTGAGCAAGGAACAGGTTGTCCTTATTACTCTCACCATCTGTCCAAAATTCACAGTCAAACTGCGTTTTTCGCTGTGTGTAGGAGTGCCGCTGTCACCGCGCGCGTGTGCTGGTGCTAAGCCGCGCGGGCGCGCGTGTAAGGGCGCGCGTGAACGCGCGAGTGTCAAGCACGCGGGGTCGGGCTGTCGGAGAAGGTTGCGGTTGGTGGGACTCGCTGCGTCTTGGGGGGAGGGACAGTGGATTTAAACGCCGGGAAATGTTGTGCTGCCAGCTCCGTCTCACTCCTGCGCTCTCCAGCTGTTAGGTGTCTCCGCTCCGCTCCAGCACTAAACGCCGACAAGCCAAGTGCGCAGCGACGCCAATTTGCAGAATTGCTCATCGTCCTGGGTTTCCACTTGCGACCAGGATGTGCAGTTATACCATTTCCCCTCCAGAGGGCAGTGCATGGCAGTCTGCGCACGCATAATAATTTTTCAAAAATGTTCTGGAACAGATTAAAAAAAAATCTTTCATTCGATTCAATGATTCATAATTAATCATTTGAAATTGCGATAATTTGAAGCTCTTAACTGGTCTTTTGCAAGCAAATTTAAAATACAAGGTACAATATATTTTGCAATTAATTTTTTTTTTTAAACAGCAGGGAGCTTAAATGTGTGTGTTCAGTTTCTGCTGTGTGTGTGGCAGATACAGAGAATGGAGACATATTGGACTGGTGTTGACTCAGCCTTGGTGCTCAGGAGGAAGGACAGAGCCTAAGAGAGAGAAAGGCGAGGGGGGGGGGCAGGGAGTAAAGAGAGAACACACTTGTCTTGGAGCTTACATCCAGACTGCACAGCGGCTAGGTCCAAGTCTGCAGGGGCTACTGGTTTGATTCAGTTGTAAGGCTGCTGGCTCGCTGATCCCATCACTGGGAAAACTGCTGTACAGTTCACAGGGTCACACACACCCATTCAAACACACACACCACACCAATATGACCTCCCCACTGTATTTCCCACACACACGTACCCAGAAACTCTCTCTGAAAGTCTCTCAGTCTGGCCATCATGGTCATAACCCCCTGCATGCCCAAGTCATTCCTGCAAACCTGATTCAGCCAAACTGCATGCAGTACAGAAACTATTATGTCAACATGGAATACATCACGGCTTACATGTCCAACCCTTAAATGCTTAGTGCATGTGGCTGAATACTCTCCCACACAAAGAATGATGGTCCAACAGCCAAACCTCACATCCATTCTGCATTTCACTGTGTAACCTGTGTATGTCTAAGAAATACAACTATTCAATACTATTGACATGTCAGCACAAGATCCCCCATGTTCCTTTGCGACCCCATTCTTGTGATCTGATCTTCTCAGATGTAACCACCACTGGAAAGTACTTGTGTGTGTGTCTTGGGGGGGGGTTGGAGGTCCGTGCCTTGCTGTCTGGGAGAATCAGATCCTGACTGGAGGAGACAGTGAGCCGCTTGACAGGTGACCTCATGTGGGACGTGAACTGGACGTCATCTCCCTTAGCCTTAATAAAACATCAGCCATCTGTCTCTGAAGCTCCATCTCACCACACACACACACACACACACACACACACACACAGACACACACAGAGACCTGTATCCATATCATTGTGGGGACTCAGTATTCATTTATACGGGGAAAAACTCTAATCCCAACATGACAACCTGAACCCCTACCCAGCCCTAACCTTAACCATAAACAATCAAACAAAAATACAAGAGTTTTTTTACATTTTACTTTTTGACTGAAGTCATAGATTTTAATAAAATTGAGTTTCTCTCTGTGGGGATCGAAAAAATGATCCCCACAATGTCAAAATAACAGGTTTTTTTTAATCACATTGTAGGGACATTTATATCCCATGATATAATGTATACCTGGACCACACACACACACACACACACACACACACACACACTCCCTTAACGTTGTCTTACTCAGCCTCAGTAGGTTCCTGGATGTCTTCCCCTTGTTTCAGGTGTCAGTTCTCTGTGGCCAACATCATGGGGAGGGTCCCTGGGCTGAAATGGCTTTTCCAGCTACTTGTTCATGAATGTTTTAGTTCCTTTTCCCTGCTTCCCTCTCAACAGCCCCAACGGTGTCCATCCTGCAGCCACAGATAGAAGGAAACCTCTCCACAAGCCCCTGACCTCCATCAGCCTGTCTCCTTTGTCAAGTATCATTCCCAAATGCATGCAAATGGGCAGAGCTCCCTCCGGAGAGCCTACGTCAGGATGCATTCTGTACCTTTATCTCTCACTGAAGCTGCTGGGATACGGGCTTCACACATAGTCCCATTCCGTGCATTGGCATGGACTTTTATGCATGTGTTACTGATAGATTTTACAGATAAAAGTGTCAGGCGATTTATTACAAAACACAGCGGACGGAATGACACTGAACCACAAATTTATGGATGGTATACACTGAATGTATGTATACATACACACACACATATCCAGTGTTCAGTGATTTAATGAGCGGTTTAAACACGCAATCTAAACGCATTTCATAGCTATGCATATATAAGATCTCGAACCTTCGGGGTTATGAATTTGATTCATACCCCGACTATGTGCGAGTCAGTGCGTGTGCGTTGTCTGCATATTCACACTGTGTTCGTCTTGCTGGTTTCCCGCCAGCGGTATCTACACTTGGCATTTCTAGATTGCCCAGAGATTGTGTTGTTCTGGCACCAGCCGTTTTGCCCCGAGTTTCTCAGGACAAGATCACCTTTACTCTGTAATGCGTACATGTTATTGGAGACTAATAAACGTACGCAATAATAATACTGCAGTAGTGTGTATATTGTGACTTTTTCTTGTTTTTCCGTCTTAATCTAGTGACACTGGTCTTGCTAGTTGCAGAATACTAAACATTACATAATTACATAATATAATGGATTAATTGTAGATTTTATAGTACGGGAGGGGAATCCAGTAACATACCGATGTAATAGGTAACAAGGGTATGAATTGGAACATTTTTATAAGGATAGCTTAAAGCGTAGCTTTTCTGTACATCTTTTATAAAACTTGTATATTGTTATTACCAGGTAATATGGGCGATTCATTGTTTGGCGATCTACCTTACCGTGTTGAGGGTTTTTAGAAAAACACAGTAAATTTCCTGTAAGTCCTCCTCCTCCCGAACCATTCGGACCATTTGCACGGTCAACAACGAGGCGAGGTGCAGGCTGTCCGGTCTGGACGTGCGTACATTGGCAGGGGTCTCCGAATTACACATATTCTGGCGCTGTACATCCCTGCTGGATAAGGAGTGGACAGTTAGAGAGTTAAAGTTGGTGTTGCGTTTACTTTTTTAGGGGCAGGGGATAGAACAAAGCATGGCCTCTATAAGCCCATTCCCTCACAGCTGAGGTGGGATAAACGGAGCTCTACCGCATACTTGCGTTTACATGCAGGCGAATTGGTGGTGAAAACAAGAGAGGAAAATGGGAGGTGGAGAGAGGTGAGCTAAAGTGAGCCCCGGACAAGGTGAGCTGGGAGGATTCGTTGATGCTGGATTGATGGCTGAATGGCAGTTGTCATTCTCGCAAAAGGTCAGTTTAATCAGGAGAAGTCGCTGCCGAGAGCGGTGCGGCTTGCGCGTATGTGAGGCTCGCTTGGTGGAAGGGAGGAGCGGCGGCGAGCTCTCCCCCCCCACCTCCAGCACATTCAGAGCGAAGGAAGCATCTCACTGATCTCCATCCTGGATACTAGGTGCTCTGATTTTTTGTGTGTGTGTTTAAACTTACGGTACAGTAGCGCGTCGGTGTTGATTTTAAGGCGTTAGACAGTAAGCGTGAGTAGGGGCAGGAAAGCAACGCTGGTGGCTGTTTTTCCACCTTATAGACAATGCAATTTCCGCGATCGCGTCTAAGCTTGATTTTGCCGAGTGAAGAGCGTCAACTGTTCACTGGCGCAATAAAACTAAAAGGCTTTCCATGGGTGAAGGGGGAGACGAACGGGAATCAATAGGGACACCGAGGCAATTAAGGTTGCGTGAGCAACAACATGAATCATTAATTCATTCAGTTTTACTGTGACTGTTGTTAAGTCAGCTTGCTCGTCCTGCTTAGTGTCTGGGAGCTATATGGGGAGTGCGATGGATTGAACTCTCTCAGTGCTGCGAATTGCTGACTGGGTGATGCCGCTAATTAATGGGAGTAATAAAAAAATGACTTGCGCCTCTGTGGCAGCCGCCGTTTCTAGCGGACGAGACTGAGTAGTCGGGGCTGCGGGCGCCTTTTTGCGCGTATCGCTTGTGCAGCCAGCGCAAGTCCCGGACCTGCGTCTTGTACAGCCCGAAAACCCGGCGATCCGAGATGGGAGAGAGCGGAGGCGCGGGAGAGCTGCAGTAGCCGGGTCTGTGAAGTGGGAATCGGAAGATCGCGACTCGGTCGGCCGGGTCTCAGAGCACTGAGCCAGCCTGCGTGCGGTTCAGATGGACGCGATCTTCGCACAGATAAGTAGGTGCGCGTGTCCTGCATGTCTTTGAACGCTACTATCAAGCTGACATCCAGCGGTTTATGGACATCTGTCCCAGTTGAGCTGAAGTACCAATGCTCTGTGGGCCCGGTAGACTATCTTTGAGACCACTGCTTCCCCTCTAAAGCTGAGTGTCAAGGTGTGTGTGTGTGTGAGGGGGGGGGGGGGGGTCGGATCCGGTGCTGCACCGCGGTAGACAGGCGTGCCTGCTGGGACATTCGGAGACCAGCTGGTTAAGGGCTCAGCACCTGTAGGCTGCAGACAGGAGGGGGGCTCGCAGACCGCACAACCAGGCTCGGAAGGAGCACGGCGGACGATTACCTGGGGAGAGCCGCACAGACGGGGGGGCCATCATGCAGGTGTCCATCGCCTGCACGGAGCACAACCTGAAGAGCCGCAGCAGCGAGGACCGGCTGTGTAGCGTACGCGCCGGGCCCCCGACCGGCTGCTCCGGCCCGGGGGGCGGGGGCCAGGGCTCCAACGCCCACTACCTGGCGCAGGGGCAGACCAAGTCGAGGGCGATGGGCGGCTCTCGTGTCGCCCCCCAGGGGCACGCCCACATGAAGGAGGCCATCGGGAGGCACAGCAGCATGAAGTACAGGTGAGTGTGTGTGGAGGGGAGCGTACTGTGGTCCAAGGGGCACGGTATGCCCCCCCTGCAGTATCCAGCTCTTTCTTACACTGTTGGTCAAAGGTACATTAACATGGTCAGAGACCCCCCCCCCCAGTACTCTCTATGACGGTGCAGGTGTCATCTGGGGGGATGGGGTTTACAATTTTACAAGCAAGTTAGTTGAGCCCCCTGGGCTTCAGCCTGGGTGAACCTGCGCAGTGAAGTGCCCCGTAGTGATGGGTGTTTTCTCATGGGTTTTAGAGCAGCTGTAGCTGTCTTGTTGGGGGGTAAAGTCAAGAGATGGGGGGGGGAGGGGGAGTGGCAGGTAACCGATACGGTGGCTTGTTCATATGCTGATTAAAGTTTCATGAGAGCCAAGACCTGGCGGCCACGCTGGATGGATCGCTGTGGGCGCGACGGGCAATGGGTAGAGGGCGTTGGGTAGGGGGTGATGGGTATGGGGAGATGGGTAGAGGGCGTTGGGTAGGGGGCGATGGGTATGGGGAGATGGGTAGAGGGCGTTGGGTAGGGGGTGATGGGTAGAGGGCGTTGGGTAGGGGGTGATGGGTAGGGGGTGATGGGTAGAGGGCGTTGGGTAGGGGGCGTTGGGTAGGGGCTGATGGGTAGAGGGCGATGGGCCATTCGCTCCCCGCTCTGCCCCTGGTGCAGAGAGAGCATCACCTGGGTTATTGACCCTTTGGCAAATTTTATAGAGGCTCAGTAATAGAGGGTGGGGTGTGGGTGGGCATGGAGGTGAAGGTCGCCCTGGGGTGATTCTCAAAAGTGCGGTTCACCTCAGAAGTTCAGTACGGGCTGCCTTGGTCACCTTCAGTGTCATTGACCAGTCTATGCTTATTCGAATGACGAAAACTTTGATGCGTCTAATTTTGAGGAGTATTAAAGGACCTTTATTGCCATAAGGCAAATTAATAATTATGCAAAAAATAGCAAAATTAGGGAAAAAAAAGTAATTTTAATGTGTCCGGGTTTCGCTCCATTGGGGTTACGGCTAGCAAATCCATGTCATTCCCCAGGTTTCTCCATCATTGTGATGTCACTCTCAGGTTGCTGTGATGTCATCGCTCAAGTAATTTTGATGTCATGGCTAGGGCCACAGCAGAAGATGTGCCCCCCGGCATAGAAGAGAATAAGGAAGGAGGGATGGCTGGGTTCGTGCAGGCAGCTCTAATGACTTGCGCTAATGCACACTAAGTGTCTCAGCTCAACGGTCCGGTTTTAAAGAAAACCAAGTCGGGCAGCATCCTCCTGTGAGCCATTAACCTTTTTGAAACAGGCCGCTGTTGAGTGCGGTTGACCGCGTGTCCGTGATGCATGATGCTTTCGGGTTTTATTCACCATTGAGTTAAAGAAACTGCATTAAAACAACACGATTTACATTTTACTCAGCAGTATGGTTACTTCTGTTATCTCTGCCAGGTCCTCCATTAAAAATCATTTAGCATTTGCGTACCCAGGCAGTGACTGTTGGCTGTGTTCACGCACTGATTAGTGGTCCAAGTGTGTGAGGGGACTTCACTCAAATCCCCTTAATGTTCAGGTGCCGTTTGAGCTGAAGTTTCTCGCCATACAGACTAGTTTGATGTAGAGGTCTGTGTTTGGCGTCCATGCCCGGACAGCGTCCCGGTTCTGCGCTCACAGTATTACAGACAGCAGCTGAGCTTCTAAGAAAATTCAGAAAAGCTTTTAAATAACAAATTCCACATTCCGAGTTCCCTGTACTGCTCCTCGTTAGTTGCCGGACCATTACACGCGGTCCATTTTAAAGCTTCAGCGAGCACTTAATTATCTAAAAAGGCCTTCTGCTGAAATGCTTTGGTGGGCTGAAGGCTCCGTCCGTCGCCGCTTACTGGAAATCAAACCAGGGCGTCCACTTGGCCCGCAAATTCTGCCTGACATTTGGGTAAATATTTACGTTTTTGCTCACCTCTGTGTACGTTGCCCGATGCGCGGTACTGGGGGCAGGTCACTGCGTACCCTGCTGGCCGGAGTACGTGCCGGAATACCTGCTGGAGTACCTGCCGGAGTACCTGCCAGAGTACCTGCTGGAGTACCTGC
>JAABNY020000002.1:11220997-11234428 GCA_015164015.2 Brevimyrus niger | reverse complement strand
GGCAGTCTTTAAGGGGGAGGGGTGCCTGTCTGTGGCAGTCTTTAAGAGGGAGGGGTGTGCGGTTCTTGACAGAGTTTTGTCACAGTGCAGTGTGTAAGCATGTCAGCCCTGTAGGTGGGAGCAAACTGTGGTTGTGTTTTTGAGGTTTTAAATTATTCTGATCACCACTGAACACTGCTTGGCGTTTACTTAACTTCCGCTTATCATGGCTCAGTACTAGCGGGTCCAACCTCTGTGGGAGATCCTATTCGCCCTCACACCGGGGGCATCTCCATGTTGACCTGGATCCCCCAGTCCCGCAGGTCCATCATTGTGCTATTGTGATGGTGCCTCTATAATTATCCCCACCTCCCTCCACTCCTTCCATGGTGGATCGTGGTCTGCCTGCTGTTTCTTTGGTCAGACGATCAGGTTTCACATGTACCTGGCTGCCACACCACGCAGTGAAGTGCAGTGCGTGAAACATGGGGATTACACCCGAGTCGGCTCTCTCAGTGAACTCCTGCCAAACTAGGGATTCCTGAGGTCACCGTTTCGGCCTAAATAGTAACAATGTTTCCGGGTTTCTCATAGTACTACGCTTATGTAGTACTACATGTAGACAGCTGATTCCTGATTGGCTGGCTGGGGTTGTCATTCAGATAGTTTTCGGCAGCAGATTGGCTCAGGTTGTTGTACGTTCGTTCATGCTAATGCTACATAGCTTCCTGTTAGCATTTGGCATCGCAGTGTTTTCAGTGCCCTTTCTGATGTTATTTTTGGCCAGTTTTCAGGTGTTTTACTTTAGCTTCCATCTCCAGGGTTCGTCCTGCCATCTGCAAATGTTTTCCCGCATCCTGCATCCGTCTCAGCATCCGCTTCTTATTTGTCCTTCTATTCTCCCCTTTTCTTCCTCTCTCTGCACTATGGTTTCATCGGCTGCATCTTCTTCTACCTGCACATCTTCCACGGGTTTCTGGTTATTAAATCATCGGATTATTTTGGAGGAGAGGTGGTAGGAGTCCGGCTTGCTTCTGACACAAGACCCTCGCCTGAATCACTATTTAGTCTGGAAAAGGAAAGTTCATTTACAAAGGGCAGAAAAGTTGCCCCCACCGCCCCCCAAAGAGAAATACATTAACACTGTATCACCCAAACAAGAGCCGTCGCAAATAGACCGACGACAGCAAAAGATGTGAATGTTACCTACACCTACTCAGCAGTGTTTAGATCCTCCGTGCTGAAACGCTGAGCGTGTATTAGGTTACTATATTTGGAACCTGATTCCTTCCAGCAGTATATTTTTGATGAAGTTTTGTCCAACTTGTCCTTCCTCCCAGAAACAGCCCAATTATCTGTATTCCTGGGAGCCAAATGATGGGAAGTCAGCGGCAGCACCGAGAGCACAGATACACCGGGTTCCTTGCCTCTTTGCAGGAACCAATGAGGAAACATCTCCGTTCCACATTTCTACATAAGGACAAATCAGGAGATTGATTTTATAATTTGGCCAGTCTTAATTGGAGCAGTGATAGCCTGAATCCGGTTTTAGTTATTATTAGTGCTAGTTACCGAGTTAATTATTCAGCTTTGGGTGCAGCAGACTGGGGGAGTCTTACAGCTCTGGTGGGGTTTATTACAGAATCTGATTCGCTTGCCTTTTCGTTTATCAAAATTTTAAATGGTCTTTGATGTACGGTGATCCTCCGCTATATCGCGGTTCAGCTATCGTGCCCCCGCTATATCATGGATGTTTTCCCGACGCGTCACAGTTCTCTGCGCATCGCCTACCTTGCTCGTGGTCCGATTGTTTTCGTTTTGTTTAAAGCCCTATGATGGCTCCCAAGCGTCCCGCATCTTCTAAGCCTTCTAGAAGTGGTGAGCCTAAGCTCCAGCTTAGAAGGTAAAACCACTGGATATGCTACCTCGAGAAGGATGAAAGGATATACATATATATAATTATTTTATTATTATTATTTTATTATTATTATATATCCTTAGCCCAACATCCACATGTGTTTAAAGCGTGTGGGAGGGGTATTTTAAGGCTTAAACTATATAAAAAAATGTTTATTTATATGGTCTTTCTATATCGCGGGACTCACCAATTGCTGATGGGTCTGGAACGACAGGGGGGGGGTTTCACTGCATATGCCACTTACAGGTGGGTCCATTTCTCCCCTTTGATACAGCTGAATATTTTATATAGTCCATGATTATATATTGTCCACAATCTAGGGCTTAGAAGCTTTATTTCTGATAGGTGGCCAATATTACATTTCTATTTATACCATAAAAAGATCTCTTGGCTTAGCCCTTTAATGCATTTACTGCAGTTGCGTGGAAAATCATTATCTAAATTGGATTTGGAGTTGATATAAACCCAGGCTATAAGAAGCTGAGCCAAGTTTTTAGCTCTGCGTGTGGTTCCTTGGCGTGTCGGGGGTCCTTGGCCAGGATTCCGATATCGAGCCGGTAGTACGACCGATGCGCCGATGGAGCTGATGGACTTGCGCCGTGACCCCGTCACTCTCTTGCTCACACCCCGCGGCGCAGGTCTTGTCCCAGATGACGCCACAGACGGTGAGCGAGATGGACTCCCTGCTGGGGAACAAGCCACACTCCAAGAAGGAGTCCCGAGCGTGACGCGGGCAGGTCTGGAGACCCAGAGGGAGTGAGGAAGAGGAAGAAGGGGAGGTGCTAAACCCAGAGGAGACGCAGGAGATACACGGACGACGGCCTGCTCTCCAGTATAACCAACCGCATGTCTATCCAGTGCTGCGCTTCCAATATTATTACTGCACATTTACTTAGAAACGTATGAAATGTATGTATTTAAACCCAACAGGTATTCCCAGTAAGCTAATGCATTCTATAAATGAAACGTAAAAGCACATCACAAGGTTATGAAACACAAAGCTTGGATATCGCAGGGAAATCAATGCTGCTAAAGGAGTCTGAGCGGCCAGGTTCTGATTCTAAACGTGCTTCATGAGGACAACAGAGACCACTTGTAAATGCGAGACAGGACCATTTCCGACCCTGATGTCTACAGCTCGGCCCCCATTAAAGGAGCGCATGTACGTTTGGTAACTAAGAGCTTTGCGAGGCAGGGGGGTGACAGAGGATTGTGTCACATGAATCCATGTTAGATGGACAGACGAAGAGCACAGGATAAGCAGTTAGCTGGCTGCCTGGTCACAGACCTTGAGCTCAAGACTGGTGGCCATCAGACTGGTATGACGGGCACCGTGGTCCAGCTGGTCTCCCCACAGCGCCCTGCCCATGGAGCCCCCATCCTGCTAATCCCGGCCGCATTTATAGGTGTCCCCAATCCATCCGTGTTAGCCATAGTTACACCTTATCTGAGCTGTGCATGTGGAAGAGAGGCGATGCATTCTGAGAGGAGGGTGGAACAGGGCTCCCCCTGCTGCCCATCTGTGTAAATGCACCCTCACCATGCAGCCAGCCAGTGTCACTGACTTTGAATGAAGGGACACCGCTTGGAGGTTCAGGTTTCCTCACATTTTAATGGGAACTCCAGATGTGTGAGGTGGCGTGTCACAGGTCAGTCTACATGGGAACAAGCCACACTCCAAGACAGTAGAACTCTCCTTTTAAGAATGAAGAGTGGATTCTGTTAATAGTGGCTGCACAGGGTGTGACAAATTGTACTAGATCAAGCTGCTTTGCTTCAAGGAACAGTGGTGTTTTGCACCAGTTCTGATGTCGACCATCGTTTATCTGCTAAAACACAAAAATCGGCTGCTTAAAGTAAGGGCATGTGGCAATTTACATTTAATAAGTTAAAAAAAAATGTGTCACTTCACTTTCAAGTGAAGCTTTTCTCTGAGAATAGAAATGCCTCAATGAAATGGTAGCTATTCTTTCCGGAGTGGAACAAAGATGAAAAGGGGAGCAGAACAGTGGATGTTTCATTTTAATCTGTGACCCAATGCCCACCTACATTATGATCAACACCCATCTCGATTGTCAGTTCGCTCTTTGGAAGAGTTTGGAGCTTGCTGAAACTAAGGTATTAATTTAATCAAAGTTATTTCTTTGAGAGTATATTAAACAACAGGAAGAGATCAGGGGAAATGAGAATCCTTCTAAAGGTTTTTTGTATATACATAAACTGGTATTGCACTGCATAATTAATATTGCTTGTAAAACTGAAAATACTGTCTTGCAGAAGAAAAAAAAGATCCTGTAATGAATGTACCTTGCTTGCCTTTTAAGAGGAAGAAAATGTTCTCTTTATAGAATGACATAATCCCTAGTTTTTATATAGGTAGCTGTAGAAATAATGGCAACTGAACATGCAGTGAAAAAGCAGTGAAAAATGAGGTGGGACGCAACCCCCCCTCCTGGAGTGTCGCTTTACATTCAATATATATATATATTTTTTTGCTCCTTTAAAATAGGCTCGAGCCCCTCCTTAGGCTCCATTATTAGAGAGCTGACAGGTATCGGTTTGGCTGAGCGTACTCCCAAGACAGGCACCACAAATTCACCCCCCCCCCGCCCCTTCATGCGAATCGCGGCACACACAGTTACTCAATTTCACAAGCACACATGTCCAGGAAGAATTTAATGACCCAAGAGAGCATCCATCTGAAATCTGAGGCAGCAGGTTCCGCTACGGGTAGCGTGTGACAGTTGTACTGCAGGTTATGGTCCCCCCCCCTCCCTCCCCGCGCCTTACGTTCCATTTAACCGACCCACCTGCTGCACCTGTCCCGTCAAAACCATCAACACCCCTGTCGTGGTACGAAGAAACAGGATTTAGAGATCTGTGCAACATTAGAACATTTCAGACTATTTATCAATAGGTAAAGTTTATTTAAATTGTATAGATATTATACTCTTTCCTTTTTCTAGCTGCAGATGACTTGGAGGATTGCTACACATTTTGCATGAGATGTGAGCGTGTTGTGTGTACAGGTGCGTCTCCGTCTGTGTGAGTGGCAGGTGAATGGCCGAGGCCTGCACAATCGGGCACTGTGTGGTAGGATCTTATAGAATAACACTAAAGATTCAATAAAGTCTTCCTGAACTCATTTTCCTCCCTGGCACAGACTCTGTTTTGCCCTGTGGGCATCGACAGTAACCATCATCCAAAGTCTGCAGACGACTCGGTTCCCTGGGTGGTCAGGAGCCGGCGGCAGCGCAGTGACTGGGGATTGGGGCTTGTAGCCCCAAGGTGTCTGATTGCAGAAGGGGTCCTGCCGCATTACCTTCATGGGGCATGTGCACTGGGCCAGAAGATACCCAGCTGTATAAAATGGGCAGGGAAAATTGAAGTGCTTCAGATTCGGCATATTGAGCGTCTAAATGTTTAGCATGTCAGAGAAAGATGACAGCACAATTATAGAGGTCCCTTTCCAGTGAGCCTTTAAGACTTGTCAAGATGTTTGACAGGTACTTGTTGTTCCAAGAGCTCGTTGGTAATTCCAAAAGGGCATCAACACTCTGCAGGCGGCACGAACACAATGCCATTGTCCGGCTCATTGACCAATGAGATTCAAGAGTCCCACCCAGTCCCAACGTATAAAGCATTGCTTAGAATACAGCATGGGTGTGGCTGCAAGTGCAGTTATGCTGGAAATGAAACAAATTAAAAGTCAAAATACTTCTTCCATTTATTCTGCAGATAAACACATCGTTAAGTAGTACCTTCAATTAACAACCAAGTTGATTACTGACTACTGCTATTTTGCGGTAGAGAAATGTCACTGATCCTAAGCCTCAAAAACCATTGATTCATCCACAAGTACAAAAGGGCAACTGAACCCATATGTTGCAAAACGCTACGATTGCTGCTGATGGTATGATTGCTGATGTTTTACCAGCATGTGGACGCCTGTCAAAATTAAACTTCCCCTACTCATGGATCTCCGGAGAATGGTGTGCAGGGGAAAAGAAAAAGGAGGGAAAAAAAAGCACTCCAGTGCCGAGGAAACTGGGAGATGTGGGCAATCCACTGGAAGAGATGCTAGACAGCAGCCCGGGGGTGTCACCAGCAATATTTATAGTCACCCTATATCGAATAAGCAGTTAAGAAAACTGGATGCGTAGATAAAAGCAGCAGTAATAACAATGACCTGGTTGTTTTTATTGTTCAGTAGCTGAATGTACTACAGACAGGTGTGAACTGGATAGTCCGTCCCCTTCGTGGCCGTTAGAGCTGGGTGCACGAGGCATTTGGGGGGATGTGGCTTCCATTTTAGGAGCAAACAGCAATGCTGCTGTCAGCAGTACGATCTGGCTGCAGAGGAAGAAGCTGAGCCCCCCCCCCCCCCGCCTGCCTGCCTGCCAGCCAGCTCTGTGTTCCACAATGTGCATTCCCAGCAAATCCATGCCTATTACACATCAACTCATAATTATGGCTCCCGGAACGAGTGGAGATTCTGTATTTTTAACATTCTGCAACTCACAGTCGCTATTTTTGTATAGGCACACAATGTAAAAAAAAATACCGTTTAGAAAACCCGACACCAATAAGTTAATATAAGTGGATTTATTGGTCAAATATTTGCACGGAATAACAACACGGGACCAATTAAAGCCATGACCTGAGTTTGCATTCATGACATTCTGCTGCCCACGGCGGGCAGCTACGTTTCACATTAGCGTTAAAACTGGAGAGACCTCTGTAGCACGTGAACAAGACATCATTAAAATACTCTTTATTCATTCAGACTGCGGACGTTGGCAGAAGTACATGCATGTCTCACACCGATCAGACTTGGTCCATCTCATATTTCTGAACAACACTTGAGCCACCAGTCATAAACGATAGAAAATGAGAGCAGCATTTCTATGGACTATCGAGAGCAATATTGGTGCCCACTAAAACTACTTCGAAGCGCCGCTGCAGTTACAAAAGTAACCAGTGGGGGGTGCTGCACTGACAAGGGCTTGGTCATTTGGCACCGACGACCAGACGTGGACCCAACACTGCGAGACGTTTCAGATGAGGCTACTTCCAGTCTACTCTTGGCAAGATGCCAATGAGTTGACATTACTGGCCATTATTATAGGAAGGTGTCCATTTTCCCAGCAGAGCGCACTATACTACAACCAGGAACCTGACCCGTCTCCTGGATTCCATTCCAGCCAAACCAGTAACGTGAGCACCACCTGGTTATAGACATAAGCTTCGACTGCATTATACATGCTATTATTTCAGCAAAACACTTGCTTACCCATCACCCCCCAAGAACAGAACACCACGGGCATGAGCATTCAAATGGTGCAACGTCCCTCCTTTTAACAGTGTAGTTGCATCGGTGCTGGCCTGTAACCACAGCCTGCGTGCTGCCAACTGCTCTTCAGGCATCCTTCACCGCAGGAACACCATGGTGAGCAGACCTACAGCGTGAGGTGACAGAGCGGCCGCCGTCACTCAGGGGGCCACGCGACTCAGAAGTGTTATAAAGCAGACTCTGCTGATTTTCCATAGTCAAGACACTTGCCCTTAGGCACCGGACAATATTACAGCTCCTCTTTAAACACGCTGATTCGCCGCCGGGTTTTCATGGGCCACGCGGCGTTCTCGGGCATAGGTTAACGACCGGAAGACAAGCATCTTACCGAGCACGTAGGCGCAGACGAGCTTCTGCGTGACGGTGACGCGCATGACGGTGGGAACCAAAGTGCTGGACTCGTCGTGCAGGGGGAGCATCAGGAACGTGAGGCACACCAGGCTGATCACCACGTAGAGCGCGAAACGAGACGCGTTCCGACCTGAAAGAGGGGCGGCCCCCGCCAGACGCGGGATGGTGACACGCGCCATTAGGGGTGTGAGTTAGCTCTGCATTGGGGAGAGCTGACAGAGTATTTCCTTCCAGCATTCAATCGACCCGCTATAAAAAGAACATTCCGGATTATACCGCAGTTAGTCAGTTAATGATGTGCTGTTGTAAAACACTTTTACAATCGCTTTCACTCCCCACTCCACACAAACTGGCCCCCGTGCCTCAAGCACTGCTGTTTGTATCTATCTTTAGCACAAGAATCCATGCCATCCAAAAGGGGTGAAAATGGCCCTTAGGGCCCTTACTGCTGACTCAGCTGCAGCCCCAGCTTCCAAATACCCCCCCATCCCCAACATCTTCTCTATTCCCTCCTCCCCATCTCCATCTTACCTCTATCATGATTCCAGTACCCCTCTGGCAAAGCAGGCACAGACCTCCTGGGGGGTGAGGCCCTTCTCTGATGGGTCCCCTGGGACCGGTCGCCTTCTTGCCCCCCCCGCAGCTCAGCCCAGATCTCCCGGCGGCCCCCCTGTCCACCCCCCCACACCTCCAGGCGGAAACGATCCCGGCGCCCGCAGTTCCTGGAGCTCACATCCTGGTGACGCACTACACTGGGAGAGAGTAGGAAC
This sequence comes from Brevimyrus niger, assembly GCA_015164015.2. Taxonomy (NCBI): domain Eukaryota; kingdom Metazoa; phylum Chordata; class Actinopteri; order Osteoglossiformes; family Mormyridae; genus Brevimyrus; species Brevimyrus niger. Next base: position 11,226,057 of record JAABNY020000002.1, on the reverse strand, counting down.
AGGCTAGTTCTTTGCTGCTCCCATACAACCCCCATTCAATTTAATCAAGTAAATAGGTGCGCCACAAATGCATTATGGGAAGGAGACTCACATATCCACACAAGACCTGGCCCGGACGCTTCCCTCTGCGTCCACCACTGTGTAGAGAGAGGGTGCTGTGCAGAGCACTAAATCAAAGGAAAGTGTGAGACAGAGGAAATGCTTAAATATTAACTTCCTTTTCCCTGTTTTATGTATTATTATGTCTAAATGATATAGTAATATAGTACAGCACACTCATATCAAGCGCCCTAGGGTGAATATGTTGTGAAAGGTGCTATAAAAATAAATTAAATTGAATGTGTAGTCTTTATAATTTGCTTAAGTTGATAAGTTGACTGCTTGAACTTTAAATACATTGGCCAGTTTTGTGTGCAGTTATATTGGGATGTCAGTTTACAGGTATATGTTTTGGCCATGCAATTCGAGTGCACTGGGTCACATGACCATCTCCAAAAGGCCTGCTCCTGGGAAGCACCCGGTTCCAAGCGGCGCCCCCTTAAGGACTTACTCTTGAAGCGCAGAGGGAAGCTGTAAGGGTTGTAGAAGGTCAGGACCCTCCTGTGGGAGCTGCTCTGCTGGGAGAAGAACAGCAGCTCTGTGGGAAACAGAAAAACTGGGAGGCTGTCCCGTGGTCCTGTGGGCCCGACCGGGGCCACAGGGGACTTTGGGGCATCCTGGTCCCTGCTCCTTGTGCTGCCCTTGTCCTGGGTTCTGACCCAGCTGGACTGGTCTCGGTTCTTCATTGGGGGCTTCTTAGGACACCCATCTTCACAGCAGCAGGCCAACTGACTGGGCTTTAAGGTGACGCTTCCAATTACCCCATCTAGTGGAAGGTATGTTAACAGACATTTTTAAGCTCTACAACTGTCAGATGACAGCACGACCAAGTATGGTAGTATATTAGTGGACAAAACGCCGCGTTGTTTCACTATTTCATCTAGTTTAACTATGTAATTTTTCTTAAGATAAACATTTACATATAAATCAACCAGAACTTAATCAAAACCTGAAGCCTTGCTATAAATCAGACAGTGTGCAACTCTGTTTATACATGTCTATATGTTTATTCTCTGACATTTAAAAATAGCAATAAGAATAGTGCTATGGCATGCATCTAAAAATTAATTTAGGCAGTACACCTAAGGGACATTACTTAAAATACGTTTGTCTCGATAAACTGTTTATCATAACCGTACTAGCTATAAAGTTTGCTTCCGCTTCCGTGTGTCACTTGGGAAACCTGTCTGTGATGCGCAATAAGCTTTTTAAGTTATTACATGAGGCACAGAAGAGCAAAAATATTGTGCTTTATATTATAACATAACAGGCGCGCCGCATGATTAAATCTGCGGGTTACGCACGTACACAGCAGGCTAGGCAGCTAACGAGACGCTACACAGGCAGCCTGCGCCGCAGTGCTTTGAACATTCGCCACGTCAGAATCGAAAGATGACGTTTGAAACATAAGCCTGCGATGAGCCGACCAAACGCGTACTGACAACATAGTTCGACATAACAAGCCGCGTCCGCTTTCGCCGTACTTTAAAAGTTACCGTTGGAACCCAAACTCCGTACGACCGCGCTCCGCGGCTTCGCTCCGGCTGCTTGCTGCCCGCCCCCCCCGAACAAATTAACCAATCGGCGTGGGTGAATTTTGTTACGTCACCCCAGTCGTCATCAATGCCTCCAGTCCACTTGGACTTCCGTGTTTACGTTCTTGATAATGGGCGGGCACCTCAACCACCATTCTCGATGATGATTGGCGAAGGGAAAATCATGAGGATAATATTTACAATACATACTGGATGACTCCAGCCATAGAATGGGCAATAAAATTTGAAATATTTCTTCCATTCCATTCCATGGGCAGTCTTATCCACAAAGGCCAGTGCCTATGCAGGTTTTTGGGATAACCTTTAGGTCAGCTGTTCAAATCCAGGTGTGAGGACTCTTCAGCTAGTCAGTCCTCTGATTAGTGATCTAATAAAAGAGTTACATTGAAAACCCACATACCAAACAGGCCTTTCTGGATAAGGTTGCCCCGGCCTGTTCTAAATGCTGATCCTGGTCAGAGTTACCTGAGGCTTTGGACACATTAGACAGGATGATGTTATGTTGTATAACTCTATGACTGTCATTTTAGGTATTATTGCTAATGAACAGGCAAGACGTATGTATTACCCAATTATTATTGCCGTGATTATTACTTGAGATAAAGCAAAAATCAAATACATGTTAAATTGCGTTTGATTACAATGCCACCATCTCTGACAAACTACAGTATTTTACATGCACACTCTCTTTCACTCGATCTTCCTCTCTCTCTCTCGCTCTCTCTCTCTCTCTCTGTCACACACACACACACACACACACACACACACACACACAAACTTTAACATTTACTACACTGTAATATAAATTAATCTGCCAATCTTTCTTTTAAGTCTCCTCTGTATAATTAGTTGCTGAAAGCAGCTGTAACTCTGTAGCTCCACCCTGTCATTTAGGCAGCTGAAGTAGATGAGTCATATCACACAGTATGTAGGCTGTGTAGGTTTGACACTTAAGCTGGTGATGTTATATATGTAATATTCCAAATATATGAGAATATGTAGTAGCACTCTGTAGTAGATTGTAGTATTGTCAACTGTAATACTGATTTTTTAAATTGTCTTTGCTGTACAGTAATTTGCTTGTGCTGGCTTTGTGTGTTCAGTCAGCACAGTGTCTCTGGCAGTAACACGGCAGCCTCACACTACAGCTCTACACCGCAACACACTACAGCGCAACAGTACTGTCGCACTACACCATATTGTATTTGTACCTTAGACATAGCTGGGCTCATTTCATAAATGTTTTGAACTGTGGTCTGGGCTTTACTTGGGAGACACCCTCACAGGTTTTTAAAATTTGCTGTATTTAAAGTTTCAGTCTGGTGAGGTCCCTTATTCCAGACTTTTCGGGGAATCTTCAGGTGTATGTGGTGTATGTACGATACACCTATACAATCATGCCTCTATTTTACCTCAGTCAATCAGGTGATCGTTGGCTCACAACTGTGCCAGTACCAAAATCGATGACTCAGTGACCAATGTTGTACAGTTTTTGCTTTATCTCAGGCAATAATCATGTCACCATATATATTGCTATATATACCAAGATGCCTATTCCTACCCACTACTCAGCCCCCCTGACCCGTGCCACTTAGTCAGATGGGGGCGCTACAGCGCCCCCATTTGCATTTCTTCATATTTCTCCAGAACAGTCAAGCCTACAGTTGAAATTTATTGCCAGTGAAATTCACTATGTCGTGCCAAATCTAATGACACATAGTAATTGGTTTTCCATCGTTTCGTTTTTGCATGATTAATACATGTCTGAAAACTGGCTTTTTCATTAACCTCCTAGGATTTTTGCCCAACCTACACGAGTCTGGTGTTGTTTAAATCAGGAGACAGTCTTTTTAAAGATTTAGAGAAAAAAACATAAACTTTCCCTAAGTTATAGCCACCAGACACACCCTGACTGTACAGGTGCCACACTCATTTCAATCAGATAGCTATATCTCAAGCATGCTTCAGCCAATCATGAGAAAATTTATCTCGCTAATGTAGGATGGTACCCCAGAAAGACCCTCCAAACTTTGTGCCAATTGATCAAACGAGAGCCCTACGGACACTGTCTATATGCCTCTAAGACCCACCAAGGCCAAATCACCTGACTTACCAAACCAGCTAGGAAGGTGTTTACCAATCTCAGCTCTTTTGCCGACAGCAGCAGGTGGCTCAGTGGGCTAAACTTGTGTGCTTGCAAGCAGATGGTTGCCGGTTCAAATCCAGCTTCGGTGGGTAATTGAGCTGGGCAGCCCAATGCGCACAACCTACGCTCTGTCACGCAAGCTGGGAAGACATAAAGGTGTTTTCTGCATGATGGTCAAGAGAGCTTAGATTAAATTAAACCAACCATTTAGACAGGCTCAGGCACTGCTCCGGAGGGGTCAGTAATAATTATTTTTTTTCCCTAAAACTGAATGCCCAGCCTGAACCGTAAGTCCTAGGCACACCAAATTTGATAGGATGATTGCAATCCCTACCCACTACTCAGGTTGTCCGACCCGTCCAACTCAGCCCAAGGGGGACGCCGTAACGCCCCCCAACACGTTCCGGTCTATATCTCCTGTCCTGTTTATCCTACAGTCTAAATTCTTTTTTCTGCTCATACGGACAGCCATCCCCTACCAAAAAGTCAATGGAGTCGTGAAGCTACTCCTGTTTTGTCCTACATCTACTACCCCGTTATACCTATGCTCAATCTCGATTCTGTTATGGGAATATAGTGCTGCCTGACTTTTTACTGCCCTGGCCGCCGGTGACATCCGTCCAGTTCTCTGCCGTTATTCTTCTATTAATTGTCCTACCTGTCCGATTGTCCTACGCTTTGGACCCTTCCGTCACTGCTTGCAGTTACTAGTTAAGGGTCCAAAGCACGAAGTGGTTTTAGGTGTTAGGATTATTTTTTTTCCTCCCTAAAACTGAATGCCCAGCCTATATCGTAAGTCCTAGGCCCACCAAATTTGGTAGGATGATTGCAATCCCTACCCACTACTCAGATTGTCCGACCCGTCCGACTGGCCGTAGCGCCCCCCTCCACGTTTTGGTCTATATCTCCTGTCCTTTTTGGCCTACAATCAAAATTCTTTTTTCTTCTGATACTGACAGCCATTCCCTACCAAATCGGCATTGGGACCATGAAGCTCCGCCTACTTAGATTTTTTGCTAATTTGCATAATTTGCAAATCCTACTTTTTCCTTAAAGTCCTAGCTTGTGCTACCAAATCAGACAAGTGAGGTGTCAAATGAATCAGGATTCTGAGCTGATCAAGGATTATACAAAAGATTGGGACATTTTTGTATACTACGGCCATCAGCCACGCCCAAACATTGTCCAAATTCGGCCCATTTCGGTCTGACTGCTATAACTTGGCCATGCCTTGGCCTACCTCGACCAAAATTGAAATC
>JAABNY020000002.1:11168751-11196913 GCA_015164015.2 Brevimyrus niger | reverse complement strand
CACACCCCTAAATGCATTGGAGCAACTGCCATGTGATTGGTTGATTAGATAATTGCATTAATGAGAAATTGAACAGGTGTTCCTAATAATCATTTTGGTGAGTGTATTTGTATGTACATTTCATGTAATGAGAGAGCGCCCTCTGGTGGAGATGCGGAATATGGTCATTACCATTACGCAACAAGTATTTTGAACAACTCCAGTAAGGTGGAACAGTGGTTTTGCAGATGAAAATGGATGGAAAAACAGGATTTCAATACTTTAATTAACATAGACATAACTTAAAGCAGTACTTTGGCCTATACGTCCATCCATCTTCTAACAACTTACGCTGGTCAGGGTTGGGGGGGCTTGGTGCGTATTCCGGGCAGCACAGGAAACTGAGTAATTTAGGCTGGCCGTTATCTAACTGCATGGACCGCAGGAGGAAAGCGCAGGAGCATTTATCAGCTCATTCTAGTCATTACTGTTTTATACTCTCATTGTGTTTGTCCCAAAGACTCCAGAACAAAAATACATTCAGCAGTCAATGTATGGACAAGAAATGCGCCTCAGGTAACAAACGCATGACAAAAAGCAGGACATGGTTAAAAGAGCGGGGATATTTAATGAATAATATATGATTGCGGCGATTCCTACACACTTTGGTTATACCAGGAATGTAGCATTTTTATGCTGATATCAACGTTTTCTGTAGCTAAGAACAGAAGTACAAATGTCAACTGCACACACAGAGCGGGAAAAGACTAAAACGAGTGTAACATTGCATGGTTTTAGTCATGAACAATTGCTTTCTGAAAATATCTCTGAAAATATCTCTGTTGTTGTATCATTTTTATACGTCATTACTGCAAATTCCTCCATGGAGGGCCTGACACAGTAGTCTATCTGTATCAGCAATATTTCCTTTTTGCAAACAGTAGGCTTGCTACAGAATTTACTTGCACCTGTAATTCAAACACTTCCTTAGTCTTACCTTCCAGTAATCAAAATAAGTATATATATGCATGGTTTGTGGTTACTTATTAGACCTGGTCCACAGTTATGAAGTAATGGAAACTATAACGTCTACAACAGGCCTTAAACATGCATGGGGCGTCCGGCAACCCAATCGATAGGTCGACCTATCACGCTCAAACTCCTAACGTGAGCACCTGGCTCCGTGCTTGTGTACGACTATATGCTATACAAAATACAGCAGCCCTCATAACAGTAGTATCACTATCCATAGTTTAATTGCGGTCCAAAAAAAAAGTTAAATATACAATGGTACGTTTTTTCACTATTACATTGTCCTTTGAGGGGCATAATCAGTTTCAGTAGGCCTGTCCATAACTGCATAGTAGAGCAGTGACCTTTGTAGACCATTTCAACTGGGGGGTGGGGGAACTAGGGCCAGTTTTTCTTTTGGGGGGGCAGATGCGTGTCACCTTAATGTCCTCCATGTATTACTACTGTAACACTAGATTGCCAGCATTATGAAGCAAATGGCCATTTTAAAAATGGTAAGTTATGCAATGCTTTGCAGTCACATTTTACAAATGTATAACTCCCTTGGATTCCTTGTCTAGACTGTCTTGCTTCCACCAAATTTTTCACCAACTGAAGCCACTCGACCACTCGGCGCACCCTCAAGAGAATGTGCTTATGTCTGTGTTCCACCTCTTCCCAGCACACAAAATTTTAGCCCAAATGTAAAAATGATGACGACGATGATGATGTTGAATACTACAATTATTGTAGGCTCTGAGGCTAGGGATCTGTGCCGGCAAACAGGAGGTTGTTGGTTCGAATCCCGTGAATGACCAGACTGATTCTTCTCCGTTGGGCTCTTCAGCAAGGACGCTGGTATGATGTTAACCTACATCCGGCCCTGTGAACAGGTCCTCCAAATTTGGGGGACGATGGCAGGACTGGCCCTTCAGCCACGGGGAAAAAAACTCACACTGTTCCATGTGGAGTTTGTCGTGTGGTGGGTGCAGCAACAGACAGGCTTCTTACCTCTACCAAGTAGCATATGTATTTAAAGGGGCCACAGGGGAGGGCACTGCCCCCCACCCCAGAGCCACCCCTGTACTAGGTCTATTTGTTTCATGCTTTGTCATTAAATGTTATGTGACAAACCAGTACAAACTGGAAAATTTGGAAAACTCCCTCAAGTGCCAATTCAAAACCTCACGGCATAGCAAACGACTCTGTGAAAAAATAAATCCCCATTGTCTCGTAGATTGAACATCAAAGTGTCATAGCACGATCACGTTTACGGACAGTCTACATTTTATCATGCGAATTTTATGTTTTTATGGCGTTTATAGTACGCTTCATTACAGCAGGTGAATAAAACAGCAGTTGAACAAATGATCCTATGGAGGCTCAAGTCCATGCATTTGGTTGTTTTTTTTGGCTGATGAATACAATAATAACAAAACATATTTAATTAGAATTATTTTTACAATAAGTAAATGGTTAAAACGGCGAGCACCCCCACTTCCCCAGCTCCCCCCAGGTCGAGATCTGTGACGCTGGTCCCCGGACTTGAAGCTGTCAGCCGCATAGTTACAGGTTAGTACCGCTAATTTTACTTCTTCAAAGCTACTTGGGACTGTAAAGATGCCCTTCACGCCAGAAGCAAAGGTCAAGTTATCCCGCACCCTCAGACGGACCCCTATACTGTCTGTAATCATACTCCTCACGCTGGTATCCCCAGTATCCACTATGACCACTCATTCATATCATTTATGAAAATGCCGATAAAAAGGGGGTGGTGTGTGAAAACAATGAAAACACGGAAACCAATGAGACGCAAAAGAAAGAGAATTGCGCGACGGTCTCTAAAGGCGCTTACCATATTGGGAAGTTAGACGTGAGGGAGTCGCTATAAATTGCCGTACGGGACGAAGTTCAAGCACCTTGAAGTTTCGCCGGAAGCCGGGCAATCAGTCAAGCCAACCACACTCAGGTAAAATAAATGTCTGTGTAGCAGGTTGGTTATTGCGCAGTTCATGTTGATCTTTTTTGGCCGTACAAAGCAAAAAAATGACTGAGCATTGATATTTTAGTGAAATCTTTGCTGAACACTAGTTCCGCCATGTCGCAGCTTCTAGATGGGAGCGTCCACATGAGCTTGTCTTTCATTTAATAAGATGGTAACATTGTTTGTCCTACTCGGAACAAAGTTTCCAGTTTAGTCTGGTTCACCAGTTGCGCTTTTTGTAACTTTTTTTAATACATAGTATACTCTAATTCAAACCCGAATTTATGTAATTTATTCTAAGGTTGACGCTGTGGATCTCCATGGAGGTCGAGCGCCTCCTTCTCGATGTGCCAAAGCTGCTGGTGATTTTTATCCGTGCATGACGGAAGCGCGCAGCTGCGATCGCGGCATGAAGCTGCATTTCGGGCGTGTGTGAAGCAGCTGCCTACAGCAAAGAGGAAATCGCATCCTTCCCGAGCGCGGCCTTTTTCCTGTGTAATGTTTCATATTGCACAACTTTGTTTAAACGGTTGTCTATAGAAATCGAGCGGACAAAGTCCTTTGGCCACACGTCAAAATTCGTTGAGGGGTGAAAATGCAACAGTGCTTATAATTGTAAATTGGCGCAATTGTTTTCTGATGGGGACACAAACGCCAACTGCACGAGACTACATTACAGATAGCTGTTGTCAGTCTCCGTTGCTATAAAATAATCTATCAGTTATATAATCGAACCTGATGTAGGCCTATTTGTGTTTGTTCCACGACTCGCTGATTTGTCGCACGCGCAGTTTAACGTAGTAATGTTTACTGGGCGTATTAAAAACGGCCCACCAAGTCGATTTTATATCGGCGATGTGTTCTACGGGAGTAACACATCACTGGGCAATTCAGTCCTTTATATATGGTATATCAATGGTTGTTTAACACCGAAACATCTGAGTTTTCCCAGTGATACAGGGACGCATCCAACTGGTTAAATGCAGGTCAAGGGCAGGTTGAGCATGTTGACGCTGCAGGAGAAGCTCTGCTCTTAAATCTTGACCCTTTAACATTTCCTTTTTAAAAGGTAAAGGTCAGTAGTCATCTGGGTCGACATGTTGGGCCCAGTAGCATATTAACCTCAGACCCACCAACTTTTATTGTGAAAATGTAATGACTCTTGTATTAAATGTTCATGGCTATAATCTGCATACTCCCCTGCTCCTGGTTTCCTTTTGTCAGGATAAAGGTTATGAGCGATGTATAATGTAACGGGCCGGTTCAACATGATACACTGACATATTGCGGCTGTGCAGTCTTTCAAATGTCAGCAGGCTTTTGGGGAAAGATCAGAGGTCATGGGGCAGGCATGTAAAGGTTGGGCATTTTGTACAGGCTATTTCTGATGTGACAGCAGTGCTGCTTGTGTGTCCTTTCTAACCAGGAATAAATGCAAAGAAATCCCTCATGACGGCCATGGAGGCTGCATTAAACTATGATGATTTTGTTTATTGTGTTTGGTGCTTTGAGGCTTGTAATGGGGATGGTGGGGGGAGGATCATTGCAATGGAATGCTTTTGTCTGCCTCAAGCGACGCGTTGTTGGGGCACTACTGATGGAGCGTGCATTATGTGCAAAGCCTAAACCAGAGAATGCCAGATTAAAATAAAGTACAGTAGGTGAGACTGGACAGTGTGTGTGTGGGGGATGGAATGCACCCTTTAATTCCCCTCCCTCCCCGGCTATTTATACCCCTCCTTAGAGTGACTGGACATTGGGGTCTAAATTTTGCTCAAAGCAGAATGTCAGGCCGTTGTATCTAGCATGGCTACTGTCTCCTACTTGGTCATAGTCCCTACAGAATAACATGGAACAACATTTTTGCTGTTACTCGTTTTTATTCTAAGATTAGGGCTGCTGTCAAGGCTTGAAGATCCCACCTGGTTTCCCTGAGCTGTCTTCAAGCATTAACTGGCCTTCTTCCCTCTTTCCAGTGACGATGTCGATCACCAAGATCCATGCTCGTGAGATCCTCGACTCTCGAGGAAACCCCACTGTAGAAGTAGACCTGTACACAGCCAAAGGTGAGCCTCCATTAGTGTTCAGGGGTTTTGCTTGTACCGTTATTGCCCCTCTGCTCGTTATACTGAGCTCTCCTATAGAGGTCAAATCTCTGAAGACGCAATGGTATGTCTATGCCACATTTTATTACCATCTATAAATGGACCCCACCTTTCCTACTCTTTCTTCTTAGGGCTCTTTAGAGCTGCTGTTCCTAGCGGCGCCTCCACTGGTGTGCATGAGGCACTCGAGCTTCGAGATGGTGACAAGTCTCGCTATCTGGGCAAAGGTGACCACCTCTGACTCGAACATGCAAAACCTACATTCTGCTGAGGTGTCTTACATTTGAGGTTGAGGTTTGAACCTTTTGAAGACTCAGAACCATTTCCCTATGTTAGCTGAGCTTCTGGGTTCCACATCATAGTGTGAAGATGTCATCTGATGTTGGTCACTCGCCTAAAAGCTGTATGTGCGATCCAAGATGCTCTCCGACTAGTTTGCTTTGAAGCAAAAATGTAATCTATCAACTTTGCCTCACAGGTACAGTAAAAGCTGTTGACCATGTCAACAAGGACATTGCCCCCAAACTGATTGAGAAGGTCAGTGCAGTCATAGAGCAACGAAGTGTTTTCTGATGTGCGTTGCCTCCATTTGTGATTTCTGCTTGTCTTGTGCTCCATCCTCCACAGAAACTGAGTGTGGTTGAGCAGGAGAAGATCGACCAGTTCATGCTGGAACTGGATGGCACTGAGAACAAGTGTGAGTAATTTAGCGCCCACTGATATTTGGTCCTGTTCACCTAAAGCCATTTGAAAATGTACTACCCATGTATCAATAAGATGGGGGGGGAGGGTACCCTGTGATTCTCTACAATCTAAATGACTTAATGATTTTTCACTAAGGTGGAAATTGGCCAAAACTGTTTGTGGATGGGTCATGCCACATGGCTAAAACTCGGATGTTGGCCAAGCTCAAATTATGAACGGATGATTAAATGACGACTTGAATCTCACTCTCTAGCAGTGTGGGTTATTGTTCCTTTTTGGCACGTGTTTACTGGCGTTGCACCACCTCTGCAGCTAAGTTTGGCGCCAATGCCATCCTGGGTGTGTCTCTGGCGGTCTGCAAAGCCGGAGCTGCCGAGAAGGGTGTTCCCCTGTACCGCCACATCGCTGACCTCGCTGGAAACAAGGACGTGATCCTGCCTGTACCAGTGAGTCATTGTGGGAATCCCTGGGGGAAGGGCTGCAGGCGGGCTGGTCGCGTGTGGAAAGGGGAGTGCCGGGGAACCTCGGTCGTGAGCCAACGTCGGCAGGCAGAGGAGAACCACGGCGACGTCCCCAAAAAAAGCAGCCAATTTTACTGCTACTGGAGACCATGGATGGGTCACTGAGTTCTTGTCTTTCCTATTGACGCTCCCAAATCCTACAGGCTTTCAATGTCATCAACGGGGGCTCCCATGCTGGAAACAAGCTGGCCATGCAAGAATTCATGATCCTGCCGGTGGGGGCGGCAAGCTTCCACGAGGCCATGCGTATCGGTGCAGAGATCTACCACAACCTCAAGAACGTAATCAAGGCCAAGTACGGGAAGGATGCCACCAATGTGGGTGACGAAGGCGGCTTCGCCCCCAACATTCTGGAGAACAACGAGGGTGAGATCTGTGGTGGTGTTGCGCTAATGGCAGGAGCCACTCATGCTGTCTGGCAATTTCAGTCTCTTGCCGTTAGTTACTTTCACTGAGTGTCGTTAAACCACTGATTTTGTAATGTATGATGATCCTAGTCGCTGCATTTTGTAACCGATTTTACTCGCGAGCCTCTTCCATTTAGCTCTGGAGCTGCTGAAGAGCGCCATTGAGAAAGCTGGTTATCCTGACAAGATCATCATCGGCATGGACGTCGCCGCTTCGGAGTTCTTCAGGAACGGCAAATATGACCTGGACTTCAAGTCTCCCGATGACCCGTCCCGCCACATCTCTGGGGAGCAGCTGGGGGACCTGTACAAGAGCTTCATCAAGAACTACCCAGGTACTGCTTGCTAGTTGCTTAGCACTAGTTCACTCTTGTGCATTGTACAACACCCAGAAAGTTCTCTTCTCTCCCCACCCCCCATACTATTGTCCAAAATAACTGTCCTATGGCTTCAAATATGTTGTGCAGCTGGATCCTTCTAAAATTAGATTAACATAAATCCTTGTTCAGTTTTGCTGTAGCAGAGCTTTTATAGAAGTCTTATGCCATTTATTAGCCTCTGGGACATTACAGAAATGTTGCGGTTTATGAATAACTACAATAGTGACTGTGTTGCATTCCCCTCTTCTTCACTGCTCTAATCTTGGTGATCCTCAGTACAGTCCATCGAGGATCCATTTGACCAGGATGACTGGGAGCAGTGGTCAAAGTTCACAGGTTCTGTGGACATCCAGGTGGTGGGCGATGACCTGACCGTGACCAACCCCAAGCGGATCCAGCAGGCCGTGGAGAAGAAGGCCTGCAACTGCCTTCTGCTGAAGGTCAACCAGATTGGCTCGGTCACCGAGTCCATCAAGGCGTAAGCATCCCATAAAATATTTCCATTTTTAGATCATACAGTCTGGGTAGACCTTCTGCAGTCCAACTTTGAATTCAATGTTCTCTTATGAAACCCTCTCTGAACCTTCCACTTAGGGTTTTACAGTAACTTTGACTTTGATTGCAGGTGTAAACTAGCCCAGTCTAATGGCTGGGGAGTGATGGTTAGCCACCGCTCTGGAGAAACTGAGGACACCTTCATCTCTGACCTGGTTGTTGGCCTGTGCACTGGACAGGTATTTTCCTGCTCCCTCAGTCCTTCCATGAACATCTGCCAACGCAGAATGACATCTGACACTCTTTCCCCTCTCCCCTCCCCGCCCCGCCACTGAAGATCAAGACTGGTGCACCATGCAGGTCAGAACGTCTGGCAAAATACAACCAGTTGATGAGGTGAGTTTAGCTGATGTATATACTGCCCTCAGCAGCTGCTGATGAAGCTTCAACTTCCCCAACTAGCGTCTGCTTTACTCGGAGCATTTAACAATTTGATATTTGACCTTTTTTCCTCCAGGATCGAGGAAGAGCTTGGAAGCAGTGCCAAGTTCGCTGGCAAGGACTTCCGTCGCCCCAAGATCAACTAAATCTGTCTTCATGCCCAGCAACATCTCCTCAGTCCCCCAGCCTCTGAGAAGACTGAAGATGCCTTAACTGCTCAGTGGCCTTGGATCGGGAATGTCTTTTGTAACTGCCTCTGCCCACTTTGCTTGTAAGAATTTGACTGAAATAAATCTCGAGGTGAAAACGTTTTGGGTGTTTCTCTTTCTGTACAACAAACCTTATTTTATTTTTTGGGGTGTTTATTGTGCTGTTATACGATTACTTTCTTCCCCCCCACTGCTCCAATGGTAAAATATAACCAAGGATAATGCAAGACCAACTCATGCATAGACTGTACATGACTGTCATTACTGAACTATTCCATTTGAACTTCTTATCCCTTCAATTTACTTAAGATTGTAAATTTAATTTGAAATTGTCAGCAAATGGAAGAACCCAGTCGTGGCATCTATCCTAGTCCTGCTGAAATTCTCTACAGGATCTTATAATGGACCAGTACTATAAGTACTGGAAACCACATTCTAAAACCCAGATATCATATTAATCTAGGATATGTCATACCAAGCAATATGACAGCCTTAAGACCACAGCTTAACCTGGGCAGTAGCAGCCAATCAAGATTCAGCTTAGGAAAACGGCTTCCTTCATGCAGCATGATTGGCTGAGCCTCATCTGTATTAAAGTGGAGCAGAACAAACCGATACATATTCTACTATGCACTGGATATCTGCTGAATGTTCCCCAGATGGTTAATATAGAAACGTGAATAAAAAAATATAGCAGTAGGAGTCTTCATGTATAAGGACGAACCTCCTCAAGCACATTTAATACTGAAACGCCTATGAGTGTGGAACTCGTTTGATATTGTGTAAATGTGCATTTGTGACTTAATACTCTTTTGTGCATTTAAGATGCTTGGTTGTATAAAGTAATGTGTGAGGGTTGGATGCTCCATAGCTGACTGGTCATATTTTCCTCATGCACAAGAATCTGAAAAATGGCTAAATCTATTGCACAGTTTTTCTGTTGCACTCGCTTATGGGAAACCAGGCTCCAAGCCTCTATCTGAGCAGGAAAAGTGATCTGGGCTCAAGGAATTATTCAAGATGTAAAATGAATGCTTTGCAGTATATCTCCAAATGCTAACATTTTTTTCCTGAAAGGTCAAGATTATCACTCCAAGGGGGAGTCTGTAGACTTAAGCCTCTGTACCTCTGTAGTGTGGAGATAAGTCAACATGCTTCAATCGCTGAGCTCTGGTGGATACTGAGAAAAGATCGCCCCCTAGTGGCCTGTCAGGGAACTGTGGCCATAATGCTCATCCTACCAGCTCATTTATGTGTGCTTAACTGGTAACTAGGGTGCTATACGTAATTTTCTATTTATTAATAGACTAGGCAGAATGAATCAATTATGAGCAACAATAAGCCAAGTGCACATAGGAGAAATCACACTGAGTAGCATGAAATGCATGATGCAAACAGCTACAGCGGGTAACAATTTATGATTCATTTGAATATGATTAAGCTTCGGGTATCAGCCTTGTCAGGTTTTATGCATTTACAGCCCAACCTGAGCAACCAGGCAGGATGCACATGGTCACTCCGCAGTATTCCTGTCCCTTTCGTGAATTTTCGACTGTCTTGGCTGGGCTGAGCTATTTCCACGCTTGTCTTCACAATGTAGTTTACATTCATGCTGGAAACAAAGTGCGCAGAGCCACATGAAATGGCTCGCAACGTCCTTCAGGGTCAGCTGACTTCGCCTGGGACGGGCGCCAAGATTAACTGGCCTCATTTGACGCTCAGGGTCCGAAAATTAGCACTCAGGTTCAAGTGCCTTTTCATATAAATTCCCATGTTTTACTAGTATATATAGAAACCATTACAATCTTTCTCAAGCTGCATCTGATCGTGAGGGCTTTGTGATTGGATAATTTTACAGAAATTGTTTTGCTTCTCGTGGTTGTTCTCTTGTTGCATTATGACCACGTTTGCACCAAAATGGCTTAAATGAATCTTGGATCCATGAGTCTGATTCATTCATGGGAGACTGCAGAGATAAAAAGTCTGTGGGTCACCATCTCGGTCCCCTTTCTAATGCCTATCCAGGCACCTAGTCGGAGCAGCCATTGCTGAGTCCCCTGGTCCCAACAGGCCATTCAGATGTCTGCTCAAGACCATGTGACCACTGACTAAAGCGAATCATACTCTGGTTTCCATAGATACTGCTCAGGCCCCCCTGACATCAGCGGTAAAAATGTCCCTGAAATGGGTCCAGGATTCGGCATAAAAGTTGCTTAGCAGTGGCTAGCTGGGCATGTTTATATTCACGCTTAACACCTTCTACGTTTGGTGCGTTTCCTGCCCAAAACAACTCTTACAAGTTGTTATTATTAACTATTATACATTCACATGACTTTACACACAACATACTGTTTTGATTTGAATACATAATCCAGAAACAATTCCATCACAATTTTTTTCGAATCAAAATAGATGTTTCAATTACAAGAACTAGAAATTGAATAACATAAAAGCAGCAGTAGCTACTGGGATAGGCTCCGGACCCCACGACCCTGCGCAGCACAAGTGGGTATAGAAAATGAATGGATGGTTATTAAAACACCAAGAATGGTTTATTAAAATTGCAACAGGTCGAAGATAATTTCATAAATTGAAAACAACAATGATTTGGTTACACGCGAACTATATCAACTATGCAAACCGCCACGGAAAAATCCAAGAGTATATCATTGCAAGGGACACTGGGAAATGTAGGTATTAAAATCGGACTGTTTAGCAAGAGGTTGTCTCGATGTCCGTGTGAGCTCAGTGATGTCATGTTTATACCTGTATTTAATAAGCGGCGATGTCATGGCCGCAGCAGGGATTCTGAGGATGGCTGGAGTGTGAGAAGAGCGGACATGGGAGGGAGGACGAGGCAGGAAGGGGAGTGAAGGAGGTGGGGCGGGAGGGGCTGGTATATGACCCTGTGCTTTTGTCCCGATGGGGGGGAATGGGGTGTAAATGGGACAATCTGCGTCAGAGCTGCAAAGGGCTGTGCGTTCATGTAGTCCCAACACTGAAAGGGCCACCCGTTCTCTCCCCCCCCCCCCAGCCATCCATCACCGACGGCTATCCGGCCCTGAAGGCCAGGCCCAGCTGAGACAATGCTGGGGGAGAAGATACCAGAGAGCTGTCGGAGATGGTGGGGGGGGATGGATGGCTACTCATGGGATCGTCGTTCTTCTACCTTTTGTCTTTGGACTCTGCGTCCCAATGCGGCTTGTTAACCCCAGTGCACAGCCCTGCTGACTTAGTTCCCTTTGACGTCATGCAGCGGGGAGGGTGGGGTCGCCCTGCCCCCAGATGCAGGGTGGGGTTAAGGCGCAGGCCGCTGGGTTTGTCTGAGGGGAAATGGATGAGACGCTTGGTATTAGCCATGAACTAACAGCTTCACCAAAAGCATATTCTGTGTTTCTGTATTTCACTCATCTGGAGTTATTTGCACACATTTTCGTGGATTTAAAGGGTTGATGCACCTTTATTTGACAAGATTATGGAAACAGAAGTGGTGGATGGATGGATGGATGGATGTATGGATAGATGTAACCTACACTCTGTCACACACACATGCTGACGTTCATGTTCATGTGGTGCAGTCAACGCTGCTTTCTTAAATCACCACCTCGATAGTGATATTAGTGCACAGAAGTGGGCAGAAGCAGGAGCACCATATGTAATTTCTCATTATGGCAGGTCTTTGTCTGCGACATATTTGTTACATTTTACTCACACGTCCCTAAAAGCACTTCAAAAGGTTCCTGGAGGTTCCCAGTAGGGTTCCCTTTCAGACCGATGACTGGAAAGATCAGAAAATGCCAAGCAGTAACCTTCTGAAATCCTGTCCTTCTCCGGCCTTTGCTGTTTACATCACTGCACCCATAAACTTGGATATTTGGGCAGTGCTTGTTTAATTAAAGTTTTACATTATATGCTTCTTCAGAATCTTTTCTCTTCTGCACATCTTCCACGGTCGAAATTTATGATCAACCAAACTTACAGCTGCGTCCTTTCCATAGTCTGGCAGAGTGCACAATCCACTCAGTATATAACAATGAAATATAATGAGAATTATAGTACCGGGACAAAAGTTGCATTTTTCACCTGCATGTTGCATGGCCGATTCCATTGACCACTACTTAAGGAGTGCTTTAACAGTATGCTAGAGTGAGTTCCTGCTTCCCCCAATGGAAAGAAAAACCGAAAAAACAGCGATGAACTGGACGTGGGGAAAATATTTGGCCACTAATCATTGGTCATCTCTAAGGTAACTCAGAGAGGGTGTTGAACTATTGGACTGGTTCTCTGAAAGCTCGAGTGAACATTGTTTCTGAGTTGTGAGCTGTTTCCAGGGAGAATTTTTACGTAGCATATGCAGACAAAGGTCAAAGGTCAAGACTGTCTGGAATGAGGCCCTTATTATTTCAAATGTGATAAATTGGCTTATTTTTAATTAGACATCAAAGAAACAATTTGTTTCCATTAACAATGATTAGCCTGTTATTTTGTCTCAAATATTTGAACAGTAATGTGGCTAATGATATAAAAATTACAATTAAAATTATTGGACAAATAACCTTGCCCACAAATCTTGTAATACAGAAAATTTATTTAAGTTCATTTTTTTATTTCCAAAACATATTTTTGTTTTGTCATATTTTTCAAAACATATCTCTGTTTTTCTATTTCCAAATTTATTTTAAAAATATATTAATCTATGTTTTTTTTTTCCTATTTCTTTTCTAAATATTTCTGTCTATATTTTTTATTGCCAAATTTTTTTTTTTTAATATTTCTATCTAAAGTCTGAAACTTGAAAGGTTGCTATGAAAAAAAAAGTAAGATGAACAACTCGCTGGAAAGAGATATTTATATATTTATAATGCATAAAGGGGAAGTTGTAAGGATGAAGGATGAGGGCTTCGGAAGATGCTAAAATGGCGGTGAAGAAAGTTAAAAAGTAGGAAAGGAAATATATATAATTAATACATAAAGTTCAGAGAAAGGCAAGATAATTTCATAAATTGAAAAGCTGACAGAAGGTAAAGAAAAGGAAGCATAAGGTAAAGAATGAGGCCTTACGTACAAAGGGGGGGGGCTGTCAGTTAGTGAATGGGGGGTGGGGGGAGTGCTGGCTCTGGGCTGAGCGGTTTCTAAGAGCTACAGTCGAGAATGTGTGACATCACAGAAATCCTCTTTAAATCCAAGGCCAGTGTCCTATACAACAGACCAGACCAGTCCTGATTCCATACAGGACAGAACAAACCTTAGAAATATAAACAAAGATTAAGAAACACCCTTAGACCAGTGCACAATTTAAACCCATTAATTTGTGCATAGAAATCTGAGGGTTAAACGAAAATTGAATATTGAAATTTTGCACGTATTCCTCCAAAGATTCTCTTTTTGAAACGAGGATGGCCAGTTCATCTTCTCCCACATCTCCTCTCGTTGTATACCTCATCTCCCTACTGCTTCTTGTAGCCGTCCAGGTGGAATCAAGACCATCATCACAAAAGTCTGACCCTCAGGTAAGTATCCAGGCAGCTGAGTCTCTCATTCCTAGGAGGCCATACTTTTACCTGGTTTTCTTCTCAACTGTAAGTGTGCCGGAAGAGTCTCATTACCTATTTACCGACTGAACAAGGTTGAATTGCTTTCTTTTCCTTCAACTGTCCATTCAAACGTTTGATGTTTTTGTACTGTGTGTCAGTTGAAGTTTGTGTGTGTTTCCCTTTGACTAAAGGTCTTAAAGGATCTCTTCGGTGGCCCAGTCAGCTCGCTTTTGCTTGGGCAACATGACGCCAGCGAGGGCTCAGGGTCGAGCCCGGCCTCCACTTCACAGGACGGCCAGGAACGTGGCACTCGCCTCCTGCTTGATTTCCTGGGTCGCCAAAGAAAGTTCAGAGGCAGAACTCGGAATTCAGGGAGGGGCTGTTTCGGCCTGAAATTGGATCGAATTGGGGCCCTGAGCGGCCTGGGATGCTAAGGATTGCAGGTAAACCCTCGTAGTTATAGTTACTATGATTACGCTTCATGAGTACTTATCAAAGCATTTTAATACGCATATAGTAATGGACAGTACACGACTGTTGGTTAGCATTGTCGTTGTTATGGTTCATATGCTAAGAGAGCCTAGGCAAAGCTGCATGTTTAATGTAACACTAAGAGTACTAAATAAACAAGGTGCAGGTACAGAACATAATGCAATGCACAGCCACACAAGCAATCAGATGCATTTCCATCCATACATTACCCGCTTCCCTTACAGCAAAAGGTTCCCTGATGACAACTGTATGTCATCAAAGGTTGAATAATTCAAAACCAACTACTGTTCTACAGCCAGATCATTGCACCAAGGCCAACTGATAAATATACTTCCATTGCTAAATATTAATCTCTAAGATGCTATAGAAATAAGTTCTCCATACCCTTAACTTGACATACAAAATTTTGTCTAAGTCTGCGTTATTTTAATGGGGCTCTCGCATAATACTAAGCACACTGTCTCTTTACTTCCAGAGAAAAAACGAGCCTTAAGAAGACAACGTCTCAGTGAAACATAACGTTCACCTTGACTGAAAAGCTGGATTACCTTGTCCCTCTGCCCCGCAAATCTTTTCTACGGCCGGAACGAAGGCTCCATTGTAACAATGATGCATGAGCACGACTGGACTTAAAAGTGATTCTAAATTCTTGCCATGACCTTAGACATCACGGTGTCTAGGACTTAAATGTGTAGAATGATCTTGACCCCCAGCTTAAACACAAGCTGGTTCGCTTTGTTATATGAGCCGCTGCCATCACTGTCTGTTTCTCTGCAGCGACAATGTGTATCGGCCCTGACATGGAAGCCGCATGTGAGCTGACTATTTCAATACCAATTTAAACCTGATGCTTGTGTCATGTGTATGAATATTATTTATTGTATCTTACAATGTATATTGTGATTATACATAAAAGCCAGATTTTATTTTTCCAAATAAGAAATGTAGTTTTGTGTCTTACTGGGCATTGAAATCTAAATATATGTTGAAATTTGTCAGCCCTGTTAGAAAAGGATAACATCAATCTATTATTTATGAATGAATGATGTAGCTAATGTTGTCCCTTATTAGCAGAGAGATATAGACCAGTGTTTCCCAAGCTGGGCCTCAGGAAACAAAATCTGGACTTTCTCCGGATCCCTGTGGACTGCATTGAGAAATACTGATATAGACTAATAGTTAGGAAACTAAAATGATTATTTACTTCAGATAGAACAGTAACTCTGGAATAAATCAAAATAATTATAAAATGTAAGCTGTAAACGTAAAAATATTATTATAACCACATTTAATGAATGATTGCATCTTTGCCAAATGCAATTATATTGGGGCAGAGTAAAGTATATTTCTAAAGAAACCACCAAAAATATGACATAATTAACTGCTATGTGCAGCTCTGTGTTACAATAGATATTTTGCAGAAAAAAATTGGAATATTCTGTTGCTAAAATCAATGTCTGAACATGAGGTGGTCATTCCACGGTCATTCAGCTTAATGTAACATAACACCATGTTTTCCGGTCAGAGTATAACAAGGTGTAACGTCATTACAACCTTAGCAAAGATAGGCCTTATTGAGTTACTATGGATAAATAGTTATTACCAAACATTGCCCATGTCCAAGATTAATACTTTGAGGCTTAATTGCGTAATGTGTAAATTTACCATAACGAGTGTCTATTCATCTCTGTTCGGTTTGCACAATTAGCAAGACCTTTGCTGGCTGTTAACCAACCTCTGGACTCAAAACAAAACACAGCACTAGTAGATCTTTTACTCGCTGCGAGGGAAGCCCGGTCAGGTCGCAGGGACTTGTCCCTCGGTTTGACTCGGCCGACTTCGGAGGGGCACTTCCCTTGCGACTCTTTTTATTGGCACTCTAAGATACGCAACCATAAGCAAATCACATGGTACAACTTGATTTCCTTAGACGCCATATAAAGTAGAATAACAGGTTATATTTCTTGATATTAGTTGTTGCTAAGCAGAATAAAATCATTGGAACTGTGAGTATGTGCAGTTTCGATATAGCTGTATCGAAATAGATTTACTAAGAAGTCTGCGGTTAGTATCTTAGAAGAAAAGTATATTTATACATACATAGTCTCGATACTGTCTAGACATTGATCTGCACACATAGAGATACAAAGGTAAATGGCAATAAAATAATTTCCAACAATCTCTTTTCCTAAGAGAATGTCTAAGAAATGGATTAAAGTTCATGGTATTAATGTATTTCCTAATAAATCCTAACCAAAGATTTTCGAATTCATACACAACACAAAGAATCATGCACAGAACAAAGCCGACCACAGGCAGAACACCGTCTTTCATAAACGTATCGAAATCCATCCAAGTTCCCGGAAGCTAATTCAGTACCGGCTTGCGAGGGGGAGGAGCCTATTCAAGCACTGGGCGCTAAGGCAGGGAAGCGGTGAGAATGGGACACCAGTCCATGGCATGTCGAACATAGGCACACATTTAAAATTACGTGCATGTTAGGCATCCCACCCCACTTGGGAGGGGCCAGAGGGGACAACGCCAAAGTTGAAAAGCAGCTGCCATTGGCTGCCCTTCACGTGATTTAGTGCCATCTAGGATGTTCCCTTCATGTCAGCTGATGCGCTGATGCGCCCTAGAGAGCAAGAAAAGTGTCTTACTGAGGGCTGGTTGGCACTCACACCTCGGTGGCTTCTAGGTAAAAGTAGATGAAACAATTCAATAATTCAAACCAGTTCAATAATCATAATCAATAGTCACCATATTATCATAATACATGTACTACTGGGAGGGGAAAGCAGGGGTCCATGTGTCATTCAGCAGGTGCCCTTTTTTTCGCCCCTGCCCTTCTAACAGCCCCAATCTGCCACTGTGTTGGGGTTAACCTGTGTGACACAAACTAAAAGATAAGCTTACAATGAAGATTAAACCCTTTAGGGGATTGGTGCAGAAAAACACAGTGTATCAGACCTCACATCCTGTCAATGAACCGTCTAATATGAACTAGGGAGTGGTCAGAAACTGTCTTATCTTCAGCTGTGGAAGGAATTTTAAAAGGACTGATGCAATCATTTACTAGCTGAATAAAAATGTGAGCAACTTTGCTTAACAACAACATCCTGTACCTATGTGGGTAAAAATCTACATACAAAAGGGGATAAGAAAAATATGTTCATCAGCAAACACAGAATGTATACGTAAGGCCAAACGGAGAGTTATACAGTACTTACTAGGGCTTTGGAGTTATAGAAATAGTCCAGCACTGCTTTGACTGAAGTTATAATAATTTTAATAAGCTAACAATGAAGCGTTTGAAGGATGCATTTTGAATGGATTATAGATTTTAGTTAATTAGTTTCTGTATCGGTAGGGAGCAATTTTTTACAGCTACTATTAGCACTAGGGCTTAAATGGTGTTTATATATGCAGAAGAACGTCAATAGAAATTCCACGCCATGCACCCCCCCCACCCCCCCAAAAAATGCCAACCCCCCAAAAAATGCCAACCCATCAAGGATGCTGACTTTTATTTTAATAAGCCTGATTTTACTTATTATGTTTTATTTCAATAGATATATCCAGATTGTCTCTGTCCGTGTATGATAACAACAACAACAATAATAATAATAATAATAAATAATAATAATGTTATCATCTGTAATACATTTGGAATTTAATCCATACAACCACCTATCCATTCATCTATCGACTGTTTATCTGGTGTTTTCCTGATGTATGTGTGTGGGGGGGTGGGTGTTAGGTCCTATTCCAGAAAGCACAGGGATGGGGAACTGGAATTTTTAGAATTTTACATATTTGCTGTACTAATATTTAGAATTTGGTGATGAGTGGCCATTGTTAACACACCACAGTGCACAAACGTGAAATGTGTCCTCTGCATTTAACCCATATGGGACAATGTGACAAAGCAGGAGGCAGCTAATTCACCGCCCGGGGAGCAGTGCTTGGAGGGGCGGTACTTTGCTCAGGGTACCTCAGAGGTGCCTTGCTGGTCGGGGGTTCGAACCAGCAATCTTCCAATTTCAAGTGCGCTTCCCTAAGTATTAAGACACCACTGCCCCTCAAATATTTAAGTGTTTTACTGCATTGGAAATGTGGTTGCCTGGAATTTCAGTATTATTGAAAAGCAATGACGCTACAAAAAAATGTGCAATCCGAAATAGTTTTTCAAATGACACATAAGATATTGTATTTATAAATAAACATGAAGTTGAAATGAATGGTTATCATAAAGTTATTGTACACTAAAGGTTTCATTTGTACGTCACTTTGGACAAAGGTGTCTGCAAAATAAAAATAAATCCAAGTCACCCCCCCACACCCACCGCAACCCTAAGATCTAAGTGCTTAGATCCTGAATTGAGTGTTAACTCCACAAACCGAAAATATCTACATTCCATAAACATCTCACTTCCGTGATTTATACTTTATATAGTTTAGTTTTTGACAATGACAATGTCTCCTAACTGATTTATTGCTAATAGACCACCAGGAATCTCAATAGCCATTTTTCATCATTGCCCGTGCAAAATGGTAATGAGTCTCCACATATATTTATAGGTCTACTAAATACACATTATGCATATATAGTCTTAATCTCGTGCCAATAGATAAGGGAAAAATCCTTTCCTGGGGAGTTGAATTGTCACATAGCAATGTTACTAAAGGAAAGGTTATTAGATATTCAATAATGCCATAGATTTAAATACTTAACTATTCAACAAGGCGGGTTGTTGGTACTTCCCTTAACCTGCTTAATATAGAAAAACATGTATTATCGAAGTATCTTACAATGTGAAAGAGGTGGGGTCGTCTTTGAATGTTTATAACGCCTTAGGCCTGCTCTTGCGACCACTTCCAATGTACTGTCCAGGAAATGCGTTTCATTCTAACTTCTGGTTAAATAAAAAAAAAAAGTTTAATTTCCGCCCGTGGTCTATTTTTGAACTACCCTCCACCGAGGTCTATTTAACTCACAACCCTGTTCCTAAGATGGGCGGATTTGTCATGAAGATCGCAACACTGGCAACCCTGAGCAGAGCTATTTCTGTAGCTAGGTATCAATATTAAATTATTTTTAGTAGTAAAGGCAGCAACTTTCATCCGGTCTGGCTTGTTCTCCTGACTTGTGCTGCCTGGGCCAGGCTTCAGGTCTCTCTGTGACCCTGACTAGTTAATCTAAACAATCTTATCAGTGAGCCTTTGCTATTGTTGATTTTTTTATCTTTGCATATATTGGATTTGATGTATTTACTTACATTTAAAAGTTAAATCCCCAATGTGACTAAATAAAAATTTTAGCAGTTTATGTGATAATAAATTATGCTGCCTTAAGTAAAGAATGTTAGTGACTATATAGTTCTTTAAATAATCAACTAAGAAATGTACCATTTCTGGACCATTTCTAATCAATTACAGGAGCAACCTTGGGCCTATTTTAGCCCCCTGAAGTTTGCCAATTACCCCACCTTCAGTAAAGACTCAGCCCCCCTATCCATTCATCTCTAATTACCTTCCTGATTCGTACAAAGCAGCAGTCTGCAGGATAACCTGCGCATATCCACTATAAACTGAATTACACTGTACAGCGTGCAAAGCCGCCTGGAAACAAGAGCAACATATTAACGGGCCAATGAAGCGGGACAGCGTCCGCGCGAGACCCCTGTCACGTGACGCGGGAATACCCTCAGCCTCTGTCTTTTTTTAAATACTTCCTTTTCCGTAACTCGCAGCCCGTGTCGTCCTTTGAGAAGTCGACGTGATTATCATTTTTTCGCGGCGGAGGCGTCGTCAGGTGTTGTTTTTAGATAGAGGGGGGAAAGCTGTCGTTGGCATTGTGAGCATTATTTTCTGTTTGCTGGGTGAGGCTTCATCATGTCGGCTGTCCAGCGGATGAAAGTGGCCAACGAGAAGCACAGCAAGACCATCACGCAGCGCGGACACGTCCAGAGAACCACGGTACGCCTGATATGGTGCTAATCAAATCGCCTGCAAGATATACGGCAACAAATGCTGCTAGCTCGCATATGCATGTGCAAAAATGCCTATAAAGTACGGGGAGCTTTTATTTTTTCTGTTAATTTGCGCTGCAGACAAAACATCTTCCAGCTCGTTTTCGCTGGTCTGACACTTCGCTGCCTTCTGCGATTGAATAGATGCGTTTCGGGAGCGAACCGGCATTTAGCGGATGATTCCGCTTAACGGTGACATATGGCTGTAGGACGCGCTGCGGCGGGTCGCGTTTTCTGGACTTGCGGCTCGCTAATGCGACGTCAATCCGCAGCAAATATAATAATTTCCATGCATTTTGTTTCCGAAATGGCCTTAAACTATATTACTATACGCTGTGGTTATTTACGACGTTCCTTTAGAAATGCGGCGTTTTAAAAAAATGTGAAGTGCCTTCGTATAGGACGTCATGTCCCTGTCATGCTGGAGGGGAATAAGGGAAGAGATTAAATTATAGGGTTCAGTTTTACCCCCTTAACCCCAGTAACACGCGCTTGGTACGTTGGGAAGAACTTGTATGGCGTTTATACATTGAATTTCTTGGTTTTTGCCCAAAAGACTGCTACCGATTAAGTGTATATGTTTGATAAATGGGGCTCTTGAGTTTTCATGGAGAAGCTTTAGTGTTTAAAAAAATCCGGATAGATTGCAGGGAAGTACATACTTACGTGCCGTCTCTTTCTGTCACCGTGTCTGTTTTCTAGAGAGTGGTGAATGAGGACAAGTCCCCCGTGGGACCCTGGCTGTTGGCCTTCTTTGTCTTTGTGGTGTGCGGATCAGGTAAGTTACTGTCTGCGTGATGCAAGGCAACTTAAACGCTGACTTGCCACCTCGGTCATTGTCCGTAGTCGACACTCTGGATTTAGGCAAGGCCACCGAGATTCTGCAGTCAAAATGTAATTTATTATATGGATATTCATTACCAGTTTATTATCTGAATACATTTTTGTCCACGTGAAACATTTCAACGGCATGGGTTGATGTTATACTTGCGTTCGCCTGGGTGTTCCTAAATATCGCGGGCGCAAAATTATTTACAGCGTTAGCGGTCTTTTAAATGCGTATAAGCTTACTCTGGGCCGGTTAGCAGTTGAATAGTAAAATAAGCGTTTTGTACCTTTTGCTGCAACATTAAATATGACTGTTTTTATGAAAATCATAATGTGAAACTATGAATTTTTACTATAACCCAATTTTTATCTTGTTATAATTGGGTGGATTAGGATAAATCATTCAATGTGAATACTTTGTGGTTTAATCCACAATAAGTACATATACTCCGATATCACACATTGAATGATTAATCATAATTCACCCAATGATATACATACACATATTTAATATAAATATCAGAGATGATCTGATATCTTGATTCTATTAATATATTATGTTGGATTTTAGCCAACTTTTGTAAGTTATGGCAAAGTTCATGAAACATCAGTGTTTCATTAATGGAGGAATATGATGAACAAATAAACACAATCGTGAATTTCAAATTTTGTTCGGAATTTACTATATACTATATATACTGAAAGGACTGGTTTGTTTTTCACAAACTGCTTGTTCTCTGCCGCAGCTATTTTCCAGATAATCCAGAGCATCAGACAGGGCTTGTGATTTGGTGCCAGTGGGCTGTCTTCATCATGGACACCCGTCATCCCTTTTCATCCTTGATGCCAGAGCCATCCAGCCTTCCCTGCCCCTCCGCCGGTCTCCTCATCCCTGTGCCCAACGTCATCAGCTCCTACCTGCCCCCAGAGTCACTTGTCTAGCCTAGCTTGTTACTTCTGTAGTACTAATCTTTGATACATTTTGAATTTCATTCATGAACTGTGAAATAGACCAGTCTTTCTCTATAGTCTCCTGGCTTAGTCCATTTTACACCCCCGTGTTAATTAAGCTAAATAATCTCTCTTGGAATGTGCATAGGTAATTAACTATATGTCCTACAATGGAAAAGATGTAAAGGTTTACCTCGTATGCTCTCTGAAATGACTATGATGAACAAGCTTGGAAGTGATAGTTTCAGTTAGTACCTCTGGGCATTTTGTCCGTATTTCAGGTTCTGGTTACTTAAAGCACCTTTTGAGAAAGAGAATTTTGTTTTGGGCTTTTTCACGGGGTGCTCTCATGTTATTGTAACTTTTGAAAAATAATCCACAGAAACGGTGAACTCTGGGGGACTGTTTGTTTACAAATATAAACTATTCCAGTTAATTTGCATTCTAACCAGTACGTTTCTTACACACAGTACTTTGACGGCTTCAGAAAAGCGCGGTCTTTACACCCTTTATCTTGTAAATTTACCCAAATTAAATTATTTGTCTAGTAAGTTCTTTTCTTATTGTCATATGCCTGTATCATTGGGCATAAATGTGATTTTCACACTATATTTAAACTGAAGTGATACCCTTACATTACTTTTTTACGGTTCAGGGAAGACTGATATTAACAGGAATGGTCAAACTCGTATCACTGGTTTTCTCCTGAGCCAGTCTAAAATGGGCATATTACAGTCATGTTCCCTGCAAGATACATAAGGAATATGCTAAAATCTTGGCCACGTTACTGATATTTGCCCATTTTGTGTTCTGATTGTACCTCTAAACATATTTTCCAAAATATGTAATTAGGAGTTTACTATTTCAATTTAAAAACTGAAAAGTTAACAGTTTGTTAGAGAGTAGAACTGTTTCCACATTGACAGCCATACTGATACCGTACCACAAGCCTCCCATTGGATGGAAGCTATGCAAGGCTTTTGTTCTTTTTTCTACAAATAAAACAAATATTTTCTCAAATCTACTTGTTTGTTTTTTTTGTGCCTTTTTGTTTATGCTTAGTAGCTGAAATGCTGTGAATTGAGAATGCTTTGTGTAGGTTAGCGTGAGTTAATTTTCCAGTACCATGAAAAAGGCACTGATTTGCACACTGTCAGTGGTTTTGGTCCCCGAAGATCTGTATTGTAGACTGAAATTAAAACAATTTATAATTGTAAAACGAAGTCACTTCCACCTCCTAGCCGGCGGGGGGCACCAATCAACACTTTTAAGGTGCCATTTACTGGAAGAGCAGAGTCGCGTTGCATAATTCTCTGCGTTGGCGGTGTAGGCTAGTGGTGCATCGCTGTACTGTCTGTCTCCCAGACTTATTTGCAAAAACTATTTACTCCAGGTAAACGCTGTTCACCCACTGCGCCTGTACACAACACTGAGCAGGTAAAAGGCGACGGGCTTGGTGCCGGTGTTTATCCGTTTTGACAGCGGCCTGTCTGCGCTTTGCTAGGCCTTTGTGAGCAGGACTGCCCGGCGCTATTTTGGGATTAACCTAACCAGGTAGCAGATACGATGTAACCTGCATTCACTTTTGTTGTTTTTTTGTTTGTTTGTTTTTGCTTTTGCAAATGTCGACTAGTTAGGCGTTCGCCTCAATGAAATCGTTACCAGTCTGTGATCCAAATAAGAGTTTAAAAGTAGCAAATGGTTATTCGTCGAGCTCATGGTACTTAATAGCGCTGAAGAATGGCGGGTTTTATCCGACTCTCCTAACAATAGGCAGATGGTTATTAGCGCCATAGCTGGTGAGACGCCTCATACTCATAGCATGTGTTAGCTTGATGTTACATAGCTACCTGACACTTTATTAACACGCACGTGTCTGCACGCAGAATAATTTTCAAGTAATACTTAAAGCTTACCAAACACCTTACTTCGTTTATGAGGTCACCATCTTAAATAGCTAACTAGCTCATTACTTAGTTGCGTTTTTTAAACTTTTTTTTTTTTAAATATTAGCTTAAGCGGAACCCTCCTTAAATGTAGTCTTAATTGCGTGGTATTGATTCTTAATACTGACTGTGTATCATTCGTAATGTTCGTAATTCGGGCGATTAACAGTTAATTCTAGTTTCAATTATGGTGGTAATAATGTTTAATAAATGGTCTAATGCATAATGCAGACTTCAAAAATAATGATTTTTAAAATTAAAGCAGGCTTTTTAATAAATAATTTTGATTACAGCCATAATTATAATATATACTGGGGGGGCATTTCTCCCCCCCAAAAAATGTAGTTGTGCTCACAGTGCCCCCTCCAATATAAAATACAATTACGCCCTTGTTCCCCCCAATTTTGACTCCATGGCTATGGTCTTGATTTTAAAAATGGTTTTTTTTTTCAGGCAGATCAGAAGTGTTTCCCGGTGACGGACCGTTCCTAGATTGTGGCGATGGGGGACAGTGATGACGAATTTGACCGCCGGCGGCGGGACAAATTTCGCCGGGAACGGAGTGACTACGACCGCTCGAGAGAGAGGGAGGACCGGCGCAGGGACGACTGGAGCGACAGGTATGCCGGCTTAAAGGGGCCCGGGAGGGCTGGGGGTCACGAGTGAGCGTCTTCCCGTACCACTGCCACACGAGACTGGGTGTGTCTCTCAGGGAATGGGAGAGGGGCCGCGAGCGTCGCAGCCGAGCGGAGTACAGGGACTATGAGAGGAGCCGCAGGGAGCGGTTCTCCCCCCCCAGGCATGATATGAGTCCCCAGCAGAAACGCATGAGGAGGGATTGGTGAGTCTAAATGCGATGGGCCGGGATTGAGGGTTTACCTTCATCGCTCCGTCTGCGGCCGTCGTGTCTGAAGGCGTCGCGCTGCTCTTCCTCATTTAGGGACGAGCACCGGGGGGATCCCTACCACGGGGGGTACGACATGCCATACGGAGGGGGAGGAGGAGTCCCCAACTACGCCCCCCCGGCTGCCCCTGCCCCGCAGCCCTGGGGCCACCCGGACATGCACCTGATGCAGCAGCATCACTCCATCCCTATTCAGGCCAGGTGAGTCGCGGGAAGCCATTGACCCGCTGGAGCCGAAATCGCCCCGTTTATGCTGCCTGACGAGCTCAACGGCTCCGCCTGTATCGCTTTTAGATTGCAGAGTGCGCTGTCCTCTCCTTTTCAAAAGTCACCTCTCCGGTCTATATGGATTCTGCTGCAGATCCTTGAAATTAGGCGATGATTAGTTACTAATGGGATATAGTATATAACTCAGCCTCTTCATGCTTTATACATTTTTTTATTTTTTTTTCCTTCGTTCAGACTGGGAAACATCCACGATGTTGACATGGCCCCCCCGGCGCCGGTGATGAAGACCTTCAAGGAGTTCCTCCTCTCCCTGGACGACTCGGTGGACGAGACGGAGGCCGTCAAGCGCTACAATGAGTACAAGATCGATTTCCGCCGGCAGCAGATGCAGGACTTCTTCTTGGCCCACAAGGACGAAGAGTGGTATGAGGACCCCTCTCCAGACACACCCACCCAGTCGCCCCCCCTGTGCCCCGACTGAGCCCCCCTCCCCAGGTGGAGGGCCTGTCCATTCATCGTGCTTTGCCCGCAATGACCCTGAGATGACAGTGGGTGCAGAATGGCAGCATAGAAATACAGAATACAATATAATCTTATAATCTATATATAATCTTCAGTCTAGCTTCTTTACAGTGTGGGGAAAAATGCCCCCCTAGTTGTAACAGGAATGTATATTTCATGACGGGGAGGTCTGATCAGACAATACAATGGCCAGTTCTGCACCAGAGTCAGAAACAGTTCATCATGCTGAATGATCTCTGTTTGGTTTATATTTAAAAAGGGCCCGAGTTTCACTTAATCTCTCTTCTCGATAACTACTTTTTCAGGTGTCCTGGATTGAATGTGTGCATAAGGAAAACCATGCTTGTGTTCAAATTAACAAAAGCGATCCCTCTCTCCTTCCCCTGCCCCCCCCAACCCCCGGCACCGCAGCCACGCGGCTGGAAGACGCGGCAGGACGGGGAGCTTTGCCAGTCGCGATCTTAGACAGCCAGGTCTGCACTGCGCACAATGCAGTTGCTTTAGCCGCCCAGTGTCAGGGAGCTTAGACAGACAACTCTGCATGTTACCGCTTTGATTTCCTTCACCTTTATTTTCCTTTTTTCCTTTTTCGTTCGTTCGTTTTTTTTTTTTTTTTTGGGAATCGCATTTGAAACTCGCAGAAATCCGTTTGCGCACGTAAATACCCAGTTTTGGGCTGAAGCGGAGCACTTTTTTGCCAGAAGACACCCTGTTGGTGTACAGTGTTTTTTTTTTTTGTTGTTTTTTGTTAAACTGAGAACGCAGGTAAAACATGGTCATCACCGCACGGAATGCCCAGCTTTTAGTTTCCTATGGTGCTATGGGGCCTTTTTACTTGTTTAATTTTTTAGCTATAATAGTTTTTACAATGTGGTGTTTTCTGGTCTCAGGTTAAAGAACCATATTGGGGCTGAAATATTTGTTTCACCTTCAGTTGTTTAAGTATGTTCCTGGTTATTGAAGTTGTGTGTAAGTGTATTATTTTTTTTTTTAATAGAGCTTTATGTGAATCTCAAATTTCTCAGTTTTGTTTTGGGGAATTATTTTAAGGGGAAGAAACTAAATGTTTTTATGCTTTGTCCTCTTAATTTAGGATATTAATATTTCTGTCTGCCTGCCATCTGCCCCCCCCCCCCTTTCAATGACTTCTCGGTCTCAGGTTCCGGTCCAAATACCATCCAGATGAGGCAGGCAGGAGGAAGGCAGAGGCACATGCTGGCCTGCGGAACCGGCTTGGTGTGTTTATGTATCTTCTGGAGAACGGCTGGTTTGATGGCATTTCCTTGGATATCGACCGAGCGCCCGCCATTGTCAAAGTGCTCGATGCTGGTATGCTGTGTGCGTGAGAAAGCGAGCGTGGCAGGATTCTGAAATGCAATAAATGCTGCATTTACTGATTTACTGTTTTTTGGAATCATTTATTCCTAATGGATTGGATATAAAAATGTTATATGAGAGCCATGAATGATGCTGCAAGTGTCCTAACACCTGCCACTCACTAGGGGGAGCCGAAGCTCCTTAGGGTCCATAGGCTTCCAGTTAGTATTCTATCAATGACTCATTCCTCAGCTGTGATAAAAATGGAGGGAGGGACAGACCATGACTTGAAGATCCTGGAACAGCCCATGGAGGAAGAGGAGAGACCAGTGCCCCCAGTGGCGGCTCCTGAGGGGCGGAGGGAGGAGCCCAGGG
Organism: Brevimyrus niger; assembly: GCA_015164015.2. Classification (NCBI taxonomy): domain Eukaryota; kingdom Metazoa; phylum Chordata; class Actinopteri; order Osteoglossiformes; family Mormyridae; genus Brevimyrus; species Brevimyrus niger. Next base: position 11,169,547 of record JAABNY020000002.1, on the reverse strand, counting down.
GGGGGGCCACAGACCACAAGTCACCAGCAAGCAAGGAGAGCAAAGACAAGGTGTGTGCGTGCGTGCGTGTGTGTGTGTATGTGTGTTTAATGGACACACATTTTCAGTGTGAATATTCAGTAAAGTTGGCGGGAGGCTTCAAAACCAGCAGGGATTAGAAATATAATGAGCGGTTAATCATTGATTGGTTTCACGTACTTAAACAGATTACTTTAAACGGGCTAAATATTAATAAGCTAATTAAGCAAATTTTCCTATTTGTACTGAGAGAGTATATTTCTACCACCATACACGCTTCTCAAATCCTCAGTCCTGTAACCAAAGATGAGATCATCCCCATCGTCCATTTGTAGTACTTGGTCAGATGACCTGTCGATCAGAGGTGAAGGAGTTGAACACGTAACCTAAAAGCTGTCAGTTCAAGTCTTGTAAATAAGTCATTATCACGGCCTGTAAATAGCAGGGGGTCTCCTTTCAACTCCGGTCATACCCTCCCCCCCCCCCCAGGGAGAAAATGGAATGAGCGGCACAGAGAGGCAGAATGGAGCAGCAGCTGGAGATGGGGGACAAGAGGAGGCGGAGAAGCCGATCGAGTCGGAACCAAAGAAGGTGAGCTGATGATGCGTGAAGCTGTTGGCTGTCTGATGTACTGTGTCTAACTGCACGGCCGCTTTGCTAATGGAAGCCTCTGGAAATGTAAATGGGTGTGAATCACCTGGCGTCCTCAACTTTGACTGGGACACCAAACTTTATTACTCATGTGATCCTTGACTCAGAGAAAGGAGGAGTTTAGAGG
>JAABNY020000002.1:11138083-11151080 GCA_015164015.2 Brevimyrus niger | reverse complement strand
CAATGTATGTCTCGTGACCAACTCACCATGAACACACTTCACCGATGATCTCACTCGCGGATAACTGGTTCTCTCTGCCCGACTTTGGCCGGATCAGCAGGTTGCAGGATGTGTGGTGCGTTATTCACGAGTGTTGCCAACCAGGACAGTGTAGAGTGCCCTCTGGTGGACAAACTATACAACACCAACACTCATGACATGGTTGAAGGGTGTTTCGTCTGATTTTATTTTATTTTTGAAATATTCATTTATCGACCATTAAAATGCCTAATATTGGCCGATAATATTGACCCTACTTCAAAATAGTACCAAAGTCAAGGGTGCTTTTTGTGTTTGTTTTTCACTGGTGTTCAAACTGTTCCTGGCACAGAATGACATAATCACAAATTGAAGTGCTGTGGTTTGTAATGAATTATGAAATGGCTATTATTCTTTATTATAGGGTTGGGCATATTAATGTTGCCATCGCATGTTATGCACACGCAGTTCTGGCATTACAAGGACTGGGTTGAGATCAGGCCTTTTTGAAACATCCATACAATCTAGTCATTATTACTCTGCCATAGGAAACAAATCTTGGCAAGCTTTGCACTTTTAGTGATTTTTCTTTTTCGAGAATATTTAGTGTATGTCGAATCAGTCTAAAGTTTGCCGCCATCGCTGCTTTTGTATGAACTCTGCATGTGCTCTCCGAGTCAATAATTTTCATCCAGTTTGAGAGAAATTCAGCAGAATTAGTAAGGAGGAGAACAGCAAACAAGAAATGTTCACGGAAAGTCGTTTGCCTTCTGCTGTATTGAAATGTTTTGGATTCCATAGGCATGATATTGAGTAAAAACAGGTGATTCGGCAACACTACCTGATTGACTTTATTGGTAGATATGTATTTGCATATAGTTTAATTTACGTACATTTTTAATTACTTTTTTGTCGACCACATCTCATGCATCACCATTTTATTTCACTTTATTTGTCCATGCATCCATTATTATTACTTTATATATTATTACTTTATTATTTATAAAGCATTTTAAACAACCTGTACAGGACCAAAGTGCTAAATAAACCAATAAAACAAAAACATAAAATGTATAATTTCACTTTAGTTAATGGTTGTTTTGTGTTTGTAACTATGCTTTTTCAAGGTGGGAGTTTTATTTTGTGCTTGCGAGGCAGTTTATTTGCATAATCAGTCGACAATAAATATGTTTACAGTCATACCCCAAAGTGTCAAAGTACCAAACCTGTAGTGCCCCTGCTGGTTTGGTACTGGACCAAAAATCAGTGGGAAAAGGGCAGTATCGGTTTTCTAGTACCAAAAGTTTGGTACCTGGTGCTGTAGAGAAGTGCCCTTAAACGTGCTGTAAAAAGCTCTTAAGAGGTGTGGCCTGTGCCCTCTCTGGGATTGTGGCAGTGTCTAATTGACACTCAGAAGAGTTGTGTTAGATAGAAGCACAGAGATGTGAGTGAGCTAAACCAGGCTATCCAGCAGGGGGCGGATTAACGCATAGAGCCCCATCAAATGTCAGGCCCTGCCTCTGGAAACGTGGAAAGGTCAAATTTACAAAATCTATCGGCCAGCCCTTCTGTCCTGGCTTGGCCAACTTTATTGCTCGCTTTTCATGCTGATTAGCAAATTATTGACGCTACGTCGCTTTTCATTGTCTCTCATCTCTCTTCGTGGCCCGCCTGGGAGTACACCCCCTAGCCGTGTCAGTCTTGGGTGTCTAGATAAGTTAATCCGCCCCCTGCTGGCCAGCTATATTATAGGCTGCCACGGCCCTGGATAAAGCAAGCCAATGGGTAGTGAGGTCCTGGGGCTGGATGGCTATGGAGAGGCCTTCTGCAGCACTGTGAAGGAAGGTGGGGGGGCGAGGGCACAGGGTGGCCCCCAAGGCGTGACATTTCGCTCCCCAGGCGAGCCGGCCCTCGTCAGCGGGGCGGAGCTGAGGAGGGAGGCGGAGAGGCTGCAGTACAGAGAGAGGCGCAGGTTCGCCGTCCAGGCCACGATCACCGCGGCGTCACACAGCGGCACGGGAGGGGTGAGGGCGCGCAAAAGCACGCACGCGCATGCACACCTACCACCGGCACGAAGCTAGACTCGCTCGCGCGGGCCGCATCTGCGTCAGGTTGCCTTTATTATAAATAAGCTTATAGCGCTAAAGTAACTTTTAAGGTCTTTTGCCGCCGTGGGTTTTCCACCTTTTCCAGACGACCGGCCCGCTTGTTGCCTCTAGCACAGAAGAGGCATGTCTCTGACTCTGCTGCACCCCCTTCTGTGTGCTGCCAGTTGGACAACAGCGGAGCCGTTCCGGACCCGGCGACCCAGTGGATTCCCGTCATTCCGGGTTGTTCGGGCACATACCCCGAGCCCAGTTCGCCACGAACCTCCGTCAAGCTCAGTCCCAGATCTCCCCGACTGCGGGCGAGGTGAGGACGTCGCCTTCGTTTAATTTGCTGGCCCCCCCAGATGTCCGTGTGCGAGAGGTCGGTGCCGACGAGCTGGTCCAGCCGCTGAACTCGGTGCTGGATGTTTGTGCTGCTGCAGGTCTGGATCGGTTCAGAACGGGTCAGCGGCAAAGAGGAAGCTGTTTGGCAGCGTGGAGCCACCCAGGAAGAGGTGAGTGCTTGTGTGCGAGTGCATCCATGTCATTCTGTATGTCTTTATTTCTTTATTTCTTCTTTCTTTGTGCGTTTGCTTGTTCTTTTGCTTGGATCTTTTGGTTCCCCCTCGTCTCCTGCAGGTTGGCCCTGCCTCTCCGCCCCACAGAGGAATCGAACACGGAGGAGGAGGCAGACAATGGTGACCGCCTGGCTTTCTGAGTGTCTGTTCATCATCATTATGTAAAGCAGTGCTCTTTAAATCTGGCCCCCCAATTCCAAATCCAGGCCTTGTTTTCAATCCTCCCAGGTAGTTAGTTTAATGATTACTGATTCTGATTGGCCACAGAGGCTTCATACCCAGCTCACGAGTAAAGGAAGGCTGGAAAATCAGCAGGGCTCGGACCTTGAGGGCCATGATTTGAATAACCCTGATCTAAGATCGGTAATTTTGCCTATATGAACCATCCCTTGGTCTTTGTGTTTCTCTGCATAGGCTGAGTAATTTTGAACCTGGAACCCTTGAGTTCTTTGAGTTCTATCTATAATCTTCAGCTGCAGAAATAATACCAGTGTCAAAGCTTTGGTCATCACCAGCCAAATTATCGATTACACCTTTAACTGTAAAACATCCTTCTGTGAAATCTGTCCTGTACTGGGGAGGGATGATCAGGACTGACAGCAGCCTGTCTTTCCCTTCCGTGTGAGGAAGACTTCAGCTTATGGGATGCTTCCATGGAGTTCCTGGAGAAAGAGGACGATGAGGAGGATGAGGCAGATGAAGAGCCGGCCCCCGCGGGCCTCCACACTTCCCAGTGCCCCACGCTGGGTGTAGCTGTTGCCCCCGGGGAGACCGTGCCGAGGCAGTTTCACCCCCAGAGGAGGGAGGTCCAGATGGCAGCGGCCGGTCTGCAGCCGGGCTGCCTGCAGGAGACCCTCCCGTGCGGGAAGCTGGACACGTTCGCGCCGAGCGGCTTCTACAGCGGACACTTCACGCTGGCCCTCAGAGGTGAGCCCTCCTCCCTTTGCTGGCCACAACTCCAGCGCTGCAAACAAAACTCAGCCGTTCTGATCTGCAGCTTCTCTCATAGGCGACTCTGGGCTTTTCTTCCAGGGTTCAAAATGAGACAATTTAAAAAAAATATATATAATTTAGTTGAATTTAAAATGTTCAAATAGAATTCTAATCTGACCAGTAGGGGGCGCAGCTGCATCCCTGGTAAAATCACCCATGGCTTCCCTTGATCTCTTAGGACCTTTATGTTACTAACCGAGCTTCCACGACAAACCTTCATTGCTCCTACCTTTCCCTAGCTGTCTTCTAACACATCCTGCTCTCCCTAACTTTCCCTTTCCTTGTACCTGTCCGTCTCCACAGCACTCACCGACAGCATCTCGGTGAATGCCCTGTTTCTCCCTGCCTCCCCCGGGAACCTGCACTGGTGCCCCTACCCCCAGCCCCACAGCAACAGCTGGGAAGACGTCCTGTCACACGGAGGCTTCTCTCCATCCTCTCCCCCACCAGCACCCTGTGAGTATATCCGTAAATATCACCGCGTGTCCATAAATATCACCGTCACTTCATTTCCTATGCTTCTGTGACCCTGTTTTTTTTCTTTTTCTTTCTTTTTTTTTCCTCCATATTTGTGAAGCTGATCTGGTTGCCACAGCAACTGAGCTGACCAGTAAGAGGCTGCTGTGTGTACTGGAGGTATGTCAGCTGGGCGGGGCCAGGCTGGAGGTGGTGCTGACCCGGGCTTTCTCAGTGAGGGACTGAATGGGCACGCCGGACCGGTGCCCACACACATGTATATACACTAGCAGACCTGTTTTCTTTACTAATAAAGTTAGTTAAGGAGATAACGATATTGATGTTTTGTACAGCACTAATCCACCTTGAGACCAGTTTTACCATTTGCCAAATAGTTGCATTAGTCGAGAAAAAATTTGTTTGATGTTCAGTCGAGATTGCGCCACTCCAGTTGTGAAACTGAAAGACCCCGTATCATTTTGCACGAGTTTGTTTATGCACTAAAAATGCACTTTTACTTTGAAAAGTTTTATACAATTTTTGAACTGTAGGGTGACTTAACCTAAATGACACTTGGTTTGGGTGAAGTGGAAAGGCGACGGGCAGTCGGTCAGGACTGTGAATGTATACTGAACTTAATAGGAAGAGTCAGACACCACTGACTAGTCCTTAGTTGGTTTACTTGCAGGGGGATTATGCATAGAACCCAGGAACATCGGTATGTACACAGAACATCTGTGAGTGTGGTTCTAAAATGAATACAAACTTAAACACTACCATCAATATAATAAGTATTAGACTCTCACCTAATGAACCCAGTGCAATACATCCCATAATACAATCAATCTTATGCACTTTAACATACTAATTTAGCGACTGCACATCGCTACTGGTAACATAAAAGGCAAATGGCATATGTATCCGGTTAAATGCAACACATTCATCAATTAAATAGAAAGCCAATATAAACTGGAATAACTTAAATAACAATTGCAGATATTTCACTAGGGTTTCTGGGAATTTCATTTAAAGACATTCAGTCTTTGTTGAAAGTCTTTCATTTTTCTAGACTTTTTTTTGATTTCTTTACTTTGCAGACCTGTGGATCTGAACCCTAGCTCTGCACGTCGGTGAACATCAGCAGGTGGAGACACAGTAGACTAACGTACATAAAGTTCTTACAGGCTGTCAGCGACGACGAGCGGATCGGGGGTGACCTCAGTGCGAGTTAGAAAGTTCTACGTGCCACTGTTACCTATAAGTGAAAAGGAGATCAGTATGTTAAGCTCATTAACCGCTTAAAGAAATTCTAGACATTCTGTGATTACTCACTGGTAACTTAAGCAGTGGGCGTGGCCACCAGGCCTGTTATAGTGTTATGATGGGTGCAGTATTCCTCTGAACAATGTCTAAGTACCATTTCATTACTTTTTGTTCGTTCTTGTATTTTTCTTATCGTGGGCTGAATACATCATGGGTTTTGGTTCCTGTTGGCCCCCAGGGCACAGAACCTGAGCCCTTGTACGCTATCATCCATCCCTGTGTGGCTGGGGTTTCTCATACCAAGACTAAGTTCTTAAACCCTGAACATGCTTCTTCATTGTTGATATGTACATCCAATCTGATTGGATCCATCTGGAAGAAAGTGTGTCTAATTTCAGTTCTTGGACTGCCATCCTATCCAGGATTTCCCCTGATTTCTGCTCCCTGTCCTCAATCTAATAAGTGTTTTGCTTCACTGGTCATACTGAATCTTATGAGCCCTCCGTGTCAGAACTGGCGGCGTAGATCTTGGAAGAGAGCCGAGTAGATCTGTTCGCAGCACTTCCCAACAGCATCACCAGCCGGACATTCTCGGTGCCAAGCAGCCATTGCTCTCATAGACTGAAATATTATTTCACTCCTGCAGTTAAGGTCTATAGTTAAACTACATTTGTTTTTATAACGCATAGAGGACACATTTACAGGTTATCTGAGATTAGCAAGTCTATATTTATTAAGGGCTTCATCTGTATATTCATACAGCACAGTTGTCAAACAGAATTTTTATTCAAGATTAAACTGCTAATACTACATGCAACGCAGCATGGATTGTTATTAAAAATATTGAGGATTTCTAATGAACACATTTACAACTTTAAATACAACTTAATAATTTGGACAAACACTTAAAAGCCACTAAAACTTTAGTCCACATTTAATTATCAATACTTAATGATACTTATTGCTATTTGCTGTCTTAAAGGCACAAATATGTGTGTGACTATAGCCCAGGGCTTCAAAGATGCGTCAAAAGCCTTGCTTGTATATTCAGCCTACTGTTGCGGGGTGTGGTGTACCCTAAAGGGATGCCGTTTCTTTGTAGTGCTGCAGTAACGCTGAAGAATGAGTCACATGCTGAGTGGTGGTAAAATATGGAACTTGTATATCAACAAGGTCGGTTTATGTGGGGGAAAACTATGGCTGCCAGTTAAGACCGTTTCCATCAGGTTAAAAAGGCAAAGAAATGTTAGGTCTACATCACTGGGGTTTTCAAGCCCATTGTGGTTAGCAGAAATGCACTTCAAAAGACAGTGAAACTGATTTATAGCACAAGCGGTGGCATGCCCGTAAACTAATGTAACAGAAGGTGTCTTGGTAATGTGCGTGTAAATTTTTAACGGTACTCGCTCCGCTTGTCATTCTGCACTATCAAAAGCTTTCAGCGAGGAGGAGGAATGGTCGTGCATCGTTTCAGTAACGAGTAAAGCGCAGGGAGCGACTATTAAGAATGTCGGAAGGGTCCGGGAAAACCGAGTCTAGGCGAAAGCCCTCAGCCATGGCGATTTTAAGCATCTCTTCCATAAAGGTGCGAGTGTCGGGGATCCCCGAACTCGCCGACGCGTCGGGGATCCTGGACGAGGAGACGACTGTCAGCTCCTGATAGCGGTGTTTCTCGTACAGGTCCTGGGGCAGATCTTCGGGTCGGGGCACCCACTCCATGCGCAGGTAATTCGGCTTTCCTTGGCTGGGCTGCGGCGCCAGGACCTTTTCCTGTGCCCGGTAGGAAAAGCGGGCGCAGAGGGACTCTATGACGGCACAGGAGGTACAGAAGACGTTGGCGGTGTAAACGCGCACGGCGCAAGAGCGCAGCTCGTAGTTCTCGGGGCCACGCTTCAGGTTGAAGTGCAGGATGCGCACCTGACAGTCCGCGTCTGCGTTCAGCACGGCGCTGCGCCGCGCGGCCCCGTGAGGACCCAACTCGTAACGCCGAATTTCGTCCAGCAGGGGCCGGATTTGGAAGAAGTCCGCTTCTCGCTTGAGCAGCGCCATCTCCCTAAAGTCGTCAGGCAGGTCCAAGCTGTTGGACCGCAGGTAGTTCAGTATGTAGCGGAACACCTTGCCGTCTCGGTCGATGAAGAAGTTGCCCCGCCGGTCCCGCAGAAGAGGGATCTGACCCGTGAACATGGCCCCCAGCATGGAGTCCCTGCAGCGCGTCAGCGTGTCCAGGGTGGTGGTGTACACCTCGCCTCCAACATTGAGGGACACAGGGTCCTGAAGTGAATTACTGTCCGTGTTGTTCAGATTGAGCATGCTGTCAGCAGGATCTTTCAATTTCCCCTTTAAATTCACAATTAGTTCACGCAGTGAAGACCTATTCAAGTAGACACAGACTAGCTGAAAAGTTTACTATAAAGAAAAATAGTTTGCCGGAATAACTAATAATAAACTAATAAATAATAAGTAGTTCCAGACACCGACTTAAAAAACGTGAACAACATTTACTTCTGAACGACGCTGAAAGTCATTCGATAAAATGCTTTTGCGCTGCCCTCGATCCTTGTTTATCTGTACCCTCTTTTATTTAACAGACTGAGTTCATTGCATAACTGTTTTGTCGGGTGATCCGGCTCAGTGCCCAAGTTGGAATCCTAGGAGGCGCCAGTAGACTTGCACGGTAGTCACATTCAGACTATTACTCAGCATTGCATCGCCTTTTCTTTTTCTTCCAATTTACCTTAAACCTCACTGGGATATCCGGGTACTGAAGCAAGGGGCGTTTCTTTCTACATAAAGGCCTTTTGGGATCCCCGGGCAGAAAGAGCACTTTGTGGGCAGAACAATGCGCGCTTGCCCGAGCCAGCCCCACAGGATCGTCCGTGTCATTCAGTCTCCACAAGCTCATTCTTGTCGCTCTCCGTGCCCTGCCAGTTCAGCTCCCCCCTGTCTGCATGTATGTCGTTTCTTTAGAGTCATGCAAAAATAATGCATCTGGGTGCCGTGTTCATTGCCTTTCGGCAGCACCTGCTTTGGTACTCGCCAAACGCTAATCCCTGGGGTAATTGCGCAATACCAGCCGAGCTGAGCTGCACATTGCAGATTTTTTCAAGATGGCGGGTAATGCTGGCAGTATGAATTGTTGCCTTCAATATGTAATTATTTTTTAAATATAATTAGGAATTTTGTGTCAAATTATAGGCAATCATATCCATTGTCGGGACAGGAAAACGTAGACATTCTTACAATGGGGTTTTTCTGAGCGAGGAAAAAAAGTTAACTTGATTCTCTCTGTTTAGTAGATTTAAATTATATTGTATTTATGATAAGTGGGTATAGAAAATGAATGGATGATATAATAGGGATTTCATTATTTAAAAGGAACGTAATGTGTATGCGAACTTATGGTTCTTACTGGCTGAACAATCATTAATTAGCCTAGTATTGATTTGAAAGTAAACCTTCCAGTTGGGGAAAAAAAACTGTTCTTGCTGTGATCATATGTCATCTAAACATGAGCACCAAACACAAGTACCTGTCAGCTAGGATTAATAACTTATGACTTAGTCCACCTATATGTCAATTACATTAGAGCCGTGTAATATAGGCCTATATGTCTGTACATTTTGATAGATTTCTTACAGTACATCTCGCTAAGGGCTCACAGTATATTAACACAGTTGTGTACTTCATAGGGCCTAATTACTTCGGAACGTTTCTTAAATGACAAAACAAGATAATCAAGAAAATTATTGTATCATCTTAAGATAGATGGATGGAATCGTTGTATTAATTATCAGATGTTACTGATAAGTTTCAGTGAGCAGTTTCTTTAAATTACTGTAAGAATTTAGCGTGAAACTTGTAACCTAGGAATATGCGTGAAGTGGTTCGTTGGATTTCCTTAAATGTGCACCTTTACTAAGACAAACACGTGCATTAATGTAATCTTTACTATTGTGCTGAAAATACAGTAATTAGTTCGGATACAACTGATTGATATGCCCATGCACGACCCTCTTTGTGGAGCTACACCGCACTCTAGCGTTGGTTGTGAGTCAGTTACAACAACTGCTTTAAAGACCCGCTATTCACAGATATTTACACGTGTATGATTTGCTGGACGTCCACATAATATCACGCGTAAAAATGACTAGGCCTCTTTATTGGAATGTTTCTGTCATTTAGTCCAGCCTCATTCCAAAGTTCGTTTAAAGTCAAATGAAATAATTCTGCCCACATATAATCAATCTTGTAATGAAATATGATAAACACATAGGTTTATACAGAGCTTCAGAATACGAAAGGATATTTATGAACAACGGGCAGCAGCTGTATACCTGCCGGTGTCACTCACACACGACAGTGGATCACCCAGCGAAAGAGATCAGCCTCGTGCCAGTTCGCGGCTATTCGCCACAGTTATAACTGCGAGGTCGAAGAGACACGAACCCCCCCGCCCCCCGCCAAACCAAACCCAACCCAACCCAACCCAACCCAACCCAACCCAACCCAACCTGCATCGCCCCGCCCCGCCCCGTACAGGAGGCGTGGCTTTTGCCGTTACTCCGGCGTTTCGGACACTATGGTTTTGCAGACAAAGCGGTACGGCCGGCTGCAGTGGTCGTCGTTGAGCCTGCCGTCGTCTTGCATTTGCGCGCAGTCCTCGCCTCCTCCCAAGCCGTGACGTCTCCAGTTATCCGGCTGGTTCGGTTTCCAGCGACTGATGGTAAGTAGTTACACAGTGGAAACAGGGTTATACAAAAAAAAAAAAATAATAATAAATACACACACATATAAGATTAATTAAAGTAGGGGTGTTCAATAATGTAAATCTGCTGGGGGCAACATCACTTATACAGTAGTGGAATTGGTGGGGTGGAGTAGCCGGTTTTATTTCTTGCGGTTTCTCTTTACAGTTTTAATTAAGTTGGTATTTGAAGACTGACTACAGAACCTGAAGTTTCCCATGTAAAACAGGTGCTCTTTGAAATGAAGTATTAAACCGTATATTTGGGGGGGGGGGTGGGGGCAGTAAGTAGTATTGTATTGTAGCTTAATACCTCGAGGGTGGCATTTTAAATCCTCCTTCAGTGTGTGTGTGTGTGTAATCATTATATTGTGGCGTCCAGATTTCCCCTCAATAACCTAAATTTTATAAAAAAAATCTGTGACTGCAATGACAAAATTTTAAATGCCAAAAGTCTTGTTTTTTTTTTTTCCCGGTTACTTATGGTTAAGGTTAGGACTGGGTTAGGGGTTAAAATGGTTATTGTTAGGATTAGGGTTATGCTCATAGGAATGAATGGAGGGTCCTCATAAAGATAAGAATATGTGTATACTGCATGTGTGTGTGATGCGTGAAGCGTTTGCATTTCCTCCACGTTTTGACGTGGGTTTCCTCTGAGTCCTCTGGTTCCCGTAACACTCCAAAATGTGCAGATGGACGAAGTAGCCCAAAGTGCGTGAATGGGGCCTTGGTACCCCATCCGGAACACCACGTACCCTCACCTCAGACTTGCATTGGACACATGGTTATGGAAGGTGAAGGGATGAAGGGGGGGGGGGGGGAGGAGGAACACGGGCTGGAAGCCGCTTGAGAGACTGACCTTCTGTCCATGACGTACGGCGTCCCGTCCACCCACTCCCAGGTCCCGGTCCGCTCATCCGTCAGGCCGATCCAGTAAATATGCGGCGTGGTCCTCCTATTCACGAAGGTCTGCCCGGGCAGCAGAGAAGAAGAGTGTGAGACTGGAGTAGGAGATGCATCTCATAAATGGGAACTTGCTCCGTAATGGATAAAATCAAAGATCCCAGTCATCCAAGCCACAGACTACTCACACTGCTACTGTCTGATAGGACTGTCCTTCAGAATGCTGAAGGCTGGACATTAAACGCATTCACTGCTTATTACTCTTACTGCCTGTTTGTTGTATCTGCCTCTGAAGTTGCACGCTGTTCGGGTTGAAAAGGGAGAACACTGTAACTGCAAATTTTATCTGAATGGAGTTACGACCAACATTGGGCCTCTTAGGCCAAGTTTAACTATGCTCAGTTAGAAAAGCATTTATATCATTTACCTACTTACTACACACGAGTAGAGTGTCAAAAAAAAAAAAACGTTGAAGCCCTTTTTTTGCAGGTCTGGTGTCAGTGTATTTGCGGCGTATTTATTCTTGCACGTTTACTGGTTTTGTTCACTTCCAGTTGCACTCTTTAGCTCTGCTGTTGTGAGACTTGTGCACAAGTGTTTCACTCCCCCGCACTCTACCAAGTGCCAGGTGATGCAACAGAGTTACTCGATCTGAGTAGCAATCAAACTGGATCTGTTCTTTTGGACGGGTATGGATGCCAATGAAGCAGTAAGATGCCTGTCGGCCTCGACCCACCCACTCCGCGTCGTCTCTCAGCATCAACAGGGAGGAATGCTTGCTGGTGCAGTGTTCTTTTGCCGCGTCCCAGGACATGACCTCCGCGGAGAAATAGTAACAGGCGGTGGAGTAGAACGTCCAGTCGATTGGACAGCAGCCTGGTGCGCTGACTGGAGAGGAAGGGGGCATTTGACCATTGAGTGTCCCTTTGGTACAAAGGCCCAGAGGCCGAAAACCCACTCTGCTCAACCACACATCCCCGATGGCTCGCACTGCGTCAAGATCTCCTAATAAATGTTTTTAAATTGGCCTTGAAATGTGAAGTTCCCGTTTCAAACTACAATGGAACAGTGGAAAAAAAAAAGTAATTAATGCAGTAGAGTAGTAATAAATAACATTAATAAATGCAGTGGAGTAGTAATAAATAACAGTAATTAATGCAGTAGAGCAGTAATAAATAACATTAATAAATGCAGTGGAGCAATAATAAATGCAGTATTGACTATAGTAGAGCAGTAAGTGTGACGTCCCGCTTCCAACGATCCTGATTGTGTGCCACGCCCACATTGTTACCTCCTGTTTTGCCCTGATTGTAATCACCTGTTGCCTGTTAAGTCTAGCTTGTTGGTTGTATTTAGTCCGCGTCTCAGTCAGTCTACCCTTGTTGAGTCATTGAAGTGCGTTTATCGTGAGTGTCTTTGGTGTTCCTTGCATTAAACCCTGGTTTACCTTCGATCTGACGACTCCAGCCCTTATTGTTCCTGCGACTGCCTCACGGACGTTACAGTAAGCAGTAATAAATAACAGTAATAAATTCAGTGTAGCAGATAACCTGTCACAGAGTAATAGTCCAGTTATTCCGTCATGTGAAAAATAAACACCTTCTTTCAAGTGTAACATTTTATGTATCAAAAAAAATGGTCTGGCCCTTAGGGGGTCTTAAAATGAGGTAAATGCAGCCACAGATGAACAACAGCACATGACATATTACACAGTGTCATTCTCTCTCTTTATGATGATGCTGTAAAGTATCAAAGCACCAATGAAAAGCTCTTGGGGTGACTGTTAGTGAAAAGCACTACCATCCATCCATCCATCCATTTTCCAAACCGCTTATCCTACTGGGTCGCGGAGGGTCCGGAGCCTATCCTGGAAGCAAAGGGCACGAGGCAGGGAACAACCCTGGACAGGGGGCCAGCCTATCGCAGGGCACACTTACACACCAGTCACTCACACA
>JAABNY020000002.1:11104662-11115324 GCA_015164015.2 Brevimyrus niger | reverse complement strand
TATGCTCAACTGGTTGGTTGAAACAAAATCCTGGTTTGGATTTTTACTTTCTGGACCTGAAATGTCCACCTCTGGTTAAGTTCTCCCCAAATGAGCTTGATGGGCCGAATGGCCTCCTTTCGTTTGTAAAGTTCTTATGGTCAGAATGCTTTCTGCGTACATATCTACGCTGCTCTGCCTCTTCTCATAGTGTCTGTCGTTCGGCGTCTTGTTTTTCACGAACTATGACCACCCTACGAATGACCCAACAGAAAATGTCCGCCCCATGCTGATGAATCCTCCGGAAGCTCTCGTTCTGGCTAATTGTCTGCGGTCTGTTTGAACCACGATCTTGCGAAATCCTCATTGTGGAGCTTCTGCTGTTATTCCGACAGCTGTTTAGTGGGTCTGCATGTTTGCTTCTGCTCTTTATTGAATCCTACACAATCCTGTCAGCACCCAGTGACAAATGGGTAGATAAACCAGTTGGGACAGGTGCTCTGGTGTGAAACAGTCATACATACAGAAAGGAAGGAGCCAAACAGAAGCACAATGAGAGACACACACACACACACACACACACACACACACACACACACGGTATTAATGTATGCGAATGGTCCTGCACACGCCAAAACAATTCAAGTTTAATCATCATTTAACTTTACGTTATGATGATGAAATCGCTTTCCCGAGGCGACAATAAATAAATAAATAAATAAAAATCACCCATCTTCTCAGGTTAAATGGTGCCAACAGCCCCCTCTAGTGTTGTGATAAGATAGAGCCCACATTCAGTAAAAAAAAAAAAAGAAGCCACATCTGGTGAGGAACATTCATCTCTCTTTATAAGTTTCAATATGGGGCTGTGTGGCACCAGAGGCGTAACTGGTTCAGGACGTCATTCCTTTAACTCCCAGTGCAATGCACTGGTCTCCACACAGCCCTGATTTAAGTCAGGTACGTAATGTCCCTAAGGGCTAATTTTAGATGAATCATTACTACAGAGAGCTACAAAAAAAAAATGCTTGGACTAAATGCACATCACTGTCCCCAATTTTAGACATTATCAGCAATACTGCTAGTCTGTCTTATTCAAGCTTTATATTAAACCAGCAGAGACAGCGGAGAACCTGGGACTGGTTTGGCCTGCACTCCTCAACTCATGTCCGTACTTTTATTTCCAATTGCAAGACAATACGTGGGGCAATTGCTTTGTAATGTTTTATTGAGGCTGTTGCTCATCGAATGAATGAACTTTCATTATTATTGGGGCGGCGACAAGATTCTCACACCGGTGTCGACATATTTAGGTCCAGAGCCAATGAACACTGGGCACTAATGGGGACCTTTTTAAAAAACAGAGCTGCATGTTAGCTTCCATCCATCCATCCATCCAATTCAGGGTCGCAGGGGTCTGGAGCTTATTCTGGAAACTACAGGCACAAAATAGGGAATAACCCAGGATGCGACAACCCCTTGCAGGGTGTACACAGGGACAACATGCAAACCGGAGAGCCCAGAGGAATCCGCACAGGGACAACGCACATCGTGTTGCCCCCGTACAGGACCAAAGATCCTCAAAAAGAAAAAAATTCTTCCGAGGACATCTTAGACAAAACTAGAAAACATTTATTGGATAAACACTTGATCCAGTTGCATAAACAGAGTGGCAACATCACAGTGAAACTGGCCATTAATGCGATTTAATAAGCACGAGGTAAGGCACGCCACACTGGAAGGTCAAATGTTGAGTGCTAGCATTCAGCAGTGACATCCCATAAAAGAACTGGAAGGTTTTGAGATTTTCACAGATTTACTGCCTTCTGACCTCAAACAGAAAAATAGCCTCCTCTCTACAAAATGGACATTAAGTCCATGAAAATTAGCTTTTACGTTGTAGAACAGATTCACAACCCCAATTTTAAGTTTCAACACCTTTTTGCAAACAAAAAAGAAATACTTCATTTACAGCAGTATCAAGTATTATTTATTAATCAGTAAATCTAAAAAATTTAAAACATAAAAAAGGCTTTAAAAAATTATTTTCTCCCATCACTGCATTAGTAAATTCAGGCTTTGCATTTTCTTGATTTATCATGTCACCCATAGGCCAGCTGACGAAATCAGGTTTTACAATATAATTAATGTAATGTTGGCCCATGCAAACTCCTGGCACATTAGTTCAGTTCACTTATCACAATTACACAATGCACTGCAATGTCAGTGAAGCCACAGGTACCCTTCTTAGAGATGAACGCCATGTACAGCATTAAGCAGATGCGATGCAATGCAAGTCAGTGAAGTGATGACCTCATCGCCGAATGCACCAATGAGAGACGCCGATTTCTCTCATTTAAAATGAAAGTGCATATGACCCGACATCTCAGAATCACAGACGTGAATCACCATTACAGAAAGATCCAAGAAAAAAAGTTAGACTTCATTTTAAATAATGCAGAAACGTTACTCCTGTAATATTTCTGACAAAGTCTAACATACGGTGGTCGGAAGGTTCATAACCCAGCCCTTGGCATTTTTAAGCTTTATTATTATTTTTTTTAACACTTTGCTTGTGATTATTTCAGTGGTGTTCATTCAAGCCTACAACCACGTCTGGGAAATGTTTAGAATTAACACTGCCCTTTTACACCAGAGTGTGCACCCAGCGCACCTCTAATCCCACTGGAGCTGTCCAAGTCACAAGCACTTTAGGTAAAAGATAAAACGCACCGATCACCTTTCACAGATCGGAAGCACCCTCCTCCTCCCCCAACACACACACACACACACACACACACACACACACACACACACACACGATTCCTCGCCGCCTAGGCCGAGTGGAGAGCAAACACCACTTTCAGACAGCCGAACTCTTTTCCCTGTGAACCGATCTTAGCCTCCACCAGATAGTTGCCATTGGTCAGCCAGAATGGAAGGTCCATGTTGGGCAGGTAGAAGTCAGACTTGGGCAGAGTGTATTGCCCCTGTAAACAAGAACAAGGCAGTGTTTACAAACAGACACTGAACCACAGCAAGCACACGATTCAAAGCCAGAGGTAGGCCACATGACCTAAAAACAATATTTCAAAATATGGTACCATTTTACAATAAGGCTCCCTTTTGTCACTTTTAAGTTGTAGTATCTCATTAATAAAAAGAAAACTTATGACTTGTTTAAAATGGTCTATTAATAAATTTAAAAAGTGTTACAACTTAATTAAGAACCAGATTATAAAGCATTCATAAACTCTTTATATGGGTAACCTTATTGTGAAGTGGCACCAAGAATGTTACGGTATGGATCTTAATAGCGATAAATTTAAAATAATTCACAAACATTTTTCAAAAAAACTAGAGCTTGTTTTGCTTAAAGTTCTAATAATTATGCAAATATTACTTTCAAAAACATGGTCGTGCTTTTAAGATGAAGCTCGTTGCTTCCGTCACCCTTTCTGACAGAAATCATTTCCTGACAGTTTACATCTTGCCTGCTGAAGTCAAAATACAAGCAAAGAGTCGATACTGCCTCCCCTTTAGCTACCAAATTGTCAAGCTTGCCTGAAGGGAGTCTGGCACTGGAACTCATGATCTATCGGTCACATGCCCAGCCTGCTGCTTCGGATTTGAGGAAGGGTGATGTCTGGACGACAAGAAAGCATGTGGCTGAATATGGCGTGTGGATGTTGTAGTTTTTGGGTGGAATATGGTATGTGGGTGTTGTAGTTTTTAAGGGGACAGTTCACGAAAGGGAACAATGGGGGGGAAAGTAAATTCCAAACATATCAAGATTGGCAAAATTCACCAAATGCTGCTTCACGTCAGGATCAGTACATTTTCGCTACACTGTCGAGCCCGATTCCAGATTCATGGTCACCATACTCATTCACTGTTACGGTGGTTGCCACCATTTACTCCTTCAACATTTGAAATGCTGAAATTATGACGTCGATCCGGTTTAAACCGGGCCGTCGGATTTCAGGCGTAAGGAAGCAAAATTCTGTGCTTCAGCCGGGGCCTGCAGAACATCTGGACCTTTCTCTGGGCAATAAACCGCGATGCGCCGCGCGCTTCATGCGACCGACCGCATTCCAGACGCATAACGAAGAGTCAAGTTGTACAACCGGCTGCAGGCTGTACTCTGCAGCGACACGCAGAAAGCAGCCTTACAAAGGCAGGGCGGGAAAGAGGACAAAGGAGCGACACGAGGCTCGCGTTTCTGCGGGCGGCGGGAGCCATTGTGTTTGGCCGCACTTGACTAATACGCTACACGGGGTCACAAGCCGCTCGCAGGTCAAACCAAAGTCATGTGACCGCCATGCAGTCAGTCTTTGAGGGAGGGGGGGGGCTGAACCCTGAGGAAGTGCAACGGAGTGGAACAAAGGGCGGAGCATTAGAGAGGCGCGCATTTCAGAGGTCTGCGGGTGTGAGAGTGTACAGAGCTGCTGGTGTGTGTGTGTGTGTGTGTGTGTGTGTGTGTGTGTGTGTGTGTGGCCGAGTGCGGAATCCAGCTGCCTAACGCAGGAGGTGCTCCCCCTGGAGGCCAAACACTGTTAGGCTCTCTAAACTGTCCCGAGTTTGCGGTGTTCAGCACTGTACTAAAGGCGTAGGCAGTCCAAAAAAGAGAAAAGTCTAAAGTTATTTATCCAGGGAGCGAGTCTAAATCCGATCAGGGAAAACACACAAATACACACACACACTTTAAAACATATGCAAATAAAGAGAAACAATACAGTGATCCCCTGCTATATCGCAGTTTAGCTATCGCGCCCCTGCTATATCGCGGATTTTCATCTCTCTCTTTTAAGGCATGTGGGAGGGGTATTTTAAGGCTTAAACTATAAAAAAATATATATTTATATGGTCTGGCTGGAGCCTGAAACGCTGACCTCAGGACAACCCCTTGATTGACACCCCCACAGGGACAGGAACTCACAGCTTTGAAGGGACAGTGACAGGGCAGGGCGTATGTGTGCAGGGGCTCCGGACAGTCCTGTCCCGGGGGGATGAGCTGGTCCAGCAGTGCGCAAACATCGTCGTAGTCACAGCTGCCCAGGTCGTCCACGCAGGGGACCTTCACCCAGAAACCGGCCACTTCCTTCTCCACGGTCAGGTTCGCCTAAAGGGTGGAGATCCATTCGGCTCTGCGTTAAATCGCCAATGACGTTTTTTTACAGTACATCCATCCAAAAGAGCTCCATTAGTAAAGGAGACAGGTTTGCTAGGTAAATCAAGCATGACCGTAACTGCTCATCAGAACGAACAAACTCACGCGGCTGGTTTTAAGCTTCCCGGACGCTTCCCTGATCACAAAGTGGGGTACATGCAAAGGATTAATTCCCGATCAAGACTGAGTGTTACGAAGGAGAAAAGCCCCATGCTATTCACAGCAGGAAGTCGACAGATGCCTACTTACAAAGAACACACTGGCGAAACAACAACTAAAGATAACATCTTGATATGACAGCAAAGTGTCAAGCGGGTCCGAAAAGTTCTACTTGGAGCTATGTGGATACAAAACCCTGCACCATCCCCACCGAGCCTCTTCCCCCAGGATTAATCCATAAAGTAAGCAGGGCAAATATACAGCGCGGCTTTTAATCGACATAATATAATACGAGGAGCAGCGTGGAATATAATCTTGCCAAGATTGCAAAGTTCAAGCTATTAAGACGTGTTGCATGCTCATGCTGTCGCCTTGCGTTTCTAAGCTTACCTGAAGAGGACTGCTTAGCTCCACCTTAGTGTAACCCGAAGCGCTGGCGGACAAGTCCCCGGGAATCCGGATGGGGTCCGGGGACATCTCAAGGCTCTTCATTATCGCGGGGGCATCCGGGGCGCCGCAGTTTGACCACGAAAAACCCACGACCTGCAGAAAGCCCCGAACGGGTTACAAGAATATATCTGGAATATTTACAGAAAGTATGGGTTCTAAAGCATCAGTGCGTCCAACCATCCATCCCAGTCTATCCCACACATGGCTGCGGTGAGCCTGCAGCCTACTCACCGTTACATATGTTCGTGTTATTGTGAAGTCACTTGCTCCAAGACAGACGCAAACTGCAATGGCGCAGAGGGACACGAAGAAAAAAGCACGGCTCCGCATTCTGTCAGCTAGGACCTGCAACAGTGCAGCTTCACAAGAAAAACCAAATAAGCTGCAGGGACACAAACCCTACTTAAAGGGAGACTGCAATCGACAGACACTTACATATTTGCGACGACCTTCCTGTGATACACAGTGATAAACGGCTGCGCCTGAAATTTTTATCCTTCCGTGTTTAAGAGAAGAGACCACGTGAGAGTCCCGTAAAAGACGGTGGACTGGGCAATACCGTCTCAGCCACGCCCATTTTCTGATGATTGGTCAGAAACCCAACCAATGAATGATCCACTTTGATTAACCCTGAACAATCCAGTAATACACACACACACACACACACACACACACGCAATGTTTAAGTTTTTGATTTTCAAAAAATCAAAGGTAAAATCCCGAGTTAATAAGTACTTTGTTCTTTGTATGATTGCTTTTATTACTATCATATACATACATAAATTTCGTGTTCGTAATTTGTATTATATAAATAGCGTATGTGTATTTTGTCTTTTAGAACTTAAATTCGGACTATATATTACATTAACCCTTTAATTTTAATCAATTCAAATCATACATATAGGACATTCATGAACAATAGAGACAGATAAGCGTAGGACACATGACGTACAGTGCATGTGTATGTGTGCAATACTGAAGCATTGGTTTGAGATGTAAATCGGTGGGTTTACAGAGCATAACGTTTAAAATGTTTTAAATGATTATATTAAGTTGCCACTTTTGAAAATCTTAATATAAACGGGCAAAACATTTTAAATGTGATGCTATATGTTTTGAAGCTGATACTTTTTGCAAATCCTGCAGGCTTTGACAAACAAGGCAATTTACACGCTTGACAATCACATGGCCTCCCCTGACTGGGGGTGTCTGGCAATAAAAAGCAGTAAGAAGTCGGTGGAAAAATCATATGAGATACAGAGCTGCTGATGGTCATAAGTTTTGCAGACTTTGTACTGCCATCGCTGACTTATATAATGTGTCATGGTTATTAGTAAGTTGTAGTAATCAAGACATTGTATTTTCTGTTTGTATTGGTACATAGGAGTTCATGGGCAGGCAAAGTGTAACTGCGCATTATGTTATAATGCCGCATTATGTTATAATGCCGCATTATGTAATAACTCAGAATATAACAAATTGAATGATGATGATAATAATGATAAAGCAGGGTAATGATGCCACATAAAATTATAATGTAATCTATAAATTTGTAACATTTTTTGACAGTGTAACAAATTTCCATCACATTCTCATCCACTATGTAATAACATTGCATTATGTGATGAAAATTTGGCACACTGTGTTGAGTCATTACATAACGTGGCATCAATACGTAATGCGTTGTAACAGACAGCCAATTAATTACATACAGGACACACATGAACAATAGAGACAGATAAGCATAGGACGCGTGTTGGTGTACAGTACATGTGTATGTGTGCAGTACAGAAGCATTTGGTTTGGGGTGTAAATCGGTGGGTTTAGGGATCTGAGCCAGAAGATTGTGTGTTGAAATCCTGAGTAATCATATCGCTGTTAGGCCTTTGGGAAAAGGTTGGGGGGTCTGGAGCTCTCCAATATGGCTTTACAAAGTCTGTCAGCGTGTGCGGTTTTGCTGGAAGGAAAATGCTGCCTTGTGATTTCCTACCCAACGTCCCGCAAGTCACCCAGTGACTGGCAGAGGCCCAGCGTGAGGCTGCCGCCAGTGTTACTGCTGGTTAAAACACCCAGTGACTGGCAGAGGCCCTGGAAGTGCCCTGCAGCCACACTGGCGCCGGGCCGCCCTCAGAGCTGCCAGTCAGCTCCCTGGGTTCATGGTACATGCGCTTCCCACGCCTCCTTACAAGGCTCTCCACAGCTCTCGCCTCGGAAATGCACATCACCCCATCCGATTAATGGCTTCTGCCGTGGTATCTTAAAACATGCTTGTTCTCCAGAAATCTGCAGCTTCTCTCTGGTTTCCCGTCAGGTCCATCTCGAGCTTGGAAATGTTGGGTGTCCACCCCCCAATGAAGCTTGGGTACTTTGCTGTACCCCTTTGCTAATGATATATTTAGCCTTTAGTCATACTCTCATTGCCCCATTAAACCATTAGAAGGTGTAATTAAAGGCAGCCACACTTGCCCCATGTTTTTCTGTGCGTCGCCGTCAAGATGCTAGGAACTGATTTGCTTCTTCAAAGCCATAATTTTGTACTGGTACTACTAACTTTTGAAAGACCCAAGCCACAATACTCAGTACCACTACATACCATCACATTTGGTTTACAAAGTATTTTTATGCCTGTAAGCTGTCTGTTTCTTTACGTCCTCTGTCTTAAACCAATGAATTGACCAAATTCATGAATTCACATTAATCATGTCACTTTTTTTACTCTGCAATATATTTTTTTGTGCTTTTACGTAAACTATTTGAATCAGATACATTTTCATATGTGAGTTCTGGAGTTATACTCTCGTGTTTGTTTCCCATTTGTTCAACCTACATTTTTACGTATTTTCACGGCAGGCGAACCTTAGTAGAATGCTGTTAACCACTAGATGGCACTCTTTCACTTGTTTTAATTCGCCGTACCATTCCTTCACGTCTGTTCGTTAAACAAAACGGCAAGATGGTATTCTGTGACCCTGACTATGTACCCATAAGGTACGGTTCTTGGGTAACATAAAATAAAAAAAGTCTGTTCTCCTCCTAGGTACACCTTATGCTGCGGTTAATTAAATTTAAATATCAATATATAAAGGTATATCAGCAAGCTGTACATAAGGCATTCAGGCAGAGTTAATGACTTTACACTTTCCGGACTGCATATTTGCTGTTGCCCGATTATTTAATTCAGCGCCAACGAGCACGATCACTAGTCCGACAGTGCTGTATGGGGTGCCCTCATTCAGAATGCAGATAGTGTCCGAGTCCCTGACTGAACCCCGTCGTCTTATTCTGTGGATGTGCTGGGAAGTTGTGCGTGTACTGTAAGCTGCGCGTGTGCGGTCATGCTCGGCACGGAGCTCAGGAACGCGTAGTGGTCCGTGCAGTTCGCACGGAGTCCCGGCATCTATCTGCACGAAAGGGGTGGTGGGACAAGCGTTTGGGAGCGGCTGCGTTTCAAAATGGGGATAAAAATCAAACCACAGATGCACAGATACATCACGCGTCTCTTCTTGCAGATCAATCCCTGCGTTTATTGGATAAGCATCTGCATCATAAGTATCACATTACTAGTGTTTCTGTGTTTTCGGTTGGTGTCTTTGTGAAGTGGTGTAGCTTGAAATAGGTTATTCACCGCGTTGATTCTTTCGCCTGTTTTGTTTATAACCGGTTTTTCGTTGATTTCGCGTTGAACAGACGCCTAAAACGATATGCTTCGTTGTTTTAATTTTCTCCTCACTCCACGGTTTAAGTGCCACTAACAACGACATAAAAAACGACAACGATCAATAGAGAAAAAATGCTCTTTGGCTTTGATCTTGATACTACTTTCTTTTCTATTTATATTTTGCATTTTCAGTGCTGGAGGGTGGAGTTTCGAGCGCTTTTTCACACGAACAGTTGCATGAAGGAGTTGGTCTTAACCAGGCATGGCCAATCTTATCCGCAAAGGGCCGGTGTGTGTGCGGGTTTTCGCTGCAACACCCTAATTAGGTCACTAATTAGAGGACTGATTGGCTGAAGAGTCCTCACACGTGGATTTGAACAGCTGACCTACAGGTTATCCCAAAAACCTGCAGACACACTGGCCCTTTGCGGATAAGTTTGGGCACCCCTGGTCTTAGCTTTCCTGTTGAATCGAAGCCCTGGCCTCGCATATAAAAGCGGCAAGCACGGTTATGCGTTGCCATTACATACTCGCGCATGTCGGCTAAACATATCTTTATGGGGACCGTTCAATTATTCCTATGGGAAAAATGCTAACGCTATCTATGGCCACCTTAACCCTACCAATCCCCGACCAGCAAGGCACCACTGAGGTACCTTGAACAAGGTACCACCCCCAAGCACTGCTCCCCGGGCGCTGAATTAGCTGCCTCCTGCTATGTTATGATGTCACATATGGGTTAAATGCAGAGGACACACTGTGTGCTGTGGTGTGGCAACAATGACCGCTGATCACCTAATTCTAAATTCATAAACAACCAAGCAAAATACAAGAGTTTTTGCATTTTTAGTTTTTTCATTGCAGTCACAGATTTTTCTTAAATTGAGTTTAATTGAGTGAGAAATCAGGTATTCACCAAGTTGTGGGGACATTATGTGCCCATAAGGTAAGGTGTACCCGCTAACACACACACACACTCACACACACAGACCTGTACTCATATTTGATATTGTGGGGACCGTTCATTCATTTCCATGGGCAAAACCCTTACCGCTACCCAGTCCTAACCTTAACCAAATATAACCAAACTAAATACAAGACTTTTGACATTTTTAGTTTTTTTTTATTGCAGCCACACACACACACATATATATATGTGGTGTGCATGTGTTAGTGACTGGTGTGTGAGTGTGCCCTGCGATAGGCTGGCCCCCTGTCCAGGGTTGTTCCCTGCCTCGTGCCCGTT
>JAABNY020000002.1:11068702-11080860 GCA_015164015.2 Brevimyrus niger | reverse complement strand
AAAAAAGCGCCGAAAAACCAGCTTGGGAGGAAACCCCCCCCCCCCCCCCAAAAAAAAAAACCACCAAATAAATAAAAATAAAATAAATATCAGAAACATGAAATTTGCCTGATGATATCCAGCATGTCAGTGCTGAGACTGTCAGGCTTCAGGAGCTGCGGTTCTGGGGCCGCGTTTGTGCAATCGCAGTGACAAGTGCAGTGCACCAACTGGCTCTGCGGGACGGCAGGTCTCCCAAGATGGGGAGTGTAAGCAATACACCGTGTTTTTCTGATATATTCTTACCTTCCTCGTAACGAAATAGCCTTTAGCTGTGAAAATGGGCCAGTTCAGCTGGCTCCTGCGCCTCAGCGTGCACACATGCGGACATGCTCACTTACACATGTGCAAATGCATGCGAACGAGAGCACACACGTGCACGGGGCCGCGCACACGCGTCGTTATATCACAGAGTCACTACGAAAACGTTTAATCATACATATCAAAACAATACAACATCCCATGCATTAGTTTCAAGTTTCTTTAAAAAACCATAAACAACTTTCTCCTCTCGCTGCTTGTTTCCAAAATAAAGCAAACGATTAACAGCAAATGTCATTTTTTTTTGTGCAAAACACAGAACCTGCTTTGTCAGCAGCACCTATTAATTATCAAACGCTGCCCACAAAAGAATAAATAATAACCCGCAGTTGTCAGTACAAAAGCAAAACTTCAGGTATCTTCGTATGAGCGGCATAATGCCGCTTCGAGGCTGTGCTCGCCCTTGAACGTCACGTTAATTGCCTTTGTCCTGGCGTGTTGGGACAGGATACAAAAATGTACAAGTTAATTCTGTTCAAAGATGGGGCAACCTTTTTTTTTCCGCTCATTGGGCCTCATTTACATAATACAGTGAGCAAACATCAGCGGTTGGGAGAAGAAGAGGGCAGCATGTAAAGAAAGATTTAAAGGTTTTATGCGCTGAACATGAACGACAATATGTATAATATAAACCCTCCTTTTGAAAATAAAGTGCCGTGGCCCCATTTTGATGTGTCCTTTTTTTAAAAGCCGTGTGAAAGTTTTGAGTAGTTTTTGATTGACAGCTGTCCTGTCCTCTCTCTCTCTCCAGGTTTGAAGATCTATGAGGAGCCAATAAACATGGGAACAATGAAAGTTGGGATGCTACTCAGTGTCGCGGTACTTTTACTGCATGTGGGAAGCTGTCAAAGGAGTTTGGGCAAGGGATACTCTCCAATGAGCTTCTCCCATCACCTCTACAACGCTACCATCCCCGAGAACTCCGCTCCGAGGACCTATGTGCAGAGCTCCGTGAAAATGGGCATTGTGATCTCGGACCAGTTCTGGGACATCAAATACAAATTGGTCGCCGGGGACGACGAGAACCTTTTCCGGATGGAAGAGGTCACGGTTGGGGATTTCTGCTTCCTGCGCATAAGGACTCGAGCTGGCCAAGTGCCGTCACTAAACCGGGAAGTGAGAGACACCTACACGCTAACGGTGGAAGCCACTGAGAGCCTTTATGACTATCAGGCCCGGACGAAGGTATTGATCCGCGTGCTTGATGCTAACGACCTCAAGCCCCTCTTCTATCCGGCTTCATACTATATCGACATCAAGGAAGACACATCAGTGAGAACCAGTGTGGCTAAGGTCAGTGCCACAGATGCTGACCTCGGAAGCAATGCAGAGTTCTATTATTCATTCACAGAGAGGTCACATCCCTTCACGGTGGATCCATTCACAGGGATCATTTCTGTTGCTAAGAAACTTGACTACAGTCAGGCATACAAGTATGACCTCACCGTCTTAGCCGAGGACCGGGCCAAGAAAATTTCTGGAACCCGAAAGTTTGGGAATGTTGCTAGGGTTGTTGTCAGTGTTGACAAGGTCCCCCCAAAGCCCCCCCTCATCAAGTCCATCAACATAACGACGCCTAATGATGACAGGATATCGGTAAATGTCATGGTGGAAGATGGGCTGAAAAAGGTGGAATCTTTAAGCATCATTGCTGGAGATCCGCTGAAGAACTTTGAAATAGTTCCCTCTAATTTGGAAGGGCACGACTTCCAGATAATCTCTACAAAAAGGATAAACTGGTTGCAGGATCCCTTTGGTGTAAATCTGTCCCTTCAAGCCAAGGACAGAAGCAGCCCCCCTCTGCTTTCCCAGATAAAAGATTTACATATTCCTGCTAAACAACTTAACTCTCTGAGGTTTGAGAAGGAAGTATACCATGTTACTCTAAGTGAATTCGCCCCACCAAAAAGTCACGTGGTAAGGGTGCAGACCATGCCAAGCTACCCGAATGTCACATACCATATCAAGAGTAACCCAGACAGTCTGAAATTTCACATCAACCCAAAGAGTGGCATAATAGTGACCACCGAAGGCATGGACTTTGAAACAAAATCTCGCTATGAGTTTACTGTAGTAACGAACCACAGAGGGACGGAAACACAGATTGTTGTTGAAATTATTGACGCGAACGACAACACCCCATCATTTACACAATCCTCTTACCAGGGGACACTTCCGGAGAATGTGCCCATAGGAAGTAGCATTTTAAGAGTGTCTGCCACGGACAGTGATACCGACAGAAACGGCTTTGTGACCTACGCGATCGCTAACACTGTCCCTGTGCCTTTCGCGGTTGACCCATTCACCGGGGTGATCTCGACGTCGCAGCTCCTGGACTACGAGCTCATGCAGCGCCTGTACCACCTCCGGGTCTGGGCGTACGACAGCGGCCACCCCTTCAGCCGCGTGGGCGAGTCCAGCGTGAAGCTGCTCATGAACAACATCAATGACAACATCCCTTTGTTCGAGAGGGTCGGATGCAATGCGACCATACCACATGACCTTGGGGTTGGGGGGAGTGTCGGACTCATGTCCGCTGTGGACCTGGACGAACTGGAGCAGGTTAGGTACAGGATTGAGGGCGGCAATGAACATGGTTTATTTGAAATCCACCCAGTTTCTGGAACCATCAAGCTAGCCAAGAAAATCCACCCAGCTTTGTTTGCTAGTGGGATGCCTTCGTTTAGCCTTAGCATAACCGCCACTGATGGTGTACACTCTTCCTCTCCTGCCACAGTCACTATTTCGGTTGCCCCTCCTGGTAAGGAACCTAGCATGAACTGTGAGGAAACGGGGGTTTTTAAACAACTGGCGGAAAAACTAATCAAGGCTATCAAGCCTGACACGCTTGTCCAGGAAGAGGATTCTTTCTCCGACGTTCATATCATCAACAGGCACTCGCCAAAGTTCAATGCAGGCCTCCCAAGCTCCATAGACATCCGCGAAGACTTTCTGCTCAACTCCACCATCGTTCACTTTAAGGCCACAGACGAGGATACCGGTTTCAACAGCAAGCTCTTGTATGCCATCTCAAGTGGGAATGAGGACGGATGCTTCTATATTGACATGGAATCCGGAGAACTTAAACTTATTTGCCCATTAGACCGAGAGACTAAAACGTTTTACATTTTGAATATTACCGTCTATGACTTGGGGACTCCGCAAAAATCTGTTTGGAAATTCCTAGCAGTGAACATTTTAGATGTCAATGACCATCCCCCTACATTTGATCAGACCAGCTATATCGTAAGCATACCTGAGAACACAGAAGTGGATAAGAGCATTTTTCAAGTCCGTGCGGTGGATTATGATTTGGATGACAATGGCAACGTCAGATATTCCCTCTTGTCTTCCACAGAGACATTCCAGATTGACGAGATAACAGGAGTAGTTAAAGTAACTGCACCCCTAGATAGGGAAACGTACAGGAGACATGATTTAAGGGTTGAGGCAAGAGATCAGCCAAAAGAGGACCCTCAGCTGTTCTCTATTACAGATTTGGTGGTGGTTTTAGAGGACATCAACGATAACCCTCCAAAGTTTGTGCCAAAAATGTATAAAATTAAAGTACCCGAAGATGTCCCCTTGGGAATGACTTTATTGTGGGTCGAAACGTATGATTTTGACCTTGGGTTAGGAGGAGAAATCAGTTATAACCTTAAGAACAGTGAGAATGGCATGTTCTTCCTGGACATTCTGACGGGGGCCCTGACGCTTGAGAAGGAGCTGGACTTCGAGAAGAAGCAGTTCTACAACCTGACGGTGCGAGCCGTGGACCACGGCAAGCCTCGAGCCCTCTCGTCCTCCTGCTACGTGGAGGTGGAGGTGCTGGACGTCAACGAGAACCTAAATCCGCCGGTCTTCTCGGAGTTCGTCTACATGGCGACGGTGATGGAGGACACTGCCGTGGGCACGTCGGTGCTGACCTTGACGGCCGCCGACCCGGACCAAGACCACGACGGGGCGGTGAGGTTCCAAATCCGCGAAGGGACGGGCCTCGGCGTATTCACCATCGACGAGGAGACAGGTAACCTGAACTGTGCGTGAGCGGCACAGAGACTGAGAGTCACTGATATGGATATAAAGGTTAGAGGTTATAGCCTAAAGAGACGCATTCCAATCATTTGTCAGTATAGATCAGAGCAATGGAAATGAACATCGTGCAGGAAAGGGGCACCTTAAGGCATTAAATGGGGCTGTTGTTTTAATTAGCTGTCAGTCGTTTTGTACAATCTTCTATGAACTTTCTTATTTCAAAGAAAAATAAGAATTTCCTCCAGTTTCAACTTTTAAGGAACTTCATTTCACACCATGCAATGTCCTCAAGGCTGAAATGCGCCCACAACATATGATTTGATATATTTTGTTAGCTTGTCTGACCTTCATATTGTGCAAGAGCAATTGTTTATAGTCTCAGAATTGTTTTACATGCATATTGGCTTCACACTAATTAGTTTTCAGAAGGATGATGAACTGGTTCTACATGTTCTCCTTCTAACTAGACTTAAAGCCACATTTTTCTTTTCGTCTTTGTCTGTCATCTGCTTCAACGCCGTAACATCTCCGACTGCCATCACAGGACTCCTTCGTACAGCTGATACCTTGGACCGAGAGGTTGTTGGCCACTACTGGCTAACAGTCTCTGCCACTGATATGGGCACCGTGCCCCTAACGTCCTGGACGGAGGTGTACGTGGAGGTGCTGGACGTCAACGACAACCCACCCGAGTTTTCTCAGCCCGTCTACTTCGGCTCGGTCCTTGAGAACGCCCCCGAGCAAGAGTTTGTGCTGCAGGTCGCTGCCACGGATGCGGACAGCACATCTGAGGGCAAGCAGACCTTCCAGATCCTGGAATCTCAGCGCACATACTTTGCCATTGACCACAAGACAGGTAAATGCTGAACGTGAATCTCCAGAGACGTGATGCCCGATGGGCCCCCTCACTGCTATTAGCAGATCTCAGAGGAGTCCAGACGTTGTTCCACCCTTTGTCTACAGCAGCCGCATACCTTGCTGATTGCTCCTGGATTCGGGAATCATTTTGTCAATCGATTATTGCAGTCTTACTGCAATCTGTCCTTTAGCTAGCTGGGCAGGACGATGGACGGGCAGCTTGTTAAGTAGTTACACTTTACTGCAGCACATAATGTGCCCCATAGCTTTGCCAGGAGCTCATATGTAATGCTAAGTTGTGTTTTTAGTATCTGGCTAATTGCTGCATGTGTAGCATCTTGAGGATAAAAGATGGCAGAAAGATTGTGCCCACCCCCGCCTCAAGTGGACATGGCCTGGCTGAGCTTTGAAGGACTGAGTAATTACGCAGCCTTAACCACTATTACAGGCTAGAACTTGTTTATCCCCAACAGCTAATCCCAGGGCCCCACCCCTGGCTAGTACTTAAGGATTACGGAGAAAAAAATTATTTGGTAAAAGCTACAAAGCCATTGAACGAAAGTCATGGCCTGAAGATTTGTGTATAAATCCCACGTTTAAAACCTTGAAATATGAATTAAAAAATACTTGACATGTAAGCGAGTAACAAATATTTTCCTGTCTTTTAACTGGCTGTTGCTGATGACAGGTAGTACCAGCAAATGACGTTTTCTTGATAAATTGCTCTATTTTAGCTGTCATGTATCTTTGTGAATTTTCTCAAGGGTCAACAATGTGATTATAGGCATCATTATAACTGACGCCTTCCTCTCAGGGTTTGAATTCCAGACATCGCACTCAGAGTCATTGTACTGAACTGTTTCTCTGAAATGAATGCGCTGTGTTTGATTGAAGTGGCATTGTATTGTGAGGTTTGACTGGAAATACATTTGCTTATAGGGTAATAGCACTGCTGCTTTGTGGCAGGAGGTTACAATGGTCTCGGGAATGCGTTACGCAGGATTTGCTGAAACCAATAAGCCCTGAGCAGTTTTTTCTTCATGTTTGAGCAAGTGGTTCATGACTCACGCAGGCAGTGGGTTGCAGGTTCCAGTGACACATGAGACAAGAACAGATCTGGCCGGACAGGTAGCTGGTAAAGCTGTAGTCAAAAAGATCGATTGAGTCCATGTGTTAATAAAGGATCCCAGGTTGGCAACAAAAAAAAGAGAGAAATATTTGTGTGGGGGCATGAAAGTTCATTAAGCCAGAGGCATTCTGGGATGAGGATGGTGGGTGATTCAACTAAAGCCTTAGGTGTGGCTGGACAGGGCCATCTGTGCAAAACAATGGCAATCTGTGTAAGGGGGGGGGGGGGATTAAGTATGTGGTGGACATGGCATCTTGAAGGCCAGTTCAGGCACAAACACCATCCTAAGCAGAATGGATTATATAGCAGCGTTACAGATGTCTATATGCTCAAACAGTACGTGCACTTTATTGGAGAGAGAAGTGGGTGCATTTTGGATCTCATTTGTAGCCCCTGCTTTGTGACTTCAAGGGTGGGAAGCCTCTCTTTCATCACGCCATCATACAGCCAACCCAGGAAAGCTACACACATAGCTGCCTTATCGCCAAACCTGCTTCGCAAACAGATGTCTGAGAACAGACAGTCCTCGCATCGAGAGTGTAACACCTGTGTCGTGCCTCACCCAAAATCATGAAGGTTCCCTCGGAGAAGCAGAGGTCCTTGTCAAAGCGCACAGGACTCTCCCTTCTTAGTTATCTTCTCATGGACACGTTACTGACTTTATGTTTTGACTGCTGAAGTGCGACGTGTGGAGAGGGGTTAGGGTTGCGCAGTTCCCACCAACACTCGCTGTTGATTGCAAGGACTCTAAGAAGTTTACATGAAATGTAAAGCTTTGATAACAGCTTCAAGTAGTATTTCCTGCCAGAGTGCTTTGTCTATCAGGTGGACTTATGGGAAGAAGAAGCCCCACCCTGACAATTTTTCCCCCCTCCTCCTGTGTTTGTTTCTTTAGGTGCCATTCGGACTCTGGCCTCCCTGGACCGGGAACAAAAAGCAGAGCATATCATTGAGGTGAGTTACGGTTGACTGAAGGGCAGAACACCGACCCGCACACAAATCCATTTCATTCACGTCCCTTCCTTTCGTCGAAGCAGAAGGCAACCTTCATCTGAGCCTGAGCTGAAAGCAGCAGCTGCTCTGGGATTGGTGGGTCGTTGCAGTGACATACAGTGCATGGCGACACCTAAACTTCTCCGTAAGACCAGCGGCTGCTGCAGTCCCAGAGGGGTGACATCATAAGCATTTGCCCGCCTCTTCTGTCTTACCCAACCGAACCCCATCCTGATTATTACATTACAGATTAAGCCTCATTAAGCCCCTTAAATTAAATACTCCTTTTCGCCAATTCATTGGCTGCACTTTCACACTTTTCACACACTGCCTCTGAGCGCCACGTGACTGAATGGCTTCCTGGATAGACGCCTTTCTTTAACGTTCCCAGAGAGGAACAGTTTAAGTGCCTGAGAGGGTAATGGTCCCATAGTGGGCTGGGCTCCTTATGTCATATGATATTAACATACTAGACATGAACAGTTCAAACGAGGCAAAAGGAATTCAAATCCATCCATCTTCCCCCATCCATCTTCTCCCTGTGGCCTGTACAATGTACATCACGGTTTACGCAAGGGTTTATTATGCTTTTAGTTTTTGGTCGAATTTTCGTACAAAATCCCACAAGGATTTACGAGCATTCTTTTTTAAACACGGCCCCTGGCGCCAATCCCAGGCAGCATAGAGCAGAAGGTTCACGTTCAACGGGGTGCCTACAAATTGCAGGGCACATACAGCTAATTTACCTGTGGGGAACCTTCATGGCAAGGAATAAATATGCGCTCGGAGCGGAAGGGAGTCAGGACCAGACACGTGACTGTACTGGGGTACAGTACAAGAGAATGATAACCAGGCTAGATCACAGAAAAGCAAGATTGAGGGACTGCAGTCCAAATATAAATAAAAGACAAGACTGCAGCATTACAACAGTTACAGAGCAGGTGTCTAACCTGAACGACATAACCAAGCTAGGGACAAGAAAAACACTAAGCAAACAGGATGGGCAATGACAGAGCAGAAAGCGAGGCAACAGGAACAAAGTAACAGGCAATACATAACAGATAAAAGCACAGAATACTCAGGACTAAGTAAGAAGTGCAGGACCTGCAGGAGTTTATATAGGTTGTAATTAGTCCCTGATCACTGCCAGCTGTGACAGGTAAGCACTCAGGTCTGAAGCCATGGCAACGGGGAAGCCATGGCAACAGGGGGTGGAGTCAGGGCAGAGGCGTTCACCCCGGCCGGGTGCCATGGTAATGGGAAGGTGGGTGGAGTCAGGGCAGAGGGGTTCACCCCGGCCGGGTGCCATGGTAATGGGAAGGTGGGTGGAGTCAGGGCAGAGGGGTTCACCCTGGCCGGGTGCCACGGTAATGGGAAGGTGGGTGGAGTCAGGGCAGAGAACCAACCAGCCACCCCCCTCCCCTTCTCCAGGTGACTGTGTCCGACAACAGCTCCCCCCCGCTGGCCTCCAGTGCCTCCGTGGTGATCCAGGTGCTGGATGTGAACGACAACAACCCCCAGTTCAGCCACAAGCTCTTCCAGGTGAAGCTGCCGGAGCGGCGGGGCAAGGCCAAACCACAGGAGGTGTACAGGATGGTCGCCCGCGACGACGACAAAGGCCCCAACGCCAGGCTCACCTACAGCCTGCTGGACGACCTGGGCCAGTTTGTCATCGATCCCGACACTGGCGTGGTCTCCTCCAGGGGGGACTTTGTACCAGGAAACTACAGCATCCTCTCGGTATGACATCACTCTGACCATCACCCTATTAGCAGGGATGACTATCTCTGCTGACGTGTGTCAATAACACCCTGATCTTAAAGCTCTATATCTATGCTTGTTCTCTCCTTCCCATTCAAGCTGCTCATTTCCCAAGCGCTGGCCTGTCATTAGAGATCAAAGGGCCTGTGTTCTGTGTGCATCATACCCTGGAGTAACTGAGGTCCCACTGAACAGATAATTGCGAGCGTAGTCATGCGTTTCAGCAATGAGTTGACCAGCCAGAGTAGCTTAAGGAAGCCTTGGGAGGGGGGGGGAAAGGCAGGTGTGTGGCTGGGTGGGTTTGGACTTGGACGGCTGTTGGTTCAAATATCGGGACCCTTGGGCCAGCAGACCAATGTCACCGTTGGGCCCCTGAGCAAGGCTCTTGACCCCCAGCTCCAGGGGGTCTGCATACCTGCTAACCCCGCACTGTAACCCACAAGCTCGCCGTTACCCGTCTGTGTGTCTCATGATGGGGAAGGGCGAGAAGGCGATGTCCCCACAGGCATGGCTAAAGTCTCACTTCCCTATTTCCACCTGCAAGGTGAACTCTTGGGTGCTCCTGCTTCTCTGCTAGTGTCCCGTGTGGGTTGATGGCAGAACCACAGTAACGCGACTCCCATCGCCAGCTTTTCGTTTTTACGCGGGGCTGCCGTTTGTCGAGGGCAGCCGGCGAGGAACGGCACGCAGTGACATAAACAGAAGAGGGCGAATCCGTCGGTGGTTTTATGCAGCTCCAACCCTCTGCTTCAGATCAAAGCCACGGACCACGGCAGCCCGATGAGGTCATCGACCGCACGCCTCGACATCGAATGGCTTCCAAAGCCGACGGCCGCCTCGGAAGCCCTGGCCTTCGACGAGCCGCACTTCACCTTCGCTGTCATGGAGACGGACCCCGTCACTCACATGGTGGGGATAATCAGCACGGAGATTTCCTCCAGCCTCCTCTGGTTTGACATCGTAGGTAAGAAGACTCCTCCGCTGCATCATCCTGGTTCTGCTCAAAGCCTTCAGCCCACCAAACAAAATATTAATACAAGCAGAAGCCACTTTAAATGGGGAGCATTTTGTATTTAGTTATAACATTCTGTGGGACATTTTTGGGGACAATATGTCGATGCCAGTGCTCTGCTGGATGTCGTGTGGGTGGGCGTCGACCTGCGGGGGGAGATGGTGTGTTTTTCACTGACCTGCCCTGCACCTTGCGCCCTGTGCTTCCTGGGATTTGCGGCCACGGGGCACACGGCCTTTTTAAAAGCAGATGAGATTGGAAGCCCCCGCCCCCAGAGGCACGTTAACGCAGTCAGTTTAACTGAGAGCCCTCCACCCCAAGGTGGAGGACATACAGGAAAATCAGGGCAGGCAGATGGCATCCAGGCATGACTATTCAGTGAAGCAAAATGCAGCATTCAGACCAGGGCTGAGTGGCGCGGAGTTTTCAGTTGACCGTACAAGTTGTTGAGAGATGGGTGGCGGGGCTAAAAGTGGGGATCACGAGGGATTAAAATGTAACTAAACAAGACTGGTTGAGGCCGAGGGCATAGATTTGGCCATGGATGATAGGGGCATGTACGTATCTGTATGCGTTTACCAGTCCTTACCAGTTTTGAAACCAAACCTACGTTGCTGGTTTTAGTGGAGAGCCCAGGGCGTGAGCCTGGGTAAGCAGAGGGGGCGATGGGGCCACTATAAGGGGTGGGGACGTCTCCTGTGGGCGTCACTCCAGCTAGGTTAGGCAGCCCGCACTTGCCACCCATGCGGAGTCACAGCATGCTGCGTGAGCACTCAGCACCTCTCTCCAGGCCCACCGGGTGGGAAGTCGCCAGCGTGGGCGTTGGGTCCTGTCCGGACTTGAGCTCCCTTATCTTAGCTTCAGCTCCCACTCATTAGCCAATCCTGTTCTTATTTGGAATGGTGCGTCGATATATGCGTGGCGACCCAAGAACGGCAACATCATCCCGTGAAGAGAAATACAAAAAAACATTTTCTGACTCCTTCCTTCTAACATCTAAAATATTATCACTAATAGAATGTATATTCTGCATACTGCAATGAAAAGCATGGCTGGTGACAGACTGATACAATTTAAAGTTTACAGCAGTTGTTCTCTCAGCAGTGTTTTCCAGAGAAGAAAAAAATCATAACAGGTCCATTTATTGGGTATTAAAATAAATACACAGTTTGTAAAGATCAGAGAGAGTGATTTAAGGTCTGGTTTATAGAGATGAATGTAATTCTGCATAAATGCAGGTCATGAGACTGGAAAGCAGGCAGGCAAATGAGGGATTGTTCTATCCCCAGCTTCCATATTCATGTAAGAAAGTGTTTTTCAGCAGCGCTGATCCTACAGCCTGTTCATCAGCCACAGGTAGTTGACATCGCAGGAGAAAGAGCACTGTTACTTAGTGTTACTCACTGTTACTCGCTGTTACTCAGTGTCACTCAGTGTCTTTCTTTGGTAGAGAACCGAGCCGCAGCCTTGCTTTTGTCTGGGCGACCCCTGTGCCTGTACCTGCGAGGAAATTACCTCCCCAGCTAATAACCCGCTTTGGATTTTCTGCTGTGGCTCGAATCAATATTAATAACTGCGGGCTTTAGACGCAGTTGGCAGTGGAATAAAAATACTGCAACCTTTTGCCGCAACCGCGGGCATGCGGCGAGCAGCAGAAGAAGCCGGCGGGACACCGGAGAGGCGAGAGTCCCAGCTTCACACCGTCCCGGCAGCAGAGATGAAAGGGCCGGGCACGCAGGCGCGCGGGGGCGAGAGGGCTTGGCGGGTGGATTACTTCACACGCACCATCTGGGGGAGGAAGCATGAGTCCCTCCCCAGTGGCCGCCTCGTCTGTTAGGGGGCTGCGCTGCCAAATGGTTCCCCTTAAATAATCCCCCCCCCCCCGCCCATGTGACACATCCACGCCATAGGGAACGTTCTCTGTGATTTTGTGCCTTTTATTAGTGTTGGGAGTGGAGTTGCTGCCCCCACCCATCCAGGTTTTCCCCCATTTCGCAGGAAACCTAAAAC
>JAABNY020000002.1:11047821-11068602 GCA_015164015.2 Brevimyrus niger | reverse complement strand
CCTTTTATTAGTGTTGGGAGTGGAGTTGCTGCCCCCACCCATCCAGGTTTTCCCCCATTTCGCAGGAAACCTAAAACAATGAGTCCCATTTTGAAGTAATACAGGGCATGTGACCTGTTTCAAATCCCATGATACTCCCTCCACTCCACAAATTTTAGTTCATAGGAGTTTTACTTACACAAAAATGTTCTGAGGGCAGAACAAAATATGATTGGTTCAGAGAAATAGCCAACCAGATTGTAATGGAGCTGGGTCCAAGCAACTAGT
Organism: Brevimyrus niger; assembly: GCA_015164015.2. Lineage (NCBI taxonomy): Eukaryota > Metazoa > Chordata > Actinopteri > Osteoglossiformes > Mormyridae > Brevimyrus > Brevimyrus niger. The sequence goes on along the minus strand of JAABNY020000002.1, from coordinate 11,068,335 downwards.
GGAGGTGGGACCAAGACACCTAATTTGTTGGTCCTACCCCCTCTAGTTCCTGAGACCCACCTCCTCTACAATTTGGTTGGTTATCTCTCTGAACCAATCATTTTTTATTCTGCCCACAGAACACTTATGTGTTAGTAAAACTCACAAAAATTTTCCTGGCTTGATGTAAGTCTGCCTCTCTTCCAGAGGACTCCAAGGCTTGTCTTCAGAGGTACCTGTAGGAGACTTGCCATTGTTCCCCCTCCCTCCAGTCCTGGTCTTCTAGAACAAAATGTTCCTCACCCAGAATACTGCCCCGATTATAAAAGCTGATAGCTCACAATGTTATTTAGACACAGCCAGCCAAGCGGTACCTGGTGGTTCAGGCTCTGGGGTCACTGAAAGGAATGTAAGGGGTGTAAGGCTGTTTTATTATTATTGTCATTATTATTATTACTGCCACTTGCTTCATTTGCTGGATTACTGATGTCGGATCCCTTTTAGCTATGCATTCTGAATTAAGACATTAGACTTAATGGCAGAACGTTGAAAAGCGCAGCTTGCATTCCATGCTGCAGGGGTTCGATATGTCTGCGGACGTGTCGGGGTTTTATATGAGGCTCATTAACAGCCCCGTACTGATGTGAGGGAGCAGCAGCTCCTGTCTTTCCTGCTGCCTCCTGTTGGTGGTGCTGTCCTTATTGGGGGACCATGTGTTGCCAGGTATGAATACTGCAGCCTGCAGGAGACAGCCCCCCCACTCCCTCCCACTTGTGTGCTTTTGGGTATTCAGGGGGACCCTTCAATCAATTAACTCAGCCTAATACTTGGAGGTGGATGTTTTAAACCACTGTCAACACATGATAGGTGGCGAAGGGGCGGAGGACTTCGACGTGGAGAAGAACAGCGGAAGCATGATGATCGCCAGGCCACTGAATGCTGGGAAGAGGTCCAATTACAACCTGACAGTCAGAGTCACTGACGGAACCAAGGCTATAACCACACAGGTGGGTAGATTAATCCGGACATAATGATCCAATGTTTACACGAGGGTTACTAACACTGTAACTCCGGAGGATGCAGGTTTGCCTTTACGAAGCAAATATGAAAGCTGAAAAATAAGAAGTGTTATGGAGATTTTGAGCAATTAGTGGGTAATACGAATTGTATAGACACATTTCAAGAATGATGAACTGGTTTGATTTGCTAATTGACTAGAGTTGTAGGTAGGTTAAGGGTTGCTGCTTGCATTAGTACCCTTAAGTAAGATATTCAATTTCACGAAGTAAAAATATCTAATATCTGTCTAGCGTGACATAATTTTGTGGGTAGCATTCAGGCATCTTATGAGACTAGTCAAAATGTTCGGTACTGATGTTTCATGCTTTGTAATATCAGGCCTACATACGTGTGCTGGACATGAACGAACATCGTCCGGAATTCCTTGAGAAACATTACGAGGTGCGGGTGCCAGAGGATACCGCTCCTTGGAAGGAGATCCTGCAGATCGATGCCCGGGACGAGGACATCAACAGCAGGCTGGTCTACACCATCCACGGCAGCCCCCAGCCCGGCAGCGTCGCTCACTTCCACCTGGACCCCAAGAGCGGAATTCTCGTCTTGGCCGAGGAGCTGGACTTTGAAACCCTGCCAGTGCATACGCTCATCATCATGGTAGGCTGCACATCCAGTCCTCACCACTGTGTCGAGGTCTTTCAGAGGTGGCAGAATAGCACTTGTTGTGAACAAAATAACATTTTACAACCATGTTGTGTCGGGGGAGGGGAATAAAACGATCAGTCATGGTACATGAACACTGGTTCATTGAGTTGGTATATTCATTGAGTTGGTATATTCATTGAGTAGGTACATTCTTATATTGAAAGCCTGCATATAGAATAATTATTACCACATCAATATCAAAACCACATGTCGTTGCATGAGATTGTCAGCGCAACGCTGGCTAAAAATGATGGTGTTTCTAATCCAGTGCCAAGGCCACAACAGAGTCTGATTTCCAATTGCTTACAGTAATAATAACACGCATCACCACATCAAAGTGGAGAGCTTGTCTCACACCTCTTATGGTGTTACACTCGACATGGATAAAGATGACACAGTCTAAATTATAAACGGGATGTTACCACACTCCCACAGCATCGCACCATTCGGATCAGTCAGAGGAGAACATTTCTGGGCTGCATTTCTGTGTTGTCAAATAACCCGTGAACTGAGACGGTGTTAATTTCATTGCCGAGTTTGATGGAACGTTTCCCCCCCCGGTTTCGTTGATCTCAGGTCAGGGATCAGGAGATTCCAGTAAAGAGGAACTTTGTAAAAGCCGTCATCCATGTGGAAGACTGCAATGACCACGCTCCGGCGTTCGTGAGCCCTCACTATTCAGTGACCATCCTGAGCGACGCCGCCACTGGCTCTGAGGTTCTGCGAGTCAAGGCTTTGGACAAGGACACGGGCAGCAATGCTGATCTCATTTACTCTTTCCATTCAGGTGAGGGAGGAGCTGTGTTCCGCTGCAAGGACTTTGTCCTTGGACACATGTTCTGCATGAGGAATACTCTGTTCTTGCAAGAAAATGCTCTGTTGAAAAAAGACACAAATGTTTTATTTCCAATTTATTTGCATAGTATTTCCTTACAAGTTGAGCGTAGATGTGTCTGCTCAAGTTGACTGCATTTCAATGGTGTCAGAGGGTATTTGAAGCTAGGAGCTTTTATCTGTGTCTATAAACAAATACTAATGACGTGATTGTTTTTTTAGGGAATGCTGATGGAATCTTCAGCATTGATCCTGAAACCGGCAGTATTCTGGTGGAGAAGCCATTAGATAACCTATCCCAAGAACACTACCACCTCCATGTGAAGGCAACAGACCAGGGGTTCCCCCAACGCAGCGACATTTGCCCAGTCACCATCCAGGTGAAGCTGTCCGAGAACATGCCACCCAAGTTCTCCTCAACAGAGTATTTCACAGAAATCCCTGAGTCTAGTCATGCGGGCACCCCTCTCATCACCATCACTGCCTCCAGCCCTTCTGCGGTGCAATACAGAATCAAGGATGGAGATCCTAGTGGCACTTTCCACATCAGCTCCGTCTCCGGAGTGTTGTCGGTACAACGGGCCCTCAACTTTGAGGAGTGTGCCTCCTACCGGCTTCTCGTAAGAGCCTCCACCTTGGCAGGAGCCTCCTCGGATGCCATAGTTTACGTCTATGTGATTGATGAGAATGACAACCCGCCTGCCTTCCTCCAGGATGAGTTTGTGGGGCAGATCAGCGAGTCTGCCCCTGTCAATAGCATGGTAATGCGGGAGGACAAAACACCTTTGGTGGTCCGTGCTACAGATGCAGACACAGGCACCAATGCCTTGCTTGTCTTTCAGATACTTGAACCGGAGATGCAAAGCGTGTTTTCTATAGACCCCAGCATGGGCACTCTCTCTATAATTTCCACTGTTGATTATGAATCAACACCAGAGTTCCATTTTAGTGTTCAAGTAATGGATTCGGGTATACCGTCTTTATACGCAGTCAAACCAGCTAAAGTAACTATACGCATCCTAGATTTCAATGATTGTCCCCCTAAATTCATCATGTCTATGTATGAATCTTCTATTTTGTTCCCCGCTGTTCCGGGAATGGAAGTCATCCAAGTGACTGCAGTTGATCCAGATTCAGTTGTATCATACTCAATTCATGAGGGAAACATTCCTAATGTTTTCAGTATTGATCCTTCTAGCGGGGTAATCTCTATAAGCAATGCCTCTAGTCTTAAACTTAGTTATCACATCTTAGTCAAAGCTTCTGATGGCTTATACAAAGACACTGCTGTGGTCAAGATAAATGTCACTAATATTACAAAGACAAATCTTGGATTTGATCAAATGCATTATGCCACCACTGTAATGGAGAACACAACAACTATCCAAAGCTTAGCCGTTATGAGAGCCTCTGGGAGTTACCTCAATGAACCTTTGATCTACTCAATTCTTAATCCTCAGAGCATGTTTTCATTGATACCAACTTCGGGAGTTCTGGAGACTACAGGTCTTCCTTTTGATAGGGAGAAGCAAGATGTGTATGATGTGGCAGTGGAGGTAAGAGACTTGAGGAGTCCTCCTAGAATTGCCACTACACATGTGAAGGTATACGTAGGTGACGTAAATGATAATGCACCAGAATTCTTGAACTTGCCAAACTTCGTGACAATATCTGATGAATCTGAGATAGGTGATGTGTTCTTCCAAGTGACAGCTATGGACAATGATCTGGGGGAAAATGGATCTGTGATTTACCTACTGGAGGATGACTTCAGCCTTTTCAAGATTGATCCTTACCTTGGGGATGTTTCTCTACAGCGAAGTTTTGACTTTGAGTCCATGAATAAATATGACCTCAGCATAGTAGCCCGAGATGAGGGGGACCCAAGTCTGATGTGTGTCGGAGAGCTTCACATACAAGTCCAAAATCGATCCAATCCAATATTCCAGAGTCCACTTTATCGTTTGAAAATTCCGGAAAACCTTTTGCCTTTCACAACTATCTTACACGTGCAGGCCAGAAATCCTGAGGGCTTTCGTGTGATCTATAACCTTGCGGAAGAAAACTCCTCAAAGAGCTTTCACGTAGACTTCAAAACTGGTATCTTGAGCACTGCCGACCGTTTGGACTATGAGACTCAGAGTCGCCATGTTCTGACTGTTCGAGCGACAGATTCAGTGGCGGGCACTTTCTCTGAGGCTACCGTTGAGATAGAAGTCGAAGATATAAATGACAACGCCCCAGCATTTTCACAGATGCCTTACATGGCAAGTCTGCCTGAGGGATTACCAATTGGCACCTCTGTACTGCAGGTATTTGCCACAGACAGAGACTCTGGGAGAAACCAAGAGTTATTTTATGAATTAATGGGCACTGGAAAGAATGAAACAGATGTATTTGAAATTGACCCAGTCAGTGGCCTTCTAGTTACCAGGCAGGTTCTGGATTATGAAAGTATTCAGCAATATCATTTGAAGGTCAAGGTTACAGATTACGGGGTACCCCCCTTGACCAGTGAAGCATTTGTCATCATCAATGTCACTGATGTTAATGACAACCCTCCAAACTTCAGTGAGTCTCAGTATCAGGCCAATCTTAGTGAAATGGCCACTTGTGGTCACATTGTAATCAAGATCCAAGCTTCAGATCCGGACATCAGTGATCATAACAGCCTGGAATACAAAATAATCTCAGGAAACGAAAACAGATATTTTGCCATCAATAAATCCTCAGGTTTAATTTCTTTTGCCAATGTCTGTAGTAGAAGCTTAGACCCTTTTTATAACCTTACTGTGGCTGTTTCTGATGGGGTTTTTCAAAAGACGGCTCCAGTCAACATCGATATGATGAACAGTAACAAGCATAGTCCATATTTTGAGAAAAGCATCTACGAGGCTGAACTGGCAGAGAATGCCGAAACTGGAACCCGGGTCATCAGACTCGCAGCTATCGATCCAGATGATGGGCCATACGGCAGTGTGGATTATACAATCATTAACAAACTAGCTGATGAGAAATTCGCTATAGACAATGAGGGACAGATCACTACATCCCAGCCCCTGGACAGAGAGAACCCAACCCAGAAAGTGATCGCTATAAAGGTTATGGCAAAAGATGGTGGAGGAAAAGTTGCATTTTGCACTGTTAAGATCATTCTGACAGACGAAAACGACAATGCTCCCCAATTTCAGTCATCCGAATATCAAGTGTCGATCAAATCTACCGTAAACAAAGGCTCCCCCGTCATTCAGATAATGGCGTATGATGCAGACGATGGCAAAAACGCAGATGTCACGTACATGGTTGACGATGTGGAGGATATCACAGAGGAGCTCATTGAGATAAATCCGTTCACTGGTATGGTCAGTGTCAAGGAGAGCCTGGTTGGGATGGAGAACAAAATCTTCACTTTCAGTGTTGAAGCCCGCGATGGGGGCCTCCCATTCTATAATACCACTGTTCCTCTACAAGTGAAAGTCGTTCCACCTGAGGTTGAGTTGCCAAGATTCACAGAGCCTTTGTACACCTTTTCAGCATCTGAGGACCTTCCTTTAGGCTCTGAGGTTGGAATAGTTAGGGCTGATGCAGATATTCCAGTCATATATAGTCTAGTGGAAGGCAACACAATTGAAAGTAACAAGGAAAGAACCTTCACTGTTGACAAAGACAGTGGAACCTTGGTAATCCAGAAGAGCGTCGATCATGAGAAGACCAAATGGTATAAGATCGATGTTATGGCTCACTGCAATCACAATGGCACAGATGTGGCCTCATTGGTGTCCGTCAACATCCAAGTCCAAGACGTGAATGACAACCAGCCAGTTTTTGAGGCTGACCCCTACAAAGCCTTTCTGACTGAGAACATGCCGGCAGGGACCACCGTCATTCAGGTTACAGCAAATGACCCAGACACTGCAACCAGCGGGAAGGTAACATACAGGCTGGAGCCAGAGCTGTATGACATCAGTGAGTTGTTCACCATTGACAGTGAGAGTGGCTGGATTACCACAATGAAGGAGATGGACAGCGAGGTCATGAGTCTGTACCAATTTCACGTGGTGGCCATCGATCACGGAGGGAGTGACAGGCTGTCCTCCTCCGCGCTGGTGGAGGTGACGGTGACGGACGAAAACGACAACCCGCCTCAGTTCACCGAGGAGGTGTATCAGGGCTCCATCCTGGAGAACAGCAGAGAAGGAGAAGTCATCATCACCGTTAGCACCACCGATGCTGACATTTTGGAGGAGAACAGGCAGGTCTCGTGTTACGTAACAGGTGAGAGTCCTCAAGCTGGACAGTTAATGCTTTTACGCGAAACATGTTAGAGTAGTTTTAAAGTTGTAGTTCTGTTATTCAGAGCAAATAATTCCCCACACTCATTGTGATTTCATACACAAAACAATTCATAGAAATTAAGTACAGATCAGTTTTGTTTTTGATGTGATGCTCCTGGCCGCAGCTGGTCTCTCCGCTGGTTCTGTTATGTGTGGAATCTGCATGCTCCCAGTTCATGTACACAGTTCCTCAGTATGCTGTGGTATCCCACTGCTATGTATGGTTAGATGAACTGGTATCTCTAAATTGCCTGTAGGGTTTCAGTATGTGCCTGGCATCTAGCCCAGGGTATCCTCTCCTTGTGCTCTTTGGCCCATGGAATAGACCCCAGGCTTTGTATCACCCTGTACTAGATTAGCACTTATGAAATATCAGTTTATGAAAGATACTGATATACAGTAAACTACCAATGATTTCTATCCATTTCTATTTTGGTTGTACGGAGAGATACAGTGTTTATTTCTGAGTATGCTCAAGGGAGAGTAACTATTTACTATATATATATACCTTTTGTTCTAGATTATCCTTGGTTATTGCATCATGCTTAATTTAAAAAAGTAAAAATGCTTATCACATTCATATTTGTATGTTGTATATGCAGAAAGACCTCTTAAGTGCCAGTGCGGTCATTTTTAAGGGTCGCTGCATGAGTGTTTAGTTAAATTTTTTGACCATTCCACGTAGATGGAGACCCTTTGGGCCAGTTTGGCATGGTCCAGGACGGGGACGAGTGGAAGGTGGTAGTGAAAGGCTCTCTCGACAGAGAAGTGAAGGAGAAGTACAGTCTGAAGATCACAGCCACCGACGGACGTTTCCAGACCTCCTCCGTCGTTGAGGTTCACGTTCTTGACATCAATGATAACAGCCCACTTTGTGAGCAGGTGAGACGTGAACCATTCATTAGAAGGCGAATCTGCACGGCATTTGCATTCTTTGTCTGTGTGCAATATGATTATTTTTGATTGGTCCATTTCATTCGCTAAGATACAAAAGAGAAGTTGATTGGTTGTTACCATGATTTTGCCATTATCTTCCTGGGTCAGTGAGGTATGAGTGTAATTCTTAGCTACAAGATGATATTTTGGGCCTACTCTCAGATCTTTACTTTTCTAGTCCTCTGTCTTTTGCATTACCTTAATTGCTTTTCTGTCTGTCTGCTACGTTGTCGGCCTGAATTATCAACAGACAAAACGACAGACAAGACAGATTAACGACCCACAGACATTTTTTTAAAAGACGTGCCCCTGCTCACGCTGACCGTTTCTGCTTTTGTGCATAGCTGCTCTACACGGAGGTCGTCATGGAGAATTCTCCGCCGGGCCTATTCATCCTCAAGGTCACCGCCACTGACCCTGATGTGGGTACAAATGGACAATTCTCCTTCAGTCTCCATGGGCCCGACGCTGAAAAGTTTCACATCAACCAAGACACCGGTAATGCCCGTTTCTTACCTGCATAGGGGCCGGACGTGCGCTTCTGCGTTGCGGGGTGCTCCTTCCTCTGTCTAAGTATCTGATAGTATCTGTGCTCTGAAGGTTCATTGGAAGCTGAGTGATGCCCAGAATAAAGGATAAAATGCACCTTATCAGAGACTGCTAGTGTTCTTTGATTGCTCGCATATTTAACTGACACCTATGTCACACTAATAACTGCTTATTAACCTTGTGAATGACACAGAGAGCGTATTGTGGCATTTAAGCCGCGGCATTTTAAACACTTTGCAGTTGGAAGTTCTGCATCCGTTCACTTTTGGGTTATATGCAGGGATGCGCACAGCTGGCGCGCAAGTGATACGCCTTGCAAATGCTAACAGTGCAAAAAATGTGTACTTACAGTATTTTATGCGCAAAACCACTATTTGGACAAGAAATTAACATGCATTTTGCCACATGCCACAGAAACAGGGAGACTACTGTATGTATTTGCACTGTTACAACAAGAAGTTGCCAGACATTTTAACCTTTATATGGCAAACGCGTACCAGCACACCAGATATGTGCCTCCCTAATTATATGCACTCATTTCCATGTAGTCTTGCTTTATTATTTACACATACTCTTAGCTTCAGGGCTGCCCCTCCATTTCTCCGAAAACCACAGATATTTAATAATTTTAATGTTAAGCGGCAGGCTTTATCGAATGTTGATCCGTCTTGTTTAAACTTGAAACTGGCAGAATTATGACAGGAAATTCTGTTCCGAAAACAAGAAAGAATTTATTACGGGTATAATTATCTCTGACACGCGCACACTCTGCTGTGTTCTTTTCTCTGTGTGTGTGTGTGTGTGTGTGTGTGTGTGTGTGTGTGTGCGCGCGCACTTCACAGGAGACCTGTACACCCTAGCATCCCTTGACCGGGAGGTAGACCTGGAATTCGACCTGGTTGCCAAGGTGACCGATGGCGGTGGGCGATCTTGCCAGGCCGACATCCTTCTGATGATCCAGGACCAGAACGACAACGCGCCCAAGTTCCCCACAAGCCACTACTCCATAACTGTTTTCGACAACACCACTGTGCGCACGCCCATCGCAGTCATCTACGCCAAGGACCCAGATGCTGGTGAGCGTCCCGCTTTTGTGCGTTGACGCCTGTTGGCGGTGGGAGTGGGAACGGCACGGCCGTGTATAACTGAGCCTTCTGGAACTCAGGTCCGGGGGGGGGTTGTTTGGTTAGCTCCCGTTAGCACCTTGTCCTGCCCAGTCACAGTGAGTTAGCGCAAAGCAGGCTGCAACCTGGAGGTGCTCTACATTTGATCTTCTCGGATGGGCGTTCTCCGCGGAGACGTGCCCACACTCGCCCCAAAGTTCCCCCGCTGCCTTGCTTTTCAACCTAGCCGAGGAACCCAGCATGGTCACCGGCAGCAGAGGAAGCGGGTCCTCGAACGCCACAGAGCTCTCGGTCAACCACTGTCTGGTCCAAGCCGCTCTCCTGCTGGCTAGTTTACTGCTTCGTGTTTGGTTGAACCAGGCAGCGATTAGCAGCCCATTCTAAGCGCCAACCAGTGTTGCCTCTGGAGCTACCGTCAGTTAGACGACGTCCACATTCATGCTGAGACCGTATCCCAGAATCATGGCTGCCCCCGTGGGCATTCCGGGACGTGGCTGTGCATTCGGGACACGCTACATGAAGGTATTTGGTGGCTTTTTGGATAAAGCTTATCACTAGCAGCTCTGATCTGTGCTGGATGCATTTCCGTGGGTCGTCTGCGGGTCCTTCGGTCTGTTCCCATGAATCTCACGCTCTGCCTTGTCCGTCCCAGTTGACCCTATAGCTCATGACTGTGTGAGTCGATTGTCACTGCAGTGAGGCCATATTCTATCCATGGTGTTTTCCGCCATTGATAGGACAATTGTCTTGTTTTGTGGCAACTGTTTATGTATCTGCAATAGGCCGGTTGACTACCGGAGACAAAATCCCTCTATTTGTGAACGAATCTGGCCAAATAAACCGGAGTCAGATTGTTATACTCTTCTGGAATAATGTCTGAATCACACCCACTGGGGTTGATCGGTAACTTCAGATGATGTGTGGATATGATTACCGGATGTGGGGGGTCTCAGAAGAGAGGGGAGGGGAGGTGATTTAAAGTACACCGTGGTGAAAAAAGACATCTTGGGAGGTGAAAAGGAAGAGACTGACATATAAGATTTCACTGATTAAAAAAAAAAAAATCCAACTGCGCAGAAACAAAAGTGACTTTCACGAGAATCGCAGTGACATTTACAACATGAACGTTGACATTTATAGCTGTTTTTTTATTGCGCTCCTTTACTGTTTCTCATGGTACCGCACATGTAAGCAGCTTCTATATCTCTGCCGTAGCCTGATATTCCCCAAAACTTTAAATCCCTGTTTCTGTGAGTAGTAACAGCACAGAGGATCTGGTCTTACCCAGTTCTGGATCTTGTTGAGCCTGGAGCCTGTCCCAGGAAACACAGGGCACAATGCAGGGGGGCGTCTTGGACAGGATGCCAGCCTGTCACAGCGCACACACTGACACGCTGTGGGAAATGTAGGGACGCCAGTCTGCATCACTGCACACTTTCGGGCTCTGGAAGCAGGAAACCCACATGACATTCCACTTAATACCATGCTTTTAGTAATTTCTAAACACATTCATAATGCATTATAATGCATTCATAATGCATTACAACCATGGCTATAAATATTAATAAAAAGGCATTACACATTATAGCCATGTTTATTATGCGTTATGAATGCTCTATGACGCTCTCATCTATAATACACTATAGATACCTTTATGATGCAGTACAAACCACCCTTAATGCTTACAGTATACTGAACATTATTGCATTTTAATGGTATCTATAGTGCATTATAGATGAGAGCTTCATAAACCGTCCATAATGCATAATACACATTGCTGTAATTATTTATATTATGTTTATAATTTATAATTCTTTACGAATGCATTATTTGTTATGAATGTGTTTATAAATGACTAAATACATGTCCTGAAGTAAGGTGTTACCATAATTACTTTTACAAGTAAGAAACCCAAATGTCTCAAAAGCAATAAAATAAATGTATGTGCTTGTTCCTTCCTCAGGTATAAATGGAGAAGTCGTCTACAAGCTGCTCGGCTCGGACAGCTCCTACTTCTCCTTAGATGAGTACTCCGGCATCCTAAGGTTGGAGAGCTCCCTGGCCGACATTCCTCAGACCACCTTCGAGCTGCAGGTGCAGGCCACAGACCGGGGGCTTCCCCGGCGACTGAACTCCGTCGCCACGGTGACCGTCAACATCGTGGACCTTGACAACTACCAGCCGGTCTTCCAGAGCAGCCAATACTCAGCCCAAATCCCAGAATCCGCCGCAGTGGGAACTGAGGTGCTGAGCGTGTCGGCCTTCTCCGGAGACAGCGTACCCATCCTGTATGACATTATTTCTGGCAATGAGCATGGAATGTTCCAGATTAATCCAAAATCAGGTAAGGACTAGCATGCTGCAGTATTTCAGTATTGATAATATGGCTTGTGGATGGATGATAAATAAACGGAAGACTTGCAGAGAGATGTTTGTGTGCAACGAGCATGTTCTCCATGTATATAAATTGGTGTCATTTGGATAACCTGATTTATTTCCACAATCCAAGATTATACGGCTAGTTGAGTTAGCATCACCAAAATGCCTGTGGTGTATGAACCTTCCAGCGTCTCCTGCCTTGTGCCTCTATTTCATGGAATAGATTCCAGACGTACTATGCTAGATAAGCAGTTATGGAAGATGTAAGTGTAAGAACGTCTTAGAGAGAGAGAAAAAAGCAAACTGTTTATCATGTATAATGAGGCCATCTGATATAGCTTAAAAACCTGGAAGATTATCTGGATTATCTGAAATTCTTCACCCCTGAAGTTATTTTCAAACAATAACAGATTTGGTGCAGTAACAGCACTGAAAAAGTGCGAAACACATTCACTCTCTGCATTAGACAAAAACACATGAGTTATCAGGAAAGGGGACGACTCCAACTGCCTGTAACGGCATGTCTGCGGATGACTCACTCCCACTGAGAAACTTTTCTCATGGCTTGCAGATTAGCGTGAGTTTCATTGCGTAATAATGCAGCTCCTTTATTAGCCGATGAACCGATCACGAAGGTTCCGTACAGTCACCACTTGGAACAGCATTATTTAGTCAGTCAGTAAGAATTTAGGCAGGCTAGGTGCTGACACAGACATACTACAGTTTCCTGAAGAGCCGCGACAGATGAACCCTAATTTCAGTCTGGCTTAAAATGTGAACCTTTACACCGAGATTTATCTTTTTTTGGCTGCATTATTTGCGCCTTGGGTCTCGTTACACTGCAGACAAGCATGCTGAAAAACAAAACCGTAGAACGAAGCAGGACAGAAAGGGAAGAGCTGAAAGATTGGTTGTGTTGAACCTTCCGGGGATTATTGAGTGAGAGAGTTTGTGCTGGTTACGCATGTCCACTGGGTGTATTTAGTTCTCACTCAGATTTAACCCGAAAGATAATTTAAAAATGATGATTTAACAATGTACTACTTTTATACAACAAAATTATATAAAATCATATATTCATTTTGTCCAATGTGTTCTTTAGGGTGACGCAAGATAGATTGGTGGTTGTGGTGTTATTTTAGTGGTATGTTGCCATACCTCTATCCTCCAGTAGAGGTCATTGTTTTGCCTTGTACTGTCATAAAGCTTGACAGAATACTGTTTAGATAAGAGGATTTCGCGTCAGGTTGAATGTCGTTATATAAACCTGCCTTGCTTACACACTTCATTATTCATTTTAACGACCTCATTAAAAAGCTTACAGGGCGCAGTAAAGAGATATCTGAGTCATATCAGATTCTTCTGATCACTGAATCAACTAGATACCAGAATGCATTGCTGTAGCGATCATAACTGGAGGAGGCAGGACCAACCAATCAGATATCTTGGTCCCATTTCCTCTAGTTGCCTGGGCCCACCTCCTCTACAATCTGATTGGCTATTTCTCTGGACCAATACTTTTTCTTTCTGCACTCGGAACATTTTTTTGTGTGAGTGAAACTCCCATGAGTTCCCACGAGTGCTGGACAGCGGTGTTGTGGGGGGGGAGTCGGCCAGGAGCATCACTCAATAGGAATGGCAGTGCGCCAGATCACAAAGTAACAACAATAAAAAAACCATGAGCTCCAACAACAATTAAGACGCTCCCTAGTGTGTGTTTTGGGTGTGTGGGGTCTGCTCAGTTTGCTGCATGCGTTCTTGCTGTATTTTTTAATTGAGCATGTGAAGGCGACTGGCAGGCAGCCCAAACACTAAACAAGATAAACAATGTTAGGAGATTGCGCCATCCTGTGTCCTTTTCGGGATTACGGTGATCTGGTGACTCTGGGTTTGTGCGACAGGTTATTAACACGATTCTTTAAGCATGTGTTCTGTGGTAGGCCTCCAAATGTAAATGAAAGACCCTCTTAGTTTTTCGTTTCTATATCAAAAAATGAAGAAAACATAGAAAGTGTTTGTAGCTAACCCCGATTGCTGCCAGTCTAGGGCAGGAATCACTAGTGTTACCTGGAAGATTTGCTTATTTTCTTTCATCGTTTCCAAGGTCTTAGCTTATCAGTACAGCTTTGCTGTAGTTCAGTTAGCGAGGTAAGATTGGGATCCTGAATAGGAAAAGCTGTGAGAGTGCACGTATGTATGCATGTTGAAAGGCTGGGATTCGTGCGTTTTGACGCAGTTGTGGATAGGTCTCATCCCTCTTTATTGTTGGCAGAAAAGACTGACTTTATTGGCAGGGGGAGGTGTAGCTGCTTTCGGAGGCTAGCTTATAACGAAGCTCGCAAGAATTCTAGAGTGTTGAGCAACCATGGGCTGTGTTGCTTATTTGCGACATTTACAAACACAGACTTGGCTTTGAGACTTCACTCTAGACTTCGGCACGGTGTTCCTGTCAGCTGCATCATCTCCGTCGTCTCTGTACCCTAGGCGTCCTGTCAGTTAACGCCCCCCTGGATTACGAGCAGCGGAGTGAGTATTACCTCTCGGTGGAAGGATCGAGAGGCAAGTCCTCCCTGAGCGACGTTACCATGGTGATCATCAATGTCACCGACGCCAACGACAACCCTCCCGTCTTCAACCGAGGCGACTACAGCGCCGAGGTCCCAGAGGACATTGCCCTCGACGACTTGGTGATGCAGGTATGCTGGCAGTCGGTCATATCATGACAGAGAAAAGCCTGTGACTTGACCCCCTCAATGAATGAAGGCTTGACTTCGGCATCATATCCCGCATTCCCGCTGCAAAGGGCAGCGTGACGCAATCCGTTCGTGCTTCCAGGTAACGGCAGAAGACCTCGATGGACCTTCAAACAGCCTTGTCCACTACAGCATTGTGAACGGTGATCCCCAGAAGCAGTTCATAATTAATCGCCAGAGCGGAGAAATTAGGGTGAACCGGAGACTGGACCGAGAGGAGGTGAGCAGATCAAAGCGACCATGACCCTGATCTTAATCATAAAATAACGTCATCCCTGACAGAAGATGTTCAGCACCTCTCCCATTGAACTTAATCCCATTACGAAATCCTTAATTTTCTTGTACTCGATACTCTATGGTAGAAGTTCACAGAAGATCTCATCCTTGTACTCCTGTCATAATGGTGCGTCCAGTGGATCTGACTGTTGTCTTTTACAGGTCCCTCATTACTCCTTAACCATCCAAGCCGCTGATGGGGGGGACCCACCCCTCTCTACCGCCGTGCAGGTGACCATCACCGTGTCGGACATCAACGACAATGCACCTACCTTCTCCCAGATCAGTCACAACCTCTTTCTCCAGGTATGGATTTGGGGCCCTAACCCTAACCCTAAGCCTAACCCTTCCACCCATAAGGAATTGTATCCCAGACCATCGGCAGTCCAGAGCAGAGAGACTAGTACCCTCCTCCATGAATAGCTGCAAATTCTCGATGCGACTGAACCCGCATGAGTCATGCCTCCTAATTATGGGCTTCTAGTGTTGCGGACACGCGTCTCGCAGCCAACTTGTTTCCACACCAGGGGCCTGTTATCTTCTGAATCTGCTGAGATGGTGTAGGTCAGCGACAATTAACCTTAAATCGTGCCAGCGAGTGTCCTCTTAATTACTAGTTCCAGCGGAGCCAGTTCTGCGGCCTTCGAGCTGCACGCTGCAGGCTTTTTGAGCTCCTACGTCTCACTCAAAAGCAAGCACTACAGATCCCAGACTCGGGTAGCAAATCCCCCAGCTCCTAGGAATGAAGTTCCAAAACCAAGCAATGCTAACCAGACATGTCAGGTGACCATAACAATGATTGTAGTGATTGCACTCAACCAGTGCCATAAACTACTTCATGAAATTTTAGAAGGTCATTTTATTGGCACCCAGTAGTGTTTATATAGGGGAGGGGCCACAAGGGCACTGGCTTTAGTTGAAAGCCACCTCCGCTGTCATTTACAGATTCAAAACATATCATTGGCTAATAATAAGGTTGACCCCTTCATACCGCTCTTATATCCTCCACTCTAAACATTGCCCCTGTTGGGACAGTCTTCTTGTTCTTTCCATAAAAGTTGCTTGGCTTGTCTTGACAGGAGGGCGAGCCCGTGGGCAGTGGAATTCTCCAGCTCACCGTGATCGACAGAGACACGCCCAAGAACGGCCCGCCCTTCGCGTACCATATCGTGTCTGGGAACGAGGACGGGCACTTCCACGTGGACCAGGGCGGTCTGCTGTCGACCGCCAGCCAGCTGAAGAAGAAAACCAAGGAGCAGTATCTTCTGAAAATTCAGGCAAGGAGGAGCACGTTGTGAGGCTTTCTGTTGTACTACAGTTCCCAAAATGCTAGAACATAAAGGACAGGAAGTAAGGCCACAGATAAACAGGATGCTATGTGCCATGTAGGAGATTTGGTGAGAAAAAATTGAATGTGAAATGCATGCCTCATATTTTTAATAAGAAGACAACATATACATCATTTAATGGTTCTTGTTCTAAGGTTTAGGTATTGTGGTATAGTGGTTGGTACTGTCACCTGTGGGACCCAGGTTTGAGTGTTGAAGCCATGGCTTCATGTGTGTGGAGTTTGCATGTTCTACCTCTGTCAAGGTGGGGTTTTCTCTAGATATTCCAGTTTCCCTCCATAGTCCGAAAACACGTTGAAGTAAATTGGAGTTACTGAACTTCCTGTAGGTGTGAATGTGCCCTGTGATGGGTTGGCGCCCCATCCTGGGTTGTTGCATCTGTAGCCTCTATTATAGGCACCAGACCCCCCCCCCCCAGGACCCTGAATAGGAAACACTGTTACAGAGGATGGATGTATGTACGTTGAGAAGTTTAATAAAACAAGAAGCTGTCATACTGTGTCCCTCAGCAACAGCAGTATGGACCCATTGACCTAAATCAATTGGCAAGCACAGGGATGAATATTTTAGGTTTACTATTGAAATTTCAACAGTCCAGTTAATTAACAGAAAGAATAAATGAATGAATAGTTGTATTTATTTTGTTCCCCTCCTATCAGGTGATAGATAACGGGCACCCACCTTTGTCCTCCATATGCGTGGTGAAGATCAACGTCACCGAGCGGAGCACGCACCCGCCGTCCGCCGTGCCGCTGGAGGTCTACGTCACCACGACGCACAGGGACTTCTCCCGCAGAGTCCTCGGCAAGCTCCACGCCACCGACCAGGATCCCCACGACGTGTTGACGTACCGGCTGGCGTCGGAGGAGCCGCCGGGCGGCCGGTTCTCCGTGGACGAGGCCGAGGGCGATGTGGTGGCAGAGGGCCCGCTGGAGCCGGGCCTCTACCTGCTGAACGTGAGCGTCTCCGACGGGCGGCTCAGCACCTGGGCCGGGGTGCGGGTCCACGTGTGGGCCGCTACGCAGCCGGCGCTGGACCGGGGCTTCACCCTGCGCCTGGCCGGGCTCACGCCGGAGGAGTTCGCTCGCGATCACTGGAGGAGCCTCCAGCGCGGCCTCAGCCTCGGCCTGGACGTGCCCCGCCAGGAGCTGCACGTGGCCAGCCTGCAGGCCGAGCCGGGCTCCCTGGCCTTGGAGGTCCTGCTGGTCTGGGGCCAGCGGGGGCCGGACACCCCCGCGGAGACCTTCTCCGCCGGACGGCTGGAGAGCGTGGCCTACGACGTGGGCGATGCCATGGGCCTCGACGTCCTGAGGGTGCGACACGGGGCGTGCGCCGGGCCGGAATGCCGACAGGCCGGCTGCCGGAATACCGTCCGTCTCCTGGGAGACGCCGAAGGGCCTTATGCCACAGCCCGGGCCAGTTTCATCACCCCACGTCACGCCTGGGAGAGCATCTGCTCCTGCAACGGTACGCGTCTCTCACTCAGCCATGGCGCGGCCCGTGGGATTGTCTGACCCTCTGATCGGAGTCATTGACCTACAGTCATGACCTCATGCTGTACAGTATCGCCATCTATCTTCTAACTGTCAGGAATGAGTGATAAACGTACTCAAACAGCTACACAGACACTGAATTAGAGATCAGAACATTTCCAGTCTTTATTTTGACTGGTCCAGCTAATGCTGGTGTTGAAAGGCTCAGATAAATCTAGTCTTTGGTCTGGTATGATACATTGGTGAACCTCTTCAGAATAAAAAATACAGTAGTCTGTTATATTGACTACTAGGATCATAAAGTATGGGGGTGGTGGGGATGTAACCCCCCCCCAATAATCAAAACCGGCCAATACAACCCCCACCCTCCCCTCTAGTGCTCAACCCAAAGATATGCTCTTGGCTAGGAACCTGGGTAAATTCAGAAGGACCTGAAGAAAAATATGATTTCCTAATAAATTTCAGTTAATAAGTGCAAAGTTTAGCTGTAGAAATACTTTCCACTTTTTGATGCTTTTATCCAAAGCACCTGGCAGTAAAGTGATGGGATGTAAATCCACCTGTGCTTCCTGAGATTCAAACCCATGAACCACCGAGCCTGTTGCACTGGTTATTAACGCGGCATCCCACACGATATGGATCCTGTCCCACCGTTGCAGATCTAACATCTCCGGAGGTTATTCACGTGAGCCTGCTGTCTCCTAGGGTCGGCCGTGCGCTTCGACGGAAGGGGCTACCTGAGGTACCTGTACCAGGGGCAAGAGACACAGGGCTTCCGGCTCTCTCTAAGCATGAGGACGACACAGACGCAGGCTGTCATCATGACCGCCAACGCCACCGACTGGGGCTCGCTGGAGGTGCGGCCTGCCGCTCGACACAGCAGTACATGTCTGTAATACCTAAGGGTATTTCTCTAGTTCCAGGGTACCGCAAATTAGGCAACCATTTCCTCTTACGCTATATGATGTAACTGATATAATAGCTAAATACTTAAAATAGAGCCAGTCTCTAGATCTTGGGGCAAAGTGCTCTGGGGTACATTGGCTTCCTGCAATCCCTGAGCATACAGGGGCTTTTATCATTACGCCTCTAGAAGGGTTACTGAAAAAGAGGGGGCCTTTGAACAGGGTTACTGAAAAAGAGGAGGCTCTTGAATAGGGATACTGAAAAAGAGGGGGCCTTTGAACAGGGTTACTGAAAAAGAGGAGGCTCTTGAATAGGGATACTGAAAAAGAGGAGGCTCTTGAACAGGGTTACTTAAAAAGAGGAGGCTCTTGAATAGGGATACTGAAAAAGAGGAGGCTCTTGAATAGGGATACTGAAAAAGAAGAGGCTCTTGAACAGGGTTACTTAAAAAGAGGAGGCTCTTGAATAGGGATACTGAAAAAGAGGAGGCTCTTGAATAGGGATACTGAAAAAGAAGAGGCTCTTGAACAGGGTTACTGAAAAAGAGGAGGCTCTTGAATAGGGTTACTAATAAAGAGGGGGCGATACTGATAATCATTCGCGGTAGGTCTGGATGACAAAATGCTAGTATAAGAAGGCAATTGTGGCCAATGACATTAAGTACTGAGGAAACAGAATGAAAAGTCACGTCTGCCAATGATCTTTCAGTCTCGTTTTAGCTGAACAAGCACATTTCAGTCCCGCAATGAACTCTAAACAATAACTATTCTAAGATCATAAAATCTGAATTTTATTTATTTTTTAACAGCAACAATGCTGTATGACTGCTTCTGTTTCACAGTTTCCCAGAGGGATTTCATTTATTCATGGAGCGAGGAACTTTTAAATATATAGTAGATATCTTATACACACCTTTCTTGCCTAATGACATTCTATCTGTGATATTAACAGAAGGAGATGTTTTGTATGAAGTCTGAGCTTTCTGGCCTCTGCAGTCAAATTAACTATTAATATTCTGATATTAAAGTGCTTTGCATAATGCAGTCCTAAATTCCTCACCAGTTTTCATTACAACATGGATGAATTTTGCAACCGTGCTATTTATTCTCCGTCACTCCAGAACAAGGGTGTCCGTAGTGTCAGGTTGTTCTTCTGACGTTTTTGTACTGTGTCTGTTATATGGATATTATGAGGGTATTATGGACATGATAATCCACTCCTCATGTCAGGAATGCTGATTACGGGACACACATCTGTTAGCGACCCCAAAAAAACCTGTCTGATGAATAGTGTAACATCCAGTAAAGAACCTGTTTCAAAGCAATATTTGCCAGTTGAAATCAAAACACTGTTTATAACACGTATGCGCCTCTAGCTTTGGGGCTTTGGCCGTCGTACAAGTTTTAGACGCTCTGGGGTAATTTGCTTGCTTGAGTCACATATTAACTGTGTCATGCTGAAATCTCATTTGAGTGCCAATGCTGCACATAAGATTTATTGCACTTTCTGGTTGCATGTCTGTGTCGACGCCCTGAAACGTTTGTAACACTCAGAACTCACAGTGACTTGGAGAAAAGAGTCCGTCTGGTTACTTACATCCATGTCTCTTCTCCAGTTATATAAAACAATAACCCTCAATTAACCAGGATAAGTGGTTAGAAGATGAATGGATGGATGGATGGATGGATGGATGATAGATGCATGGATGCATATATCAGAATACCCCACAATCAACCAGGAAAAGTCGTTAGATGGATGGATGGATGGATGGATGGATGGATAGATGGATGGATGATAGACGTATGGATGCACATATCAACTAGAATAAATGGTTAGCAGATGGGTGGATGGATGGATGGATGGATGGATGGATGGATGGA
>JAABNY020000002.1:11022237-11039566 GCA_015164015.2 Brevimyrus niger | reverse complement strand
ATGCGTTTTACTGTGTTAATGAAATAAGGATACGAGTAGGATTCGGTATTCGGTTTCGGATTCGGCCGAATCTTAAAAAGTGGATTCGGTATTCGGCCGAACCCCAAAAATCTGGATTCGGTGCATCCCTAACATATATATATAATTCCAAATACTCATTATGTAATCATTACAATGTAATCGTTATATTGTAACCATCACAATGGAATCAAATGAGTATGTATTTACACCTTATGTTAGCCTCAACGTGTTTGAGTGTGTTCTGCTGCTTACCACTGTGTTGAAGATTAAACATATTATGGACCCTATAGCTAAGCAATGTGTAACAAGCTGTAGCTGCCAAGATTTGCCACTGAGGGGAAGGGAATCGCCTGACTTTGCCAAAAGTTCACTGCTTGGTTTACTCCACTAGACCCACCTCGATGCCGCAGTGATGCCAAATGTTGAGATGGAAAAACGGTGCAGAAGTGGGTAGGTTTCTAGTGAGCGCCTAGTTCCGAACTGAACAGGTACATGGAAACAGACAGTAGCCGGTTCTGTATCGGTGCAAAAGCGAGAACAGGGACGCAATTTAGAAAACTACAGGGGTGAGGGACTCTCGACCATAAATTACAAATGTCTAACAGAGAGACTTTAAAATCAGACCCTTCACTGTTTGACCATGCCCACCATGTGACAGTTATTGTTTGGTCAACAGTCAAAGTGGCTATTTTGAGACCAGGCCGCCTCTGATAAATCTTGACGATTCCGCCTCGCGGAAGTAGATGTCTCCATTCGCCTGGAGTCCGATGCGCTTGGCGCTCTCCCCCTCTGAAGGCAAAGAGCAGTGAACGTGTGTCTTAAAAGAGACGGGGCCTGGAGCTGCGGCGGACGGCTATCGGCAGGCGGGGAATGTGGCTGCGTCAGCCATGTTGGCTCCGTCTGCACGTGTGCGTTCGCCGTGTTCGCCTCAGCTGCGGATCTCCCATTTCACACTCGTAGGCATTGGCATAGGATCCAGGCATGTGTCACACGTCACACAGGAGCCATTGACTCTTCAACACAGACACCAGCATATAGACCTCGGTTGTTTTCTCCCTGTGATGATTTCTAGCTTTAATTTGTCATTATTGTTCTTAACTCTCTTTACCTTGAAATATCCTATGTAAGCGTCGTCGACTTTTTGAAAAGTGCTATATAAATAAAATGCGTCGTGTCCCAGAAGCCAAAAAAGGGCTTGAGGGCAGGCGTCAGGACCACAAGGGGGCTTTATTCAATGATACGAAAGCAGGGAAACAAAACAACGCTGTGAGGATTAGCACGTGAAAGGGCCCAAGCGATGGGAGGACAAACGGTAACGACCTGGGGATGGTGGGATAAGCAGGCCAATAGGATGTTGGGTTACATCTCTAGGTGTGTGGCGTTTAAGTCAAAGGAGGTGATGCTACGAATATATAATTCCTTGGTAAGACCCCACCTAGAATATTGTGCGCAGGTTTGGTCAGCATTCCTTAAGAAGGACATTGCTGCCTTGGAAAGGGTGCAACGTACGGCTAGGAGAATGATTCCTGGTCTTAGAGGAATTTCTTATGAGGAGAGGTTAGCTGAGCTGAATCTGTTCAGCCTCGAGCAAAGGAGACTAAGGGGGAACATGACCCAGGTATATAAAATTCTAACAGGTCTGAATGCTGTTCTGCAAAATGGCTACTTCAATATTAGTTTAAATACTAGAACTCGTGGCCATAAATGGAAATTAGTGGGAGAACGTTTTAAAATGAATTTGAGAGAGCACTTCTTTACACGGCGTGCAGTTAGAGTATGAAATTAGATTGCTTGGTTTTTTTCTTCTTTTCTTTTTCCTCTCTCTTCTTTCTTTTAGTTTTGTTTAGTTGGAAGGGCAGGAAAGCCTGCAGCCTGAGCAGGACGGTGAAAAGAGGCAGGACAAGGAGGAGGTAGCAGGATTTACGCTGCAGCGATGTAGGTGGCGCCTTTGAAGTCACACACTCCTTCATCACACGCTTTCAAAAACAAGGCCCAAGGGTGTTAATCATGATCAATGATGACGTCAGACATAACCCTATACGGGCAGATGCTATTATGCGAAGCGATGAGCATTTATGAGAATGCAAGGTCGGCTGACCCTTGGAGCAACTGGTGTTTAGGGGCCGTGCTCAAGGGAGCTAACAGGGAACTCACTCTGCGGCCCCAGGGAATGAAGCCGCCGGCCTTCCGATCGCATACAGCGGCCAGGGACGGCACCCTATCATACTGAGCTGCTCAGCAGGGCCAGCCAGTTTGCTCTGTGCTATATGTGAGGCACATGGTATGGTAAATGGAATGGTAAATGGTATGGTACATGGTATGGTAAATGGTAAGGTACATGGTATGGTAAATGGTATGGTAAATGATACAGTACATGGTATGGTAAATGGTAAGGTACATGGTATGGTAAATGGTAAGGTACATGGTATGGTAAATGGTATGGTAAATGATACAGTACATGGTATGGTACTGTAAGTGCAAGACAAGGGCAGAGATGTAGACAAAGAATCTTGGGTCCAGATTAAGAAGGAAGGAGGTGAGGAGAACAAGACAACGGGAAACAGGCCGACGCCTCCTACCCGTAGGCAGACTGGTGTGGGGACACAGCCTGGTCTCATGTATCGGGGTCCTCGATGCCAAAGATAAAAGACGGCCCCCCTTCCTCATTTTCATGTCAACATCGCGGCTTTCCCTCTTCCTTTCTGGAAGTTTTATCCAGTAATGAGGAGCAATCAGGCTTCAGGCTCCAGGTGTGACGTCCTGCTCCAAACGCTCCTAATTGTGTGCCACACCCCCCGCAACCCCGTTGTTTTTCGCTATCTAACGTCTCCTGCCATCCTTGTTCGTCCGTCGCTCACCTGACTGCCACATAATTAAAAAAAAAAAAAAATTATTTTCATTTTTTTAGCGAAAAACACAGGCAGGGTACTCATACGTAAGCACGACAATGACCGATCTGGGGAAGACTAACAAAGACACTGACTAAATACAAAAGACAAGCTAAACTAAACGAGCAACAGGTGACTACAATTAGGTCAAAACAGGAGCTAACGAGGTGGGTGTGGCACACAATTAGGAGCGTTTGGAGCAGGACGTCACACCAGGGTAGTTGGGATTGTACTGTGCTGCGGTTTAACCCAATGGGAAATAACCATCTGGAAATGGGCTAAACCGGTTAGTCCGAGAGCGCACACTGGTTTCTTCCGCCAGGCGCCTGCACACACACCCCCTCCTCCTAATGCTTCCTCGGGGGTGAAGCTAAAATGTATATTTACAGGAGAGAAAGGCCAGAGGATCAAATGATTAATGCGTAGAAAAAAAAAATCACAAAACCCATCAAGCAACCAGACACATATACAACAGACAAATATAGTGGAGATCAGGCATACAAATAATTTTCCCAGTTATGCATTCAAAGTGGGTCCCTTGTAGGAGGTTCTGTCCTTACAGCACAACTCAGTCCTTGGAGTCTTGTTATTTCTCAGAAATGGAAAATGTTTCGTAGAGTTATAATTACCACATTGTGCACTAATTTCCATGTCTATAGCCAGCAGCGACCTGTTAGTTAAAAGCTGAGTTCAAAATACTTTCCCCCACTAAGGTGGTGAAATGCATTGCCCCTGCTTCATCTTCTTTTTTTTTTAATGACTTGCATATGACAGAAAGCACAATAGCACATATTTGAAAAATATGATGGGAAAAATGCAATTGTTGGCAGTTAAGTCTTTAGCACACCGTCAGTGTTAAATAGTGCTGGATTTTAAATGTGTTGGTTGGGTAAATGGGATGGTTGGATAATCACAGTCTCGGTGTTTAAGCATCACACAAAGTAAATGAAACAATAAATACCGCAACAAGTGAATCACTAATTTTGAATCAGAGCGTAGCCATTCGGCGAAGGAGTGGCGGCACGGCAAGGAAGCGGTTAAAGAAAATGAATGTTAAATTGCGCAGAGGACAGGGCGGCGTGAGAGCGGCTCATCATTTATGAAAAGGGCAGTAATGATTGGTGATGTACCGGAAAGAGACGCACCTGAAGAAGCAGAGGGGCGATTTACCGGAGAGGAGCGCGCACCTGAACTGCAGATAACGGTGCATCCGGACTGGGGAGCGCACATCTCTCAACAATGAAATATCATTAACCACGAAAATAAGACATCGGAGGAAAACTGTGAACATGAAACTCCACAATGTTCCAAACCTAACTCTTTGATAGGGAGTCTCGTTCGTTGATCGCGACAGTAACAGCTGAATAAAAGGAGCGGCGAACAAAGAATGAAAGAGTAAGATGAATCAAGGTGTTTGTGAATGGAGACAGTGCTGCTGGGAGTATCACAATGATGTACTACACTGGTTGTCCTAAACGAAGAAGGAGGAAAAAAACACGCGAGTTATGCTGGAGTTCAAATTAATTACATGTTTTTATTTAAAAAAACAACAACATATGATTCGGAGAGTTTAATTTTGCATCAGTAAGCGCTGATGGGAGATGAGTTCAGTTTAAACCGGAGTTCTCTCTGGTAGTCGATGTGGAGGACATGAAAAGTTAAAATGAAAGCTTGAGAAGCCTTCTTAAAAGTAAGATCACGAAGGAAACATGCACCAGGTTCTGATGACTATTAACTGAAAATGTAGGCTAAATGTATACCGCGGAATCATGACTACGAAAACGGAATGGAAGATAACGTGACCTGTTGATCGCCCCCCGGTTATTGCTGTTTCCTGCGTTTTTCTTTAATGGGGATATCCACGTGATGTGGATTTATGTACAAACTTATACCAACTTCCACTGAACTAAGTGTCCGTGTGTGACAAGAGAATCAAATGGTTTTACGGATCCGGCGAGTGCTAGACACCGAGGTCGGCTCACAGGAACCGCCCCCTCCGCCCGTCTCCCACTCGGAAAGGAATCTGAGGATGTCCGAAGGCAGCCCCCCTCCGCTAATAAACGCTTCAGCCGCTGATGAGGGCACGGAGGACCCTCGGTTCCCCTGGGCAGTTTCTCTGTTGGCCACCGTCCTCATCACCACTATTGTAGTAGATATTTTGGGCAACTTGTTGGTCATTCTCTCCGTCTTAAGAAACAAAAAACTCAGGAAAGCAGGTAAAGTTTGTCGGCATCTATTTTCCGTTAAGTTACAAAATACAAAATGTAGGCCCAGTAAATTTTAGCATAATGTGTCAATCAAGATAATATAACATTTTTGTCAGTGAAGATACTTCTTAAACCCTCGGTTATTTGTGTAGAAAGAGGTTACAATGGATTTTAATGAAGTTCCTCTGGAGCTTCCATGCCGCGTATCTTTCTCGTGTATTACAGTTCATAACTCGTTGAAATCTTATTATAGAAACATGAAAAAACGCTGACTAAATCCGTATTCTGTCTTCTTTTCAAAACGTCCATTGTCGGAAGTATTAAAGTTTTTTTAAATTGGGCCAAATCGGCAAAAAAAATGCCATGTCACATTAATTTGTTTTACCTGCATCGGGGCGTGTAGTACCGCTGTCACCCGAAGATCGCTATTCACATTATAAATAGCCGCTTTAGCGCGTATTCAAATCGCATTCGCATGGTAATTTGCTGAACAACACATTCCTATCAGCGCCATAAAAGGGGGGCATAAAACGCCAAAGTTACTACATAATCAATGAAAGGAGCCAGAAATAGTTAAATGACTTAGGTTTTTTTTATTTATTTATCCGAATAAATGTTGCAACTATACACCATTTAGTCATCTTCATGTAGCCAAGACGATATCTGGGATCAAAACAAACTGCCACCATTGCTTACTATGTACTTGTATAATGTTTCTGCAAGTGTTCCAAACTGCATTTTGCAATGTCTATATTTTGATGTCAAATAACAAACTTAACATAAATCTGACATATTTACTAAGTACACTAAGATTATGATTAATTTAATGCCAAAACAAATATATGATAAATAATTTATTTGTCACGAGTTAAGTTTATGACATTGAATGAAATGTGTGACAATGCCCCAATCAGTGAAAGTGAAACTCTATACCCCTAGACCCCAGAGGGGAGTCAAAACGGCTTTGACAGTCACGTGGCACGTTTAAAAGCGTTTCAAAAAATTACCTGCCCTGCCTCCGTCTTCTTCCCCATTTGCCAGACGTGCTGAACCCACAAGTAGATCCACCTGCTTTTCATTGCCCTACTCACATGCATCCACCTTTAGAATAATAGCTCCCGTTTCCCCATGACAAGCTTGGGGCGCTGTAGGCGCTTTATAAGACACGGGACCCTGAGCACCTGAATCCGTGCGCATCAGCTCGCCACAATTCAAACTCTGAGCCGTTTACCGCTTATAAAACACCAGCCGTCTTTAAACAGTCGACTAGGCTGTCTGTACTTAACAACGAAGTCTGAAATGCTAATCTAAAAGGAAGTCCACCAGCGATTTAAACAATATCTGGTCGATCGGCGAATGAGTCGAGAGGCGCCGGCATGTTTCCAAACCATTTCCGTTCCGTTTACTTTGTCAGTCCGTCAGCCAGTTCATCTATCCATCATTTTAGACATAAGTGTCAAAGTGTTTATATTTTTCCTCCGTCATATCTCGACTGAGGGAAGTTCTAGCTGTTCGATTAATCTCAATGAATTCGCGTTTTCTGTGAAAATAAAGTTTGCTTTCGAGGATTCATAAAGGAGCGCTAATTAGTTTAGCCCGGATTCACAGATTAATCTGATATTCGGGCTATTGACCTGGTTCACTGTCTGTTAGATTTTTCACGTTCCTTTCAGAGACACCGGGTGATTTAACATATCTGCCCTCGACGGATATTCCCAGTTTTCCTCATTATTTTATCAGCAACCATACTAACATGTCTCGCACCCCCCACAAGGCTTATCTGTACCGTTCATTCCGTCAGATTTCCTCTCATTTTGCAATTAAAATCATTTTTTACAGTTCAAGGTGAGTTTATTCATGCAATGTCATGAAATGCATATTCAACAAAACCCCGCTATACGTCCACTGCCACTGAAACAATTTTGTATTGCAATAAATTGTTTTGTATGCGCTTTGTAAATGATCACTTTATCTTCACATCATTGTCAATGCCCACATTTACTCAATTGTTTTATATTTTTTAAAACAACCTTGTCCCATCAAGACATTACTATTGAAAGACAGGGTCTCCCACTACATTCTTCAGGGCCCTGATCCTCAGGACTGTCAGACTATATGAAAAAGCTCGATGCATACTGAACAGTATCCATGGCAAACAATTAATTAAACACCACAATTAATTATCTGCATTCTGCTGAATGCTTTTATATGTGTCATTCAAATTAATTGCATTTTTAAAGTCTATAACAATTATGTTCTTGTTAGGATCTAAGGGAGAATTGTGTCACTTTCAAATGTAGCAGTGTGTAGTCTGGAGACAGCTTTATGCTGGATGGAAGATGGCACGGTGTTTTGGGTCCATGTAGAGTATCTCTCCATCTGATCATGGTTCCCATATAGGGGTCCTCAATTAGCCCCAGGACCCACATTATTACTCAGTCATGAAGTCACAACCATAGGTTTTTTTATTTGCTTGTTTGTGTTTGTTTGTTTGTTTGTTTGTTTCACCAAAAATGGAGAGGGGCTGCTGGCGGTAAAACAACAAAAAAACAAAAAGATTTCCGGCACGACACTGCACATCATTTGTGTCCAAAAAGCCTGACATTACAAAAAAAAAAAAATCTAAACAATTTTTTAAGCACACAGTTTGTCACCCAATAAAAATGGTTCCCTGACTTCAGGGTCACAGCCTACTGGTTGAGAACCACTGGTCTACGAAACCAGCAGCATCTCTGTAATGATTCAACTCACCGGGTCACAAACTGTGAGCAGTCTGACTGACAGACTGAGAGCCGTATATGTAAGCTGTGTGGGTGTTTCTGTTGGTGAAATGTAAGTCAGTCTCAGTTAGTGTGAACAAAGTCCCGAATTAACCATATTATTGCCATTAGTGCATCTAAAAATATTTCAGTGTTCAATGTTCTATATACAATTTCCATTTTGCTGTTGAATTTATCTTTGTTGTTAATTCCCACGAAAATAGCATAATTTCCCTGACCTCACCTGCATCAGCATTGCCATTATTTTTGTGGAAGCAGGTCAGATGTTCTCAGGTGATACTGGTCTTGAGCAGTTAGTCTGGGTCTTCATCAGGTCAAAAGCTACCAATCAGTTGATAGAAATGTAAGGATGCTCAGCTAAATGTTAACATTGAGGGTTTACTCAGAAATAGGCGCTTCAGTTTTGTCTTTGACAATCAGTATGAGTTTACTGTCCATGCTAAATGTCTCCCCTGTCAAGCTCTTGTCCATCATTCATTTACATATTCATGACATTGTGTCATCCTCATGCACCTGCATCATCTCATCAAATAAGTCCTTGTCACAACAGCCTCAAAAATGGCAATTCAACAGTGCTTCTGTCCTGAAAGTGTTTCACTCAAATCACTGCTGGAAGTCAACAAGAACAAGATTGCTCAACATTCCATGCATCAAGCATTTAAGCATTCTGTTGCCTTATATTTTACTTTTGCATTCCAAAATGGGTCCATTTCACATGCTCATGCGTAACGACAATGACGATAACAGTGAGAAAATATATCACAGAAAGCGAGCTGTAAAAATCCAGTGGGGTCTGAAAAACAGGAAGGAGGAAGTGACATAAACAGGGGCGGATACAATGAAGGTGACGAGGCAGGACCTCAAGGCAGAAGTTATAGCAGGTGGAGCTGAGATGTTATCTCTTTGCAGAATACTTTTCAGACAGCGAACCTGTCTGTCACGGGTGTACACCTGCTGTCTGGGAACCTACAAGAAAGTCAATTCCTTCACTTGCCTTGTCGACAACATTTAGCTGATAGTCTGGCTGGAAGTGTAAACACTTGAGTAATTCACTCAGTTGGATTGAGATGCCACAGTAGAAAGAGTGTGACAGTTTTATTAATGGTAGATAAATGGTTTGCATTGTCAATAACTCATTGTCTTTTTATTGCCACATTTAGTCAAACTTTGTGGTTTTGCAGAATCAGATTTGTTTCTTGTTGATCTATTTAGCTTGGTTTTTTAGCTTCATGTGTTGAATGAGTTGTCTCTGACATTGCTGTTCTCTCTCCTCTTTTGGTAGGATAAAATTCAAACTCCAAGACAAAGTAAACATTTGACTTCAAAGGAAGGATAGAGAATCTAGTTTTCGTAATTCTGATAGTTCCATCCAAAGAAACTTCTACTCTTACCCACTGTTACCCTGTAAAGATGGATGTTTCATGTATTTTATAAGTACAGCTGTACAATCATTTGTGGAAATTGAACAAGCAGTCTTTGTCAGGTTATGCATCTGTTGTCTTTTGTTTATCTGGCCCCACCATGAAAACTGAATCTCGGGAATGTACTTGCCCTATCAGCGGGTACACTGGAGTGCAGGTGCCTACCTGTATTCACTGAGGCAGGTATGTGCAGGTGTTAGGCAGAGTCGGCCTCAGGGAACACAATTACGGGGCACCTCCCACTGGGCCTGCTATACCTCTGGAATCACACCGTCTCCAGGGAAACCACAGCGCCCCCACACACCTTTTTATAATCCCTGCTCCCACCTGGCAGATTTAGTCTGTAAGCTTGTGCATTCAAGTCGGGTTAATCCTTTGTTAGTGACACCGAGGGCACGTGCTCCGGGGGACTCAAAAAAAAAGAGAAAAACCTCAGCTGACAGTTTGGACTCACAAAAGCGCCGCTAAAGATCCACTGAAGTGAACTTGGAACAGTGAACTTGGAAGTCTCGCCGTCTTACTGCTTACAAAGAAGAAATGGTAATGACAGTTCGCAGAAGAAGTGAGATAATCGGCACCTTAATAGCCTCCCATTCTCTTGGATCCCACATACCTTTCTTCCTTTTAGCTGATGTTAAAGGTCAAGGGCGGTTGAAATCCTCAGTCAAACGCCCAAATTTAAATGGCTAATTATATGTCGCCTTATTACACAGAACAAGGGAGGACATGAACTGGCGTGAGATTCAGACCCGAGGGTCTGTAATCTGATGCGATTTTCAGGTGTGACACACCCGCTTTTTCAGCAATAGCACAACGGGGCCCAAACTGGCCAGCGTCCGCATGCAGCTGCATACCTCAAACCATGAGTGTTACTGATGGGAGGGGGGCGGGTGGGACGCATCCTGTCCAATATTCAAAGCAGAGAGGACAGATTTGACTCAGTCACGTAATGGATCTGCCCCCCCCCCCAGTATTGAGAACACAGTGACACCGTTGTCTGGGACATCTTCCGCACTTGGGGAGGAGTTCTCTCCGCACTGCACGAGTCCCGCATCCGCCACCGCCAGTAACAGCCCCGCTCGGCATCCCCCCCCCGTCCCTGAGCTATCGTACATCCGCAAAGTGGCCGTTTCTGACAGAATCGGGCGTCTCGGCATAAGCGGGGCCTGGAGGGGTCACCCGGCATCCTGCGAGACGGCGCCTCCACCGCTCAAGACCCGAACTCCGCTGCGCTTGCCGCGTGCCCTGCGGGAAAATGAGAACCGCCTTCAGCTAACGGCAGAAGTTTCATAGCTGATATCTTATATTCGTTTCAGCTTCGTACTCCCTCCGATTACCCATGCGGAACACTCGGCAGACCTTAGGTTTTAAGTTCTAATAACGGTCTAATCCCTGGGTTTTCCCTGCACAGGAAACGCCTTCGTGGTGAGTCTGGCTGTGGCGGACCTCGTGGTGGCCATCTACCCCTACCCCCTGGTCCTCTCCGCCATCTTCCACGACGGCTGGGTCGCCGGCTACGTCCACTGCCAGATCAGCGGCTTCCTGATGGGCCTCAGCGTCATCAGCTCCATCTTCAACATCGCCGGCATCGCCGTCAACCGCTACTGCTACATCTGCCACAGCCTGAAGTACGACCGGCTGTTCTCCAACAGGAACACGGCGTGCTACGTGGTGCTGGTTTGGGTGCTCACCGCGCTGGCCATCATCCCCAACTGGTTCGTGGAGTCGCTGCGCTACGACCCGCGGGTGTACTCCTGCACGTTCGCGCAGTCGGTCAGCTCCCTGTACACCATCACCGTGGTGCTGGTCCACTTCGTCCTCCCCATCAGCATCGTCACGTACTGCTACCTGCGCATCTGGGTCTTGGTCATCGAAGTCCGCAAGCGCGTCAAGCCCGACAGCGGGCTCAGGATCAAGCCGCACGACTTCCGCAATTTCCTCACCATGTTCGTGGTGTTCGTGCTGTTCGCTGTCTGCTGGGCGCCCCTCAACCTCATAGGCCTGGCGGTGGCCCTCGACCCCCGGCTGGGTCTCGCCATCCCGGGCTGGCTCTTCACCTCCAGTTACTTCATGGCCTATTTCAACAGCTGCCTGAACGCCGTCGTCTACGGCGTACTCAACGGCAACTTCCGCAAGGAGTACAAGCAGATCGTGCTGACCGTCTTCAGACTGCGCTGCTGAAGGGCCGAGGGCGTTGGCCAGCGACTGACTGCATCAGAATAGGGAACCAGGGCTGAATTCAGGCATAGGCCAACGAGGCATCTGCCCGAGTGTCCTGACAAAGTTACCATATACTTCAAATGTAAATGTGTACGTGCAGGCAGAAACACGACCCGTTCTGGCTAGAATTGAATTTTGCCCCTGAGTTACCTGCGTTGCAGCGAACGTGAAGTGACAGTGCTGGGGAAGTTACTCACGAAAGTAACATTACAGCGAGAGGTGGAAAGTTCAGGTCAAGAAAGCACAAATCCAGGCCAAAGTTTTGTTTCAGCCAACCAGTTGAACATAAAGAGTCACAGTCACAGAGTACTTGGTTGGTTAAAGAAAAAAAAAAAAAACATGGTCTGGATTTGTACTTCCTGGGCCTGAACTTTTCATCTTTTGTCTTTTGTGAGACGCTTCCCCAACACCGTGGAATGATAAGCAATTTCTGGGTATCAGGGCCTCCCAAGTATAGCTTTGCCTGATGTCCCTGTAATGGTATATCTGGTCTTGCAGGGAATAACTGAATGTAAATAAAAATATGCATTATCGATCCAAGCCAATTCATTGACACCGTGGAGCGTTTTGAACTGCTCTCCAGAATTGCTCGCTGAAATTTATTATATGTGAAGATGTGTGTCCTTGTGTGTCTGTGTATTTCTTATGCAAACGTAGTTCTTCTGGAAGCTGATGATCGCTACTCTTCCAAAGAAACATTTCCATGGTATTAATCAATAGGGTTGATCAATAGGATGCGCATATTTAAAGGCGAAGAATAAAAGACCGTCACAAGAGCTCTTATCTTGCTAAACTTACCTCTTGACGCTCTGTGTCCTACGCTGCAGAGATTTATCACATCTGAACAGCAGTTCAGACATTTGCGGCTGATTTATTACTTGCTGCGTGCGGCATGATCCATGGGAGATGAAATTCAGCCCTGCAAGCTGTCAGGGTGACAACACGGCTACAGGTGTCGTGGAGATGCAACTGACAGTCACTCGTCTGGTTTCACGGGTGTTTCTGCGGCACCAGTCCTATGGGTCCCCTTAAACGTGCCAAACCCAGATTTACCAGGGTCAGGGATTCGAAAGCCAGTTTGCTTTTTGCACGGAATCCACGAACACGGGGATGATCCTGCATTAGGGCATCACTGTCAGTTAAGGTGGAGATGGGATTCTGTGAACGGTTGTGACAAAAGCAGTAGGAATTGTGGTTATTTTTTTTTTATGTTGTCTGGTTAGGTTGCTAAATCAGCATACCTGGAACAGCCTGGGATTATCTGTGAGTAATGCTGAAGCAGTAGGGGTTTCTCAGCTTAGCCTGCGAAGCCACCTTCATCCGCGATGCAATCTCACGCGGAACCGCACCGCTGTCCAGCTGGGACATACCCAAAAGGCGCTGCCTTGCTTTCCAGCGCCGGAGATCCCGGAGTCGCTCATTCCCCGGAACCTCTTTGTTGTGGTTGTTGTAGCACAAGCAGCAGGGAGATACAAGATAAAGTCACTCGTCTTGTTACGGTTATCAGATTTGCGTGACCAGGTCGGCTGTCCCACACACAAAAAAAAATTGGACGGATTAAAATAACTCGGCGCTCGGCAAGTTTACGGCATAACTGAGTTCATTATGGTGATAAAAAAAACAAAAAAAAAGCCACCAGTATGCAATCAAATTATCAAATTATACTGTTATGGGTTTCCTGCTCCTGGAAGCATAGCAAACAACCAACCAATAGAAAATCATAGGTGCCCCCTGGACCTTATTTTTTAATTATCCATACGATCATACATTAGTGGGGGGGGGGGGTCAGTGTTCCTTAGATTTTGTCTACTTTCATGTTGAAAAAAAAGTTTAAAACCCCTGTTCTGTACAATGAACAGCAAACTGTTACCTATAGTCTGTGCAAATGGAATTACACGGATCGCTGAATCCTAAAAGTAGCCCGTCGCGAGAGATAAAAACACGAAATAGGAGCCCGTTTCTGTCACAGCCACCAAATACGTTTGTCATGCAGCTGAAGTGCCACAGGCAGTGCGTAAAATGCTTTTATGAGCTATTTTAAAACTCAGGGTTTCTGAGTCTCGGTTCAGGGAACTGCTATGTTTAGGCTGTCAAGTCGTTAAGCTTAAGTGAGCAGGGGGCTAAATTCCTGTGACTGTGGGAGGTTTTGAAAGGTTTGTGGTCTTTTTGATGTTTGTTTGTATTGACGAAAAGGACATGAAAAATGAAGAAAAAATAATGTACTTAAATTAAGAATTGTTCTTATGGTTTCTGTCAATAAATGTCTGTTTGATTAAAGAACGGCTTGTTTATTGTCTGCTGAAGCTGGTGGGAGCCAAAAGGCTCATAATAGTTAATAAAAGCCACCAGACTACAATGTGATGCCATGTATTTGTGCTTAATTCATAGGAAACATTGAGGTGTTACGAAGGTGGCCAATCTGTAACGTAGACACAAAGGCTAAGCTAAAATAAGGAGGGTTTGCTCTGTCCCACAGTTCTTATACTCTGCAAGCGTCTGAGACGCCTTCGCTCCTCTTCATCCTTCCTCATGCCGTGTTGTCATTTTCGCGCTTCCCTAAAGACCGGGAGAGAGCTTCCAGCTCCAGAATCCTCCTCAAAAGCTATTATGTGGTCGAGTGGACAATTTCACTGACAGAATGTGTTTGGTCACGAGGCCCGAGGAACAGACTGATAAATGGAGTGTTGCTGCTGGAGGCGTGAACGGGAGCTTTTGCTGTTTGGGGAAATCACCAGCTCCTCACGCGACACACTGTTACCGGGGGCTTTGGGGGGGGGAGGTTTCGCTTGTGATGATGGCAAACAGAAATACAGTGTGTTGTTTGCCCCCAGGTAAGGCCGGCTAAAGATGAAAGTCCACACTGGAGAAATTCTGAATTCTGCTATCCTTGGTCTTAAAAAGCAGTAAACTACAGGACTAGTAACGTTTTTTTGTTAAGGCCATGGTATTTAAGGACTAGAAACCACAAAACTTGTCTTTAGATAATAAATATCGTAGACAGCTTTTGTTTGCTTTTTGTTCCCAGAGGACGCTGAAATGACAGGGAGTGTTCGGGAGTCCTGGGGTCCTGGGCCTTTTGTTATGAGCCCAATCACCTGATAAGCTTTCATTATGTTGATTGCGCC
This sequence comes from Brevimyrus niger, assembly GCA_015164015.2. Taxonomy (NCBI): domain Eukaryota; kingdom Metazoa; phylum Chordata; class Actinopteri; order Osteoglossiformes; family Mormyridae; genus Brevimyrus; species Brevimyrus niger. Next base: position 11,024,904 of record JAABNY020000002.1, on the reverse strand, counting down.
AGGTGTCTAATGACTTCAGTGCAGGGTGTAAACAACAAGATGCAGGAATCTGATTCCGAACACATGTGATTTGGATTGTATGATGCCTCTAAGAAGAAAATACATGCTAAAATTACCCAGAAGACTGATGGACATCAGTAGCTCTGTGAAAGGTGAATATACGTTGGAAATAGTGTAAACATGAATAGGAACTGTCATATCCTTATAAATGATGTAATTTAGTATGTTTTACAATGCAGTTCATACAGGGCATATATATATATACACACACACACACAGAGTTTTTTTTTTAAATACAGACATGATGTGACAATTCTACAGATGGTATTAATAAGGTGATAGCAATCTGACAGGCAACCAAAGCAAGGAGATAAGTGGATTAAAGGAAATTTATTCCTGATTGAACCAGTGGCTTCAATGTGATACCAATGTGACAGCAATAGCAGAATGGGAGTCTCTATGCTACGTTTTGAATAGAGATTTTATATTGCGAGCTTTAAATAGACCCTCATCTGTCTGAAAAAAATTATTGGTTGTGAATAATTTGAATCCAGTTATGGTTTATTTAATATTTCAGCTACCCTGTGTGTATAGTAACTAGCAAGGGGTAAAAATAAAATGCATTAATTTTGTTTTTCTATTAAGCCGTCACTCTTTGAGGGAATGGGCGTGTGACTCTTGTGCTTGTTATGACAAGGTTGCCGGGTCAAACCTGGCCTTTGCAGAAGAGTCATGTCTGTGGGCCCTTGAGCAAGGCCCTTAACCCCCAGGTCAATGGGTGCCATTGTAGGTGGCTGGTCTCCACTGACAAGCTTGCTCTCAGTTACATGTGGATCTGTGTCTTAAGGGAAGCAAGACTGCAGAGGTGAGAAAAGAATTTCCCTGTATGGCATCAATAATGTGATGCTCTTACTACATGTATTAATTTCATTGAACTTTTAGATTTGAAACTTATTAAAGTATTTACGGTCAGTGCCGGAATGGCCTGAAGACAGACACCACAGAACAGAACTGCTCTTGTCTGTGCTCCGCTGTGCTTGTTTTTAACCATACCACCAAATGTAGATCGCATAATTGTGATTCCTTGCGGACATAAGTGACTCTGCACAAGTCTTCCTCCCAAGACTCGTTTAACAAAAAAGACGCCATTGCAAACAGGCTCCGCGTTCCGTCTTGCTGCAGTCCAAGAAAAAGGAGGATAACATTTCCACAACGCAATACTTTGATCCTGATGTTTTGGATTCACCTGCAGGTATCTTATGTATGTCAAATAAAATACGTTTTATTTGCCGTTTATACAAGATTGAGTGCATCAATTATGTATAGTATGACCAGACAATTTTATCCTCTGAGATAATGAAAATGATAAATGAGAAAACAAAATATCAAACACTTACATTGCATTTTCTTCCTTTTCCAGGGAGTGGATGTTGTTCACAGTTTTATCTGTGTGGTTAGAATAAAGAATTCACAGATAAAAGGGCGCCAGTTTTGACCACATGCTCCATGGATTTGATTATTCTGTAAAACAATTAAGTGGCTCAGCCAATGCAATTTATTCATTGCAGTTTCATGCTAGATTAATATAAATTGTTTGTTAGGTTGTTGTTGGTTTGGTTACCCATTGTACCAACATTTTATTACAATGCCCATGCTGTGTCTGTGTGTTCTTAAAAGCTTCTGCTAAATGGACAGCTGTGCTGCTCAAACCACGATGACGAATCAGAGCTGAGCCCACAGACACGTGGCACTGAATGACGAATCAGAGCTGAGCCCACAGACACGTGGCACTGAATGACGAATCAGAGCTGAGCCCACAGACACGTAGCACTGAAAGTGAGACTCGCAGTGTAAGTTAATGGTCTATATACTGCAGTGGGGCTCTCAGGCTGTACTTATCGCAATAAGAACTGGCAAAGCTGCCTCCAATGAGAAGTCTGCTCTTACAGCCCAACGGCTTGACATACTTTGACACAGTAGGGGACAGACATAGGGGGACAACGGGACAAGCAGCTGTGTAATGCAGGACAATGGAAGACAAGACGGCGTATTACAAAAATACATGAATCGTAAATAAGCAATTCATAAGTCGCAATGGGGATAAGGATATGGAAATAGACCACCATAGAGCAAATATATATAAGCCCATCAAAAATATCTGCCCTGCATTTGGAGCACAGCGGATATTTCCGACAAAAAGGTGCTCGAAGACGCTGACCAATTTTCTTGGCAAAGCTGACCTGTATTTTGCTGTCAAACGAAGGGAGATTAGGCTTGCTCAATAACGCGCATACGAACCTCAAGTGAACCTTCCAGGAGGATCCTTGTCACCACGGAGACGGATGGAGTGATGTATTAGTTGAGGTCACTGACCAGGCATTCCCGTGTCAGCCCCCTCTGCCATCCTGAAGGCAATCACCCCCCCAATTCACTCTATGTATGTCACTCATGGGAGGTCAAGTGAGCCGAGAAGCCTGCATTTAAACAACAAATTGCACCACTATGTCAAAGGGTGTAGTCAAGGGTGTAGGAGAGAGATTGTTATTGGGGGGTGACACTACTTAATAATCAAAATGCAAAGGTCTATTTATGGGGGGGGGGGATATAGGAGGGAGCAGGGGACGTGGTCCTGACAGTCACAGCCTGGCAGGCCAGCCCGCCACAGTG
>JAABNY020000002.1:11006260-11017712 GCA_015164015.2 Brevimyrus niger | reverse complement strand
TTGCTTCCGGGATAGGCTCCGGACCCCCCGTGACCCAGTAGGATAAGCGGTTTGGAAAATGGATGGATGGATGGATAGATTGTAAGAGGTGTCAGCACCCATACTGCGTAAGATGAAAGCCTTTCCTCGCACAGAAATTCAGACAGTGAAGGTTTACGCTGTATTTCCCCCCGATTGGGTCAGTGTGCTGTCGTGGTAGTTGATAGATTGTGGATTAGCATAAAGGCTCCAGTAAGTTCCATATTCCATCGCCATTCCACAAGCCTCAATCAGAGGAACGTGTTAGGCTAATCCTTTTTAAAAAGAGAAAAAACTCTTTAAATTTCAGCACTTCACGTCAGCTGATGATGATCCACCGCAGTCCATAAAGATTTTTCAGACTCGATGTATATCAGACCACATTTTATATGTCTCTGTCCAAATGCTACTTATAGGCCTGTTTAATACCTATAATCATCTGTGGAAGATGTACACTGTAACAGATTATAAATTATTATACTGGACATTTAAATTGAAGTTGACTAAATATGAACTGACTATGTTAATGTCATTCATTAATGAAAGTCATTGTTACAAAGCGGTTGGTACATATTCTGTCTTTTACAGCAGTAGATAGAATGGTTTTATTTTGTTTCTAATGTAATTATGTCAGAATAAGGCTTCTTAAGATGAGTCATCCTCCCTAGCAATTTTTCTGGTTAGTTCATTTCACTGCAATAATCTCAGGTATAATTAAATAACAGCTACTCACATAATAGTTAATGATTAATGATTAGAGTTTAATCATAATAAAAAATCTGGGCCAGCCTGACTGTGTTCAGACTGAATGGGTGCTGCTTCATGATTAACAATGTCGGCCCATTAACATGCTGTTCCTGGCTCCGTCGACGCGGCCGCCGCCCAGAGCACCCTGTCTGCGGGCACGCTGCTCACTGCGGGCCGCCTCTTCATCTCCTAGTGTAACAGTGAGGTACGACGTCTCCTCCGGATGCCCTCCTGCCCAGACATCCCCCGACACTGCCCCATTTACTGGGAATGGTGATTATCAGGCATGTATGCTGGGTTCTGAATATTTAATATTGAGGGTGGTTACTGATTTTAAAAAAAAAAAAATTTTGTTTAAGAAGTGAGGATAGCAGACAGGTGCTGAGTATGTTTGCTGGCGTCTGGTGATCTGCTTTTAGTCTGGCTTGTGATACAGAACATAGGCTGATACACAATCTCATCATCCTAAGTTGCTTGAAAATGTGCCCGTCGTAGCTTTGTTTTTCCCCCAACCCACAGGGGCGGGCGCCACGGTGATCCGGGGTTGTGGGTTCCATACCCGTTCCTGGCTCTGAGAGAGCGGAGTTGCCTTGCAACTCAAAGAGGAGCAGTTTAGGTGGAGCGTGTGTCTAAACTGGCCACGTCTTGCATGCCATCCTTTGCCTCCTTGCTCACCTCGACCCAGCCTCCTGGGCCACAACAGTGAGCTCACAGTTACTGATGCCCTGGTCTTCTGGTTTGAGGCTGGTCAGCCGCTTCCATCTTCATGTTTCTACAAACAGCACTTGGGAAACTCTCAGAGTTAATCACGTGATGAAACATTTAAAGGAAGCAGTGGATGTGTCAGAAGTTACATGCGTGTTTGCTACACTGCCTGGGCGAACAAGTCTCAGTTTGAATTTTAATTGGCAAGTGATTAAGAGCCGATGATTGGATTATTATTACCTTCCAGAAACATTATGCAGCAATAAAGTGAAGTCAGCTGAGTCCCTGAATTTACTGAATGGCTAGGTTATCTCATCAATGGGTTTTTTCTCTTTCCTAAAGGCATGAGCTTATTCCAGGATGATAATGGCTTGAATTGTCAAAGAGCGGTTCAGGGAGCAGGGGAAATCATTATCACACATGAATTGGTCGCCACAGAGTCTTGACCTTAACCCCATTGAAAATCTTTGAGATGCGCTGAAGACTTTACTGAGTGGTTCAATTCACCTATCATCAATGCAAAATCTTGACGAAAATTGAATGCAATTCTGGCTGGGGAAAAAAATGTTGAGATGTTACATAAGCATGTGGAAATGATGCATTGACAAATATGGCATTAATCAAAGCTGAAGGCAGTTCGACAAAATATTAAAGTGTATGACTTTTATGGCCAGGTAGTGTTTGTAGCAGGCAAAATATAGTATGTAAAGTGAGCAGTATGTCTGAATCCTCAGTGGTAATAACAGAGTAGGTGAACGGTACCCGTGTGACGTACTACATTCTGCGAAATTCTGAAAAGTACAACGGATGGACGCTACGCTGTCGAGCGTCGCTTGCTCAGAAATTTGTGTCAAGATGGTGGAGGAAGTGCCGTCTCAGAGTTCAAAGGAGGACAAATTGTCGGCGCACGTCTTGCTGCCGCATCTATGAGCAGGACGGTAAGTCCTTGTTGTGTAAAATCCATGACACAGGATGGACCGCATCCAACGGGGGTAACTGTGGATGCAAGAGGAAGCAATCTGAAAGGGATGTCCGGGTACGAACCAGGATCGTATCCAAAAAAACATAAAACCACAGACGTCCAACTCACTGCAATATTAAATTCACATCTGACCTCCGCTGTTTCCACCAAATCTGTTCAAGGGAAGTTCCACAAGGTCCATGTTCATGGTCAGGCTGCTAAAGCCAAACCCTTGGTCACTTGTGCCAATGCCAAATGTTGGCTTCAATGATGCCAGCAGTGCTAAACTTGGGCCGTGGACAATGTGACACATGTATTGTTCTCTGATGAATCTACCTTCACTGTGTTTCATACATCTGGGGAAGTTACGGTGTGGAGAAGTGGTTTACCCCAAAGAAGCTTACTACTAGGACTTTTACTTACCCAGAATGCACCACGGGGTGGATCAAGAATGGTTCGGGCTGCAATGTCACGGCATTCCCTAGGCCTAGTTCTTGTTCTACATGGCTGTGCCACTGCCTAGGACTACCAAACCATTCGGGAGAACCATGTTCTCCCAGTGGTTCAAACATTGTACCTTGAAGGTGGGACTGGTATATGTCATTTCCAAGACAAATTAATGCTATATAGGCTGCAGAAGGAGGCCCTACACCATACCAATACAATACAATACCAATATGGTGTACCAATACACCATACCAATAAATTATTGTGATCTAAAACCAGGTGTTTCAATTTCATTGTCCAAGCCCTGTACAGGACGTGCTGCATTAATAGTCAAGTATGGGGTATAAGGATGCAATTTTGGACGCGCCTACAGAGAGGGTGTGCTGGCGTGTCGCCTTTAATGGCGTTCAACTGGGAGGTTAGAAGAACAAGCATTATCCTCATCAGGCGTGCCTTGTTAGCGCTGTTATCCTCCATTGTTAAATCATTGGCTTAAATGTTCTCCCTCTTGCCTGTTCCTACCCCACACTACATGGTCACAACCTGTGGAATGCAACAGTGGTATATATATATATATATATATCACTCTGTCAATAATTAATTGATTGAAGAGCACATTTCCATCCAAAACTCACTCCGTCCGAAAGTCAGGCTTCCTCATCGTGCGTTACAGTCTTGAGAACCAAACGTCACTCGATCCTAAAGTCATCCAATGAAAAACCGCTCGACATTTGTAAAACTTATTAAGTATACAGAAACAGACAGGCGTTTTGGCAGGGAAGCGTTGGCAAGTGGGCTGCTTCGAGACGAGCTGCCTTTAAATGGCATATTTCGCTTAATATCAAACCGGAAGCGGCGGAGCGCGTTTGCGTTTGCGGTAGGACCTCACGGGGGAGGCGGCGGTAAACAGAGGAAATGGGCAAGGCCTTACAGGAGGGAAATGGGCCAGTGAAATGAACATTGCGTTTTCATTAAAGTGCAACAATGGGCTTCAGCCTGGCCATTCAGACGGGGCTGTTTCCACGTTGCTCGGCCCTCAATTCATGGCAGGCTGTCTGCTTTCATGAGAGAAATTATGAACCACGCGTAATTGCCTTTGCTGCTCCTTCGGTTCTGTGCTGAAAGGGGAAGGCTGATGAGATCCTCAAATGGAGTCCTCAAAGGCACAAGTGAAGCACGGGGTACTTTGGCTCGAGGTTGAGGACAGCAAATACATCAGTGAAATCCTCTGAATGAGGACGGCAGGCGCACGTGTCAGAATGGGCCCCGCGGTGCTGTTTTTCGTACATCTGGTTTTTGTCCCCCGGCTGAGTCAGATAAAGATTAGACACTTAACATTTAGACTCAGAGACCTTGAGGCCTTGTGCCGTTGTTAAGAAGGAGAGAACGCGAGGAGGTGATGTCCTCATTGTCCAGGGGGTCACATGGTCTTCCGGGCATGACCGACACTGGCTGGAACAGGTACAGGGGCAGAATAACCCCCCCGCCCCCCCCCCCAGGAGGCCACTCAAACTATTTTTTCTAGCAGAAAGAGAAATGAGAGAGAATCAAATTCAACGTCACTGGTTTGATAATAAGCACTGTGGTAGAATTCAGTGATCTGGGGTGCGGGGTGCTGTCTGTAAAATTTGCTGACCGTTGTGGGTGGAGGAGGGTGCAGTTAACAGAATATTGCCAATCGGGGGGGGGGGAGTATCGGACCAGCAGATCGATTGGTCAGATTTATAAGTTTCCTGAGGCAAGATGGGCCCCCTGATTTTGCTGGGGCCCTGGGCTGTAGCCTATGCATTAATCCACGCCAGACAGCTTCATGTCTGTGAGAGCACTGACATGAGTGACAGTCAATTTAAATCTTTCAAGATGTGTACTTACGCTTATCTTCCTGTCAAAGGGCAGGGCGAGGTCACACAGTTCACCCGTTTCTTGGCTCCAGTCAATATGGAAGCAGGAGATGTCTCTGCTTTTTCTTCCATTAATCACAGCTAAACCTTGATGCCCAGACCAGAACTCAACTACATACTGTATACATTCCTGTTTTTATGCCAGAACAAGCCAATTCAAGGCTACTTTTTGCTTTCTAGATGCTTTGCACTTGTTTGCATTGAGATTGAGAGCTAAACCTGAAGCCCATTTTTAAATTTATTATGTTTCCACTAAGTGGTGCTCGGTCGTCCAGCTTTCTTTCTTTCTTTTTTTTCTTCTTCATTTTGTTTTATTAAATCACCGGCAGGAGTTTCAGCTCAAAAAATGCCTTAAGAGCTAAATGTGAATGTTTTATTCAGTTTCAGAATTCAAGAGAAAAGGGTCGCGTGGTCTACTAGGTAATGAGATATGGTAATATGGGATTGATAATGATATAGGTAATGAGATATGGTTGACAGGTTGGCTTTTCTGAACCACCAGACACTAACTGACCGTCTTGAAGTTAAAAACTAGCTACTTAATCAATCATAGCCCTGCTAGTATAACTCCCCAAATGTTACCCCCAAAACTCCAAAAAAGTCCCAAAGTATACGCACATCTTCCTTCTAATGTTTGATCGTGCCAGTTCAGTGCCAGACAGAACGACACATGGCCCTAAAGGATCGGCAGTTCCCTGAATTCTCATATGACTGCACTTTTTAAAAGTCTTATATTGGCCTTTTGTGACATTGATGTAGACCCTGTCAAATCAAAGGAATGCACACGTTGTGTATTACCGCAATGTCACTTAGTGAAATTAGACAGAAATCAATTTCTGATCACGGTTTTGTTAGAGAGATAGGAATCTTCTGCATTCATTTCAAAGGTTGATGACGCATGAATGCTCAAATGACCTTATGATCTTTAGTGGTGGAGAATCCAATAAATAGTCAATCCAAATGTATTTGTCTAGCTCATTTGACTCCCAGAAGACACATTCATTATTGTAAATAAAGTCATATCTTTAAATGATTTTCAAATCTGATTCCAGCTGACTTCAGTTAGCATAATTGTCACAGGCCTGACCTTTAAATGAGTCAGTTTCATTTGGATGCCTCCTCGTCGCTCGCTAATACTTTCAAGATTTCTCTTGCCAACCGGCTGAGCACGACAAAAGCTGAAGAGATGAGGGTTTGATTACAGGTCCGATTTAATCGGATGTGGGCGGTGGAGGCACATTGTTGGGTAAATAAAAGACTTGAAAAGTAACAGCAAACGGAAACTGGCAATAGTAGCAACAAAACAGTGATTTCCAATAACAATGTGCTGAATACCAAGGAGCCTGCAGCCTATCCCACGAAGCGTAGAGGACAGCTAATCCCAGGGACCACAGGCTTCAAGGTCAATAAGGACATTTTGGAACTCGTGTGTCACTCCCCATGAGACATCATCGTCAAAAATCTCACACAAGTCATAGTTCAATATGAAAGATCTTTGAAAGGTCTTCATTCCATCACAAGATCTTCGCTACTTTTGCTCCATCCCTGAATCTGCTTTAACACACCGGTATCGCATTAATGAGCTTGTTGGTTTGCAGCCGTTCAATAAACGTGACTGAAAAAGAAATAGTAAGTTTCTCCGGAGTAAAAAAATGGCTGCCTTACACCCAGATGATGCATTGCATATCCATGAAACAAAATGACAATCGTTAAGAATTCACATAATATTCTGACTATAATGATCCCATTTGGCAGAGGGCTTGACGAATATTATAACGCAGAGTTTGTCTGGCTAAAACATTTTTACTCTGTCATAGGAAAGGAAACTTTCCTATGATTCTTAACGATTCTTCATTTTCAAGATCATCTAGTATATGTTTGAAAATCAGTTTAAGGTTGACCTTTGCATGAGCCGCTGTATGACTCAATCATAATCATCATTAATTACTGTTTAAATCACTCCTAGATGGGTTTGTGAGAAATTTATGTTGAACTCTTTTTTTGTTTGTTTCATAAATACCCGATATTTATTACAACAAAATCACATTGCAATATTTGAAAAATCCAATCATAGTATATTATGTAAAAGACTTTATTTCGTGTTATGCTATCATGATCTTGATACATCTGTTCTTCCGACCAGATCGCAATTAAAGCTTGAGCCACTGCATTTGTCCATGCTTCCATTATTATAAATTTTTTACGTCTGTGATGTAATAAGTGTACCGGAAAAAAAAGCCCAATACTATCAAGCTGAAAGGAGCCATATCGCGTCAAACATACTTCGGTCAATAAATCGATTCTCCTCCTATGTATGTATACTGGGACAAGGACAGTGGTCCAATCGAGAGGCGTAGTCAAGCTGTAACAGTAGGAGCGCAATAGACACTCCTGAGAATATCTAAGATCAGGTTTTGCAGAATTTTTAAACAGTGGACAATTAAGGTGAAACCAGAAACCGTCCCCCATACAATGTGTGAGAACAACCTGACAGACTGATGGCTCTGAACCAAGAGGAGAAATAATTTTCACTCATTTCAGGCCCTTGGCTTAGATTTCAAGACTTGGAGTTCAGTGGACGATAGTTGACTATTTTTCAACATGCCTTTCAGGCTGAATCACAAAAGCGATTAAACACAAGAGTGTAAATCATCAATCAGATCTACCATGCAACCCACTTCCCCTCATAAGGATCTTATGGTAGCACTTTGCAGAGGCTTTTGAGTTTCTGTGAGAGCTTTGGCCTCCACACTTGCAGCCTCTCCTTCTGACCTCCTCTGGCCTGCTTTGCCTCTTGGTTTCACCCGCAATTCCCCTCCAGGATAAACAAACGGTTCATTTATTTGCATTCGTCCTGTGACTTTTTAGCCTCTACTTTACTTTTATTTTACCACCTGAGAAGACGTCTCCAGGGATATCTACAAACGTTCACCCATTCGTAGCCCTTTTCTAGGCTCTGACGTCACGCGTCTCACCCGGCCCTCATTCAGACGGTGAAGCCTGGTGCCATTGTGAAGTCGACGACAGCCGCATTCGTGCTGCCGTCCGCACAGAGGAGGCCCGTTTGTAGTGTGCTCTTGTGAAATAAGCAGGCCTACTCTCCCCCCCACACACACAGAGCCATGCTGAAAAATAAATGTAATGACAGCCGTTATCTTGGAGGTGGTATACACACAACCGAAAAAAGTGCTATGTATTTTTTTTTGATGATATTTACATTGTATTTATTTAGCAACATATATGATTAAGAAAAGCAGGGTTAGACGGTCCCTCGGGTGCAGGGCCGTGCTCAGGGGCCCAAATATAAACACTGCTAAACCTGGGATTTGAACAAGTAACCTTCTGATCACAGGCACAGCATCCAAACCCGCTAAGACCCCCCCCAGAAACACCGACAAGCATAAACAAAAGCTAACATACAGCAAAATTTAAGCTCAACGTCTCTTTTTCTTCCCCAAGAAATTTATTTTTTTTATTGTAGATAAAAACGAATGCCTTATGGAATAACAAAAGTAATCATACACAGATCACAGCCAAATAATACAAAAAAAAACAACTAAAACACAGGTGTGGACACTTTCCATCACATCTATCAGAATAATATTTCAAATCCTCAAAGCATCTGTCAATGTGCGACGAGGCAGATTGTGATGGCCCGCAAACAACTGGTCCATTATCTGTACTTTTACAAATTAAAAAGACATTTACAGTATTCGATTCCTTTATTAGGTACTTTTCTTCCACCGAATGTGCATAAAGAGGGGAGGAAGAGCGTGAACACCACGGGAACAGAGTGAGGGATCAGCGGCAGACGTAGTGCTTATTTTTGACCCGTTTCGTGTCGTACAGAGCAGGATGACATAGAAACCATGCAGGCGGGTTGGTGGCTGGTGTGGGCAAGCAACAGGCAGCAGACATGCTTATCCGACTAATGTTCCAACACTCAGCATTAGTGGATGGTCAACGATGCTGAAGTGTAAACACTGGGACTTCACGTAAAAAGGCAACACGACATCCCCGAGACCCTTTTCAGGTTAAGTGGTTCTGAGATATATGGATATATAGAAAAATACAACATAAATTTAAAAAAAAAAAAAATTTAAATAGATGAAATTCCAGCATCTTAATGGCGATTGCAAAAAAATATAACAAATGAATAATTACATTTATAAAACTCATGAAAGTGATCAACTTGCTAATCGGCAAAGAAAAATAATCAAGTGCAAAACGTACATCACCGACAGGTCGATCCTGTTAACACGTTAAATGGAACTGAGCATTTCAACTCTGATGCATAATTCAGGACAGGTGAACCACAGATAGGAGAAGAAGGAACATTTACAATCTACTTTACTCAAAAGCCCATGAATTATATATATATATAAAGAGATAAAGAAGGTTTTCCTGTTTCAGTCATATGGTCGTACACAAATTATATAGGGCTGAATAACTAAATCTGGTCATACATATATACAGCTGCAGCCATTGGGAAACTTGGCATATTTGTTACATGACATTAGCACTTAATATTAAGGGCAACACTGAAATACCACAACTACATTCCCCAAGTCGTATCTTTTAGGTTACTCCAAGCCCATCAAGATATAACCCTAACACATCTTATAATACTAGAGAAATAGTACTAAGTACTGAATATACTGTAAAGGTACTCTGAACTGGTGTAGATAATTCCATGAAAACCCTGATATCTGATATCCAACTGATGAAGCAAATATCCAGTTAACACCATTAATTTGCTATTTTGCACTCTGAGGTCAAATGAGGTCCAAATCTACTGCCTCCCTGCAGTCTCTTATCCATCCTCAAGGGCGGCGATGGGGAGATGGAGATGGACTAGAGTGCATATATGATGTGATGGGCCCTGGGGACACCATCAGTGCTGATGACGCCTTCTCACTGTGCATAATGTAATTCGCAGGTGATTGACACCAGATTATCACTACAGGAAAATATGCCATTTTAAAGATATTTTACTCAACCCAGCTAGTTTTTTTCCGCATTTATTCTCATAAATGTATGGCTGATTGTTCAATGGCCTAACAGAAGTTGCGTTTCAAAGTGGTCAACAGGACTTACACAGCTCAATATTTTACTGGGAAAAAAACATTATAGTGATTTTGCCTTTAAGTGCCTCAGAAGGTCACACCAGGAACTACTGACCTTGAGCTCTGAAGGTCACGTACAGTACAGTACCTGTTATAAGCGTATAGTGGTTGCTCGGAGACACCATGGCGAGTCCGTTACGTGGCAGAGCCAAAGGTGCTACTCTTTACCCTGGCTGGGGTACCTGCTAGACCACCAGACCAAGGCTGTCCGACATGGACACCTGCATCTATATTCATCTCTAATAAAATCAGTCTCGACATTAAAAACCAAGAACGACCACATTTTAATGCTTTTTTCCATACAGTTTTAAAAAAACCACGTGAGACTGAGTGCCAGTCAATAGAAAGTCCACTAGAATTTCCCCATAATAAACATTTTCTTTTTTTCTTTTGGCAAATTAAACAAAAATTGAGACAAGTGCACAAAAAAAAACACAGCATTGCCTGAAGTCCAGCTGCCCCTTGAGGAGATGGCTGCCATACGTGTATGAAAGTGGCGTGTGCAGACTCCAGAAGAGCCAACGCCCTCAGGCGCGCAGCACGGTGGAGTTGGACCGGCCCCCGTTACGGATGACGATCTCCTCGATGGAGATGTAGGTCCCAGCCACAAAGCCCACCAGGCCGAAGAGGGTGATCAGGCCGTTCTTGGCTATGACCCAGGCGGGGAGGCCCTCGCTGTGGTAGGTGAAGATCTGCAGCACGGGCGGGAAGATGAGGGCGAGGAAGCTGCTGCTGATGGACCCCACCAGAGAGATGACCAGGTCCAGCTCTGGGATCAGGATGGCCAGCACGCCTGCGGGGGCGACAGGCACGGGGGCGTCAGCAAAACTATCAATTTACAGGGTATTTAGTCAGTTTTGGTGCATTTAAAATAATAAACTATTGATCTCGGGAGGAAATCTGTGAGTGAAATAATACAGTCACAGTAAATCACTGTACAGCTCTCAGTGTTACACTGTTAAAACTAGCTATATAAAGTATAATAAATACAAATGCTCATTCATTGTACAAACAAGTATTAGTGAAACAGATGATTTCGTACGGCATCTTCTCATTGGTCATTTAGATGTCGAATGCTGTCAGCAGGCAGAAGAGAAATGGCCATATTGCATCTACAGCAAAAAGTCACAATTTTCAAAAAGTGAACGATCACAATTGTCATTGGACAGCAATGACACGGTTTGAAAGAACACAGGCTCTGGCTAAAGAGGTCAATGATGTGACATGTGACCATTTAGCTCCATCATCAGAGGCTGTGAGCGTCATCAGGAGAAGCGAGGGCACATTGCAAAGTTCTCAATGATAAAATGTAAATTTTAAAATGTTTAATTTTCGTTTGAAATACGTGCAGTTTGATAACCAAAATGAACAACACAGGTGGTAATTTGTTTTGCGATAATAAAAGGTGGGGATGCTGAGGGGGGCTTTTAATTCTTCATAACACAGACAGCACACAGCTCTAGGAGACTGAGAAGCACGCGGGGGGGGGGGGGGGGGGGCGCGGCCGCGCGCGGAACACACACAGAGCGCGACAAGAGGGAGCGCGG
>JAABNY020000002.1:10969730-10980251 GCA_015164015.2 Brevimyrus niger | reverse complement strand
AGAACAGTTTTGTGTGTGCGGAGCACGAGACCCGGACCGCAGAGGCTGACCGAGATGAAGACGCTACACTGGCAACAAGGTCACGTCTGTTTCATCATCTAAACGTCACAGGAACAACTAGCTGTGAGGTTGTAAGTTTGAAAAGGCCCACAGAGATGCATACCAAGTACCCAGGGAGATCAGAAAGTTCTGCTTTCACGGGGAAGTGCACAGTATTCGATTTTGGACACAGGCTGAAAACAGAAATGAAAGCAAATCCATAAAGAGTCACGTAGATCTAGATGCCCTGCCGCTAGCAGAGATGTAGCTCAAAACTGCAGCATCCCCAACAGGGAGAATAGAAAGTCGTACCAAGCAGTGTTAAACTTAAGGGAAGCGAGCTCTTCCCTTCCCCTGTGAACTGCTGGCCTTCTGTGGTCCTCTATAGTTTTCAGTTTCAAGGACAGTTTAACACGGTCATTCTGCTCGTGGGAACAAAGCGAGGCCTCCATCAAGAAAGCTCTCGTTCTTTAAAACAGCAGTCTGTCTGCTGACACCATTATGTGCTCACCAGTGCTCCAACCCCCCCCACCAGTAAAAACGAGGGCTTAAATTTCCTTACGAAGAGCCTCCCTGGCCTCCGATTCGCTCATATGAAGACTGGGATCTGGAGGGACCAGGGGCGTGGGTAGGCGACAGGGCAGTTTCCTCAGTGGGGGACCCTGCTGTACTGGAGGGTGTAGAGCCTTTGGAATACACACACACACATAATCAGTTTAGGAGGCGGTCCCTGTCTTGCTGTTTGCATGTGACTTGCACAGTGCTCTATCTCATGGAGCCCAGAGGCAGGTTCTATGGGGGAAATTCAATTACATTGTGACAGATTTAATCATTTCAAAGATTACCGTCTCAGAAGCCCCCTCATGCAATACAATCTGTCCAATCTGTTTTTTTAAGTAATGGGTCAGACTGAGTTACCTCGGCCAGTGCTGCCGTCATTTGAAGCCATGAGTAGGCTGGAGGTGATCTCTGTACGCCCCCTCTGCTCACTGCCTCACCGCTGTTCAGGGTCCACGCTGCTCTGGTTCAGTCCGCGTCCTGAATCTCTGTAATGAGCGAGACGCGCTTGCATGGCCCGCGGGCACAAAACCAGACCTCCGCTCTGCGTCCTTATTGCTATTATATTACAGGTATTACGGTGCAACTGTCACGTTGCAAAACTTAAAAAAAAAAAAAAGAGGTTGCAATATCCTCAACGTAATATACACCAATTTGTCAGGAGTAGCGAAATACATTTTACATGCGCATTTAGTTATTTGTATAGTGAGACGTTTGCTATACATAATGTTTTCAAGGTGGAAAATATCGATTCCTAATAAAACTAGGGCAAAAATCCAGTTCTTGGTGTGAAATTAAGTGAATGATAGGGAAAAAAACTATTGCAAATACCTTCCTTTAAGTTTAAAAGCAACCCTGATACCGACCTGCAGTCAGATTCTCTCGTGAGAAACTACCATCTTCGGAAAGTGCAACAAAAAGGTGTAAACCTGGAATGAAGTTCACGAAGGCATGTCAGAACTCATTTGTGAGACAAGTAGGATTTTTGTTTACCAGTAAAAACAATGTCACGTTTAAAAAATGCTTTTGAACACTATGAATCACCATCCTAAAAAAAACCGCACGACAAACGCTCGGCTCTAACCACTCGTTTACAGGACATGTCACAACCTGGCTGACGCTACATAACAAAACGGAGATGCCCTTTAAACGTTACTGAGACTATACATTTATTTAGTACCATGGAAAAAAACAGCGTTCACGTCAGAATGGTAATCTACATAAATTTCTTCCCACAGAAACGTTAGTAACCGTAGGAAGTACGAGCTCCAAGTATTAGACGTCCTCACAACCTCGTTTAACAAGAATGACCCTTTTCCGACTAACCTATACAAAGACACCAAAAGGCTCGGCTGACATGCAGTACATATACAAATAAGCCAAATTACTTACCATTTCCAGCGTGTATCCTAATGGTACCAGTTAAATAAAGATAGACCGACACGTTGATATCGTTAGCAGCCGGTACTCAATCTCTCTGGTGTTCTGCTTGCTGACTTCCGTCTGGTCACATGACTTGTGGTAGCCGCTGATCACATGACCAGTGAAAATTTCCCTTACTGTACATGCAGTATATACTTTAAATTAAACTACTGTTATCAGGGCAGGAGTTGACGTTAATCAGCCGCTGTATGTTTAGTTTTTTATTTTGTAAACTGCAGTGAAGGCAAACAAACATGCCCTTTTGTTTGTTTTCACAAATATGAGAATCAATTTATAGTGACGCTTATATCTCATTTCAATAAATTATGCCTGACTGCCGATTATGCTATCTGAATTGGGTTATTATATTAAAACACGTATAGCTATTTTATTTGTGGTGAATAGTTTGGTAACTGAGACAAACACACGATTTACGAATAAGGGACATCGGAAAAAGTGCATCTTTCTAACAAAGCCCCCTTACCTCCCATCCCCAAACTGAAAAGATATGGCCAATACATTTGCTTCTCTTAATTTATCAAGCACTGTCATTTTGCTTTGTATTCCAATGCACAACGCTTTCCGTTTACCGGAATTTCAGAAATCTATGGATCTGAAACGATGTGGTAGTTTTACCTTGTCCCTAAATGTGACGCGCATCATAACTGTGCTCCCAGTACGCGGCTTGAAGCGGCATTATTGTGCCTGGTAGTCACTTTCTCAGATCGATCTTCAAAATGACGGCAAGTCTGCAGGCGTTAAATGCACACGGATTTTTATTTGTACTGTTTTCCTAATGTACCTGATGTAACACTTTAGTTGGTGTTACTTATTTGACATGTACATGGATCATAGGCCTCGCGTTGACGTGCTAATCGAGGATGAGTTTGAATAGCTAACTAAAATAATTCGCTATAAACTTCTTGTTTTCCCATCACAGAAACACGAGTTTTTCGTGGATATGACATGTGAAGGATGTTCTGGAGCAGTGACACGAGTCCTCAACAAACTGGGTAAGTAGATTACAAAGCAAGACCATGATCTCTTTAGTTACTGTGTTTCCTAATGGACATATACATCAGATTTTGCGAGTCAACTTTTGATCCTTTGTTATTACGATCAAAAGACGATTTAAAAAAATAATAAAATATATTGTGGATTCGTCAGAGGCGGCTGGATTAGTCCTAACATTTAGTACTTCATATCTTATTGATGTATTTTCCTCCACTTTTGATTTTTCAATGTCAGCTTTCGGCTTGGTGTTACGTGTATTAATGTATTTTTCGTTTTGACATCGCTATGTTATACTTGTTTTACCTGTTAATGCGTCGTAATTAGAAATCCACACTGTGCTAATGTCCCAAATTGTTAGTTATTGTTATGGAATTCTATGTGTAAGTAATCTTTATCAGCGTGGCAGGTGGTCTGGTTAATGTCGTTTTTATGTTTCTCGACGGGCAAACCTTTTTGTCTCGCCTGTGCTAATAAAGGAAATAAAAGTCAAAGACGGTTATGTGTATGAGTTCCGAAATGAAATTGGATCCATTTTTAAAAATGGTAATGAATTTAGCGTTTGCTTACTTTTTTTTGCTAAACATTTGAAGTGAAGTAATCGCACTTACGGCAATGAAAGACAGCATTTCTGTCTCAGTTATATGGATAATCGGTTAATGTGTCGCAAAATCCCATCTCTGAGCACTTTACATTCCGACATAGACACCCACCTCTGGTTTACACAAATCAGAGGACTGGCTTTCCCTAGACTTTGGCCCCTGATCTCATGCCCTGTTTAAGGAGAGTTCTGCAGCTGGTTCATAACATTCTTTAAAAAAAATGTAGTACTTTCTTGTGGCCCAGCTTAAATATCCCATATTTCAGCATGTGTGCTGTTGAAGATAAGTGGTCTCTGCTGGGATTTTATTGAACATTGTTATATACTTTGGGAACTTTTAAAATATGAATCTAAATATAGTTATGGATTATTTGGATCATGTTCACTCATGCTTTCTCCCACAGCTGAAAAACACAACAGTTATATGAACTGGTCTTCTTAAATTTCCCACAGTGTTTGTGTGAGTTTGTGCAAAGCATCTCACCCAGGGTGTCCCCTGCCCTGTGCCCAGACCTCTAGGAAAAGCTGTAATGGATGGCTGGAGGGATAAAAAGCGTATTAGGAATGTATTGCTAGATATTAACTGAATAGCATTCCAGGATTTTATAGGGGACAGACAGCCACATCCTCAGATAAATCCTGGATTGGTCATTCTCACTTTTTCTGTTAATTAGTGTATGTGAGGACTGATTACATAAATTAGGGGCCTGAAAATGTATAAGTTTGAGCTAGTAGAGTTTAGCCAATTGAAAAATGTAAAACGGGGCAGTGATATGCCCAAATTGCCACTGTTAAGATATGAATGATTCCATTGATGTTTTAGAAGCGTGTAATCAGCAGTCGACCCGGTGTACTGGCTGTGAGCGGCGCGGGGATGTGAACTTTGTACTGTAAGCAAACGAAGGCACCGCAGGGTGCTGGGACCCGACAGCATCCTCTCTCGCTCTTTCCTCCGCCGTCAACCCCAATGTCTCTCTCTCTCTCTCTTTTGATCAGATGTCAAATTCGACATCGACCTGCCTAATAAGAAGGTTTTTATCGAGTCTGACAAGGATGCCAACCAGCTGTTGGAAACGCTGAGAAAGACCGGGAAGACCGTGACGTACGTCGGGTCAAAATAAAGCGCCTTTCCCTCCTCACCGGATGAAGGAAACAGGTAACGGCTTCAGTGAAGTGATAAGCTGGGACGGCCAATAGCAGGTGTTTAAATGGTGTGTGGAAAGTTGCAGATGGTTTGAGGAGCTGTACAAATCCAATGTAGGTGTGCGGTGGTAGGTGGGTGTGAACGCCCTAGCTGCTCAGTACTCACCCTTTCCATGTTCCTGATTTGTCATTTGTTTGACAGATGGGGGGCTGCTCCAATTGCCATGGGAACCGGGAGAGCACTGTTGATAGAAGCTTCTTTTCCCAGTTCAGCTAGGGAGGTGTCCTGCCATGCTGGATAGCAAACAAAACTCTCTCTGTGCAATATGCTACATGGGTCCACTAGGGGGTGCTCCATTCAGCTTTATACTTTTTCTTTTCTAGAAACTGAAATCTTGTTCAATCGAAAACCCTAATGAATTTTACTTTCTTATTACTTTCTGTTCTTCATATGAGTTTGGGAGCTGCGGTATAGTGTTTATGAACCCACATATGTATAAGCTCTGAATATTGTACGATTGCAGAATTAAAGTGTGATTGTACTAGCCATGTCTTTCCTGTTTTTCAGTTCTTTATCGCTGTCATTGTACCAGGGCTGGGTGATATGGACCACAAATCACACCAAAATATTTTTTAGCTGAATGGTGTTATATGATATATATCTCAATGTTTTCTCCTACCTAAATTTATAACAAGTACACATTTCCAAGACAGAACCCAGATGTCTCCAATATGTTACACAGGCACTTATATTCACAGACAGTATGGAATATTATTTAGCATGATGTAACGTAGAATATAAGAATTATGATATTATTAAAAAGTATGCCAAATACCCATGATGTAATCATTACAATGTAAACATTATAATGTAATCAATACCAATGTAATCAATTGAGTATGTATTTGTACCTTGTATTAACCTAAGAATTTTTGTTAGGTACTTCATGTTGGTCCTGAATCTATGAATATCCAGTTTTATTAGCGTATACCTTATCACTATGTTAAAGGACAATTATATTATCAGCCCTCCAATTAGGCAACACGCAACAGGCTGAAGCTGCCAAGGTTTGCTACTGAAAGAAGGGGTTCATCTGAGTTCACCAGAAGTTCACGGCTGAGCATTTTTAAAAATCCAAGTGGAGATAATCGCGCCACCATTATGTTCGGTCGAGAGACCAAACAGTAAAAGAAACGATGGACAAACTTATCGCCAAAGGGGTTTGGATTAAGGGAGACAACGATGATTGTGAATGGCTGAAGGAAAATGATGCTCAAGTGACGAGATAGTGTTAAATGATAAGAACTTGCATAAAAAACTGGTGTAAAACCAGTATTGGGCACACTTGGGAGTGTCCGACCTTGATTGCAACTTCATTGTTGCAATAAAGATTAAATTTGGATTTACACCAGTGCGGCTTCTGACTTCTGATTTGGCAGAGAAGGAAAAACCACAACAGCTGTACATGTTCCTGAAAGAAATGGCTCAAAAAACTATCGATGTTCTGACATTTTAGCATACTTTATTAGAATAACATGCCGGTAGAGCAAATTTATTGCTACATCTATAGTTTTTAGTCAAAGGGTGTAATGTACTCTGATAAGGAAATTGTATTTTTAACAGGATAAATTATATTTGTAACAGAAGTAATGTGCCCTAATAAGGAAATGTCCCCAATCAGAACTGAATATCTATAGTTTTTAACGGTGGTAATGCATTCCAATAAGGAAACATGTACTATCGGGACATGAGAAGGAAAAACATGCTATTTTAACAAAATTCCTGCGGTTTTTAACAGTAGTAACAATCTGATAAGGAAATGTATGGGAACAGATCAGCATATCTATAGCATTTAACAGAGCTGGTTCCCCTCCAGCACGCATAGTTTCAGCAGAAATTGTATTTTTGCGAAATATTACAAATTACGAACAAACACGGACAATGCAAGAAAATAGAATGTGTATGACAGAAAGCTTGAATATTTTTGCAACAATGGATTTAATTCATGTACTACTTGTACATAGTTATAACCATAGATACACATAATAACGGGAAAGCATAATCGGTTATTTTTCGTCGCATATTCTTGAAATGGTATGATAAATTTATGGGCTAGCGGAGATCCTTACGTAATCCTGTTCCACACATGTGTTGTAAATGAGAACATGCTATTCTAATAGATATGCTATAATGTCAGAACACTCTGTTATTTTACCAACCAGCTCCTCTTTGCTAGCTTGCCTCATGTCTGCGTCTGTCTCCATTTTGTCACTGCATGCCGGACTGGGGAGTGCGGGGGTGGGGGTGGGGGGGATGGCTGGATGTTCAGGGAGGGAGAGGAAGGGTGAAGGTGTGCAACAGACAGACTGGGGAGGAGAAATAGGTGAACTGGTGGCTCTATTAATATAACTTTAAAGCAGCATAAACTATAGCGATATAAACGATATTGTCTCTCATATGAAAATATATATTGATATACATTATCTTATAAGGCCATGGGAATGAAAGTTATAGATTTGCGTCCAAATTTTTATTTTTGGTAAAAATTTTCATTATTTCCACAAAAAAAATCACCGCATCATTTTTGGATTGCCTGGACGCAAATTTATAACTTCCATTCCCATGGTTTAAACTCTATACATCACCCTATATTGTATCCATCTGCACAACGAGATTGACTCCCTGAGTGATGCAGAGAAAAACACAAGACATAGGCTATAATATGTTAACAGCGTTATCAGCATGTGCAAATAGGCAATAAATTTGTGCACACGCGGTGTGTGGAGGTTCTATGTGAGAGTCCGTTACTACCTGCTTCGGGATCACAGTTGTGCTACATGTAAGGAACATACCGGTACTTAATTATGATTCCAGAATGAAGTTTCACCGTAGTTTTCTGTTATTACACCCAAGCTTATTATCGATAATGAAAACTAAAATTATTTGGAAACATTTAAACATTTTCGTAAAATGCTATACGAAAATAAAATTTAAACCTACAACAACACGAAAGCTTTAAATATTGCTCCAGAAACGAACTATATTTAAAAAATATAAACCGTTAAATATTTCCTTTATTCATACTTTCAATTTATCCCTATAGATCGAATTACTAAAACTAAAATATTTAAAAAACAAATTGAATCATATTTTTAATGAAAATTTTAATTAAATATGGTTTTAATGAAAATTGACATTTTTGTTAAAATAGAAACAAATGAAAAGTCGAACTTATAATGTATATATGCAGGCAAGCGTTAATGGGAGGATTGCCACAAGGCGGCGACATTTCTCCACGTATGCTGTCTCTTTTCATAACTTCTAATCTTATTAGCGCATTTTAATTTATGGAAGACTTAACAGGATCGTTTTCCGGTTAAGGAGGACGTCACTTCGCAGATCACCTTCCTCACAGTCACCATGTGAAAAAAACAACCACTCTTTAACGAAAACATGACAAATATGGGCTGAAAAACCACAAGAGTCAGGGAGCCTAGGTCAGATTCCAGTTTTCCCGTAATTTATATGCAAATCAGCAACTTCATGCGCCCATAAAACATGTATAAAGGATGCATAATGTTGTTCACAAATCCCATTGGTGCAATAAAAAGCTAGATAATTTTAGGGAAGTGTATTATGGAAATGCTAATCAGCAAAAGAACCCTATAAAACAGAAGATTAGAAGTAAGTTGACAGCTGATAATTAAATTACATGCATTTGTTTTATTTGAATCGCTTTTGTATTTAGTGTCTGCTTTGTTGTTATTCAGCAGTTTGACATTTTCGCTGTTTCATTTTAGAACATTTAGATTTTATCCCACAATTCCCAGAGCTTTGTGGAATATCACTACAGCAATTCTCAGCTCCTGGGCTCTTTTTGTTATTTTGTTATAGCGTTATGAATAAATAATGCAGATGCATTGTGGGGGCTGCTGAGCCTGTTGCCCAAGTGATGGGTTTGATAGGAGAGGAGCCCTTTACCAGCCGGAGCGCCACTGAAACCGTGGCTGAGAAGGAGAGGACGGCACAGCTGATGTAGAAGGACCCCAGGGTAGCTGAGAGTCAGAGTGGGAGGACTCTACACTGGGCCCCAGGAAGGCCACCACAGCAAGGACGCATAACAACACTACTGGGGACAACAGGGGGTACACCAGACACACTTGGGTACACTCTGGTCTCAGATTATTAGGAGTGACTTTCAGAACTTTATGGATCACTGAGATGGTGTGCCAGGTACCGACCAGAGAAATGCAGCTCTGAAACCCAGAGTGGGTGGTGCATGGCTCAGTCAGGTAGGATGCCGTTCCTGCGATCGGGAAGGTCATGGGTTTGAGCACTAAGGACCCTTAACTCACACTTGCTCAAGGGACTGTCTACTCTGGCTTTCTAATAAAAGGATGTCACTATATGAAAATGTAGTATTATTCAATTGAACTTCATGAAGGGGTTCAGCCAATGTCATGCCTGGTCGGACAGACCGGGGAGTGAACGACAGCCTTCAGTAATGCCACGAGCCTGGTTTCAAAGCCCTGCTTCTCCTGTCTGTCATGCTCTTTTGGGTTGCGTGTGTTTTTACCTGAGAAGGCTCTGCCCCCCCCCTTCAGGCCGGCCAGTCTGGGGGGGTGAAAAGCACGAAGAAGGACAAGGTGCAGGAGCCGGGGAGGAATATCTACGTCAGGCTGTACGGTCCTGCAGAAAAAAAATAAAACATGTAAATGGAAGCTGTGCGTCAGCATGCCGAAAATAGATTCCAGATGTGTTTCAGCTCTCCTCTACTGTGGAAGGCTTGGGCCCTCCTGGGAGCTTCTGGCTGAAGTGGAGGTCCAGGCTGGGCTTGCCGTGAGTCGGCTTCACCCACGTCCGGGTGATGGAAGGGTACCGAGCTGGGGGGGGGGGGGTATGATTGTGGGCACTGCTGCAGTACCGGTGCTTTTTGCCAGGGGGAGCTAGGGAATCCTGAGCAACCAGGAGGAAGGAGAGGGAGTTTGGGGGGCCGGGGGGGCTTGTCTGACTTGGCATGTTAGGACACTTTGCCTGTAACTGGAAGGTCGCCAATGCAAATCCCAGGATCAGCGGAGCGTCTTCACCTTGAGCCCTCGAGCAAGGCTCCCAGCACCGGTTAATAATTCTTTTTAAGAAGATGTACGTCTCTTTGAATCAAAGCATCTCCTACATAAAAAGAATGTAAATGTTCGGGTGGATAGAGGATCCTCACCACTGCAAACTGGGAAAGCTGTGCGGCTGAAATAATTCTCATGGGTCTGACAACTAGTGAGGAGACCCACACTGGTGTCCCCCTGGCAGGAGGAGTCACCGGGGGTCACATGCTGAAGAGCGCGACCTCCAGGGCCACCGCGGCCATCATCACCGTCACGGGGTCCTTCGCGCCGTTTTCTTTCCACGGCGCCAAAGCAAGATCTTTCAGGCAAGGAGCCTCAGCTGGCCTCAGTTGGCCTGAACCAAGGCAGAGAACTTCCAAATTCCAGTGTTTTTCTTTATGTTAATCGTTTCAGGATACGAGACGGTATCTTGCCTTCCAGAGTCCCCAGTGTTCATCTCGGCACTGAAGCACCAGCTGGCCCATGTGTACCCTGCTGGGCACAGTTCAGGTCCCAGGTGTCAGTATCAATGAGGCCCGAAACGGCACTTCAAAGGATCAGGAAGATAAGGCTCAGACAAAACCTGCGCTGGGTACAAAAAAAAAACAGACACTGGCCGCAAACTATTAAGCAGAACTCCCACAATT